>CM074718.1:25718462-25726732 GCA_037306005.1 Rhinophrynus dorsalis
AGAAGCCTGGCTTCCGGTCTTGGAAGATTAAGGGGATAGTAATAGTTTGTTTTATCTTTATTTTATTTTGTAGGCATTAAAAAAACATGAAGAATGATATAAGTCTTATCTCTCAAACCTTTATGGTTTGAGAGATATTCACAAACAAAGTTTCCCCTCCGGCCCCTTTTACCTAGTGTAAGCCATCTCTTCTCAGATGTGGAATCCAGTCCATAGACCAGACAGATAACAGAAGGGGACAATCTTCTTCCTATGAGAACAATGAAAGCCTTGCCCCCCTTGACAAGTTTTTCAGTTTTTTCCCTTATCTTAATTGAAGATTGTCCCTCTCTGCAGTCTACCTGGGCACCTTCCTTCTGATCTGGCTGAGCAGTGTTAAATCAGTAAAAGGGACGGGAGGGGGACACTTTGTCTTTGAATTACTCTTGTACTACAACTCTGACAGAATTGAAATAACACTCTCCAAAGTCCAAATACTATGATGATTAATTAGAGCCGTTTTTATTATGAAACATTACTATCCCTTTAAGGATTTCTTTATAATAGAGTAGTTTTTAGAGGTAATATAACTATTATTAAGCTATTCCCCATCTGCCTAATTATTGCAGGCCGACTTTAACCAAGTTGGTAGTACCGCTTTAAAAATAAAAATAAAGTTTCAAAAAGGTTCCGAGCTATTATTTTAAAACCAGTCTGGACACTGCCAAATAGCTTTCTAACATTTCAAGCTTCCAGGACTATTATCTTTAACCCATTGAGTGCCAGAGGGGTACGCAACGCATTGCTCTGCAATGCGTTGCCCACTCAAAGAGTTGATAAGTAGGCGCTCACATTCACAAAAGACATATTTAAACACAAACACAGCTTGGAGACCTGTTACACAAAATATAAGTGAAGCAATTTTTGGGGAAAACAACTGCACTTTAACTGACAACTAGAAATGTACATTTATTTAAAGCGGAAGTTTCACATGTTCTAAACCAGTGGTTCTCAACCTGTGCTCTCAGTGGCTATTAACAGGCCAGGATTTTATAATTTCCTTTTAAGATCACAGGTGAGTTAATCAATATGACTGAGCCTCTGATCAACACACTTGTGTTCAAGCAGGGATATTCCTAAGTCCTGGCCTGTTAGTGGCCACTGAGGGCACGGGCTGAGAACCTCTGTTCTAAACCCTGGCTCATATTAGTGCAGTGTAAATGTATCTAGATCGTTGGGTTGTTTTTATTACAAGTCCATAGTTTCTGAGAAACTTGTTGACAAAATGACATTCCTGGACCCATTTCCGCATTCTGCGGCGCAGCCTCGCAAGGCTTCCCAGTCTTGGTAGAGCTGGAAGGGGGGTGGGAGGAGAATTTCAGGACTGGGAAGTCTTGCGCCGCAGAATGCGGAAATGGGTCCAGGAATGTCGTTTTGTCAGCAAATTTCTCAGTAACTATGGACTTGCAATAAAAACAACCCAGCGATCTAGACACATTTACACTGTACTAATGATGAGAGCCAGGGTTTAGAACATGTGAAAGTTCCACTTTAAAGGAGCACTAAACTTTTTTTATGAAAAAGTATATATCGTAGGGATTTTCCTACTGAGTACAATAAGGGTACTCCCACTGCTGAGAGATTTATATTTCCAGAGTTATTACAGTTTAAACCCTTGCTTTTTTTTACATTAGCAGTGCCCTCTAGTGGTCAGATTCTAATTAGTTTTCCTGTTACATTCTAATGGAGAGGAAAGTCAGATACATACAGTTCTCCATAGAATGTGATAGAAACTGCTGAGTCACTTCCTGTCAGTTAGAACTATCAGGAAGTAAACACAGTAAATTAATTTCCTGTCAGTTAGAACTATCAGGAAGTAAACACAGTAAATTCACTTCCTGATTATTTGACCTGTTATAAATTTTGAATAAAACATCTGACAGCGATGGGAGTTCCCTTGTTTTATTCACCAGGAAATGCTCTATAAAATGTGTTTTCAAAAAGTTTACTGCTCCTTTACACAAATGTACATTTCTAGTAGGGTGACCACATTTCCCTTCTGCCATTCCGGGACGTGGTCACCCTATCAATGCCTTACCTTGAGTCCCTGGTGGTCTAGCGGAGTGCGGAGTGCAAAGTGCTCTGTGCCTCCTCCGGCACAGAGCTGAAGCTCCCACGCGCTGTGCTCAGTAATGCAGAGCGCTGGGAGATGATGTCATCTCCCAGCGCTCTGTATTACTAGAGCGCTTGCCTCCAGGAGATCAGGTAAGTTGCATTGCCGCCCTGGATGTCAGCCTGCAAGCGGCGTCCATGATGTGACACACCGCTTGCAGGCTGACATCCAGGGCGGCTTGGCTTCATTCCGGGACACTTCATTGTCCCGGTTGAAGGGGACGCGGGACATGTCCCTGAAATAAGGGACAGTCCCGGACGTTCCGGGACCCGTGGTCACCCTAATTTCTAGTGGTCAGTTAAAGTGCAGTTGTTTTCCCAAAAAATCGCTTCACTGTCATAAGTGTCCTGCATTTACATGGATAGGGCAGTGATACTCAACGTTCGCTGAGGCACACCAACAGTGCAGGTTTTCAGGTTGCTCCTGCTTAACTCCTTAAGTACCAACGTGCACACACGAGACTGGCACATAAGGACCACAGAGCATTGGGTTTTTTTTATTTTTTTTTTAAATTTCGATTCATGGCTCCACGAAAGGCATGCAGCCTCGTGGGGAGCCCTGAAATTGATGACGTACATGTACGTCATGGGACGTTAAGGTGTTAATCACAGGTGAGTAATTAGTGGCTCAGTTATTGTGACTGACTCATCTGTGATTAATTAGGGATATACTGAAAACATGACCTGTTTGTCTTCCCTGAAGACTGTAGCGGAGAACCACTGATCTAGGATGCAGCGGATTGCTCCGGAATCGCCGTTATTTTCTTTTCTGCACAAGGCTCACTGTAGGGAAATTGCCTGCACTTTGTCATGTGTCTGACTTGTTCTACTGTAAAGGGAAATCTGTGCTTCTGATAGGAACATGCATCCTGCACAGGCAACTGATCCTATTTACTGCATCATTAGACTTATTCTAGAACTCCAGAATGGAGAGACGATAACCCACAGAATAAATGGATTTTATTTACAAGCGGTAGGAGAACAAGTCTTTTCATTGTATTGTCTCACTCACAGCAGTACAACATTATCTTGAATTTTAAAGAGATAGTAATACTTAAATTTAACTATAATGCATCTTGTAGCCCTTAAAAAACAAATTGAATGACCCCAGCGGCATGTTTGAGAGATATCTTCCCCTTCTCCCCTGATGTCATCACTCTACCTGACTGCTGGGGAATCTGGTCCCTGAACAAGCGGCGGCTCTGCTGCATCGCGTTACGTAAAAATAAATCTTTCACTGAAAAGGTCTTCTACGTGTGCTTGCAAACCAAGCACAAACAGAAGACCGTTCCAGTGAAGAATTTCTTTTTCCATAACGTGATCTCGGCTCTGCTTAAGAGCTTCCGCCGGTCCCGGGACAGCATTCCCCTGCTGTCAGATAGAGCGATGAAGTCAGGGGAGGGGGAACTTTGAAAGCGGATATCTCTCAAACCATAAAGGTTTGTGAGATGTCGCTAGGGTCATTTAACAAAAGGGTATGAACTTCCCCACCTAGGATGAAAACTTCTTGGCTGGAACCGGATCCTGAGACAGGATAGCCTGGACCTTCAGTGCTATCCGATGAGCCACTTCGACCGTGAGAAATACCATCCCTCTCTGAGTGTCGAAGAGGAGGCCCAGAAAGACCATCCTCTGGGAAGGAACAAGATCTGACTTGTCCAAACTGATGATCCACCCGTGATGGGAGAGGGCATGAATGCAGTCCAGCACCTACTGATGAAGGAGTTCCGGAGAAGAGACATTCAGAAGGAGGTCGTCCATATCTGGAGTCAGCCTGATGCTGTTCCAGTGTAGGACAGAGAGCAATGATCTCAGGACTCTGTTGAAGACGTGAAAAGCTGCGGTTAGGCCAAAGGGGAGGGCAGAAAACTGGAAATGCCCTCGGTCGCAGGCAAAGCGGAGATGCTGCCGACTCTCTGGATGAATAGTGATGTGCAGATAGGCATCTTGAAAATCCAAAGAGGCCAGAAATTCCCCAGGAGTCATGGTCGCTATCACTGCGTGCAGAGACTCCTGGCAGTACTGGGACCTGACCACAAAGGAGTTGTGATCTTTCAGATCCAAAATGGGACAACAGCCACCGTCCTTCTTGGAAACCACAAAGATGTTGGAGTAGAATCCCAAGCCCCTTTCCTGAGGAGGAACGGGCTCCAGGACCGCCTTGTCCAGAAGGGCCTAGATAGCTTCCTCGAAAAGGCGGCGCTTTCCTGCTCCTAAAGGAGAACAAGAAGCGAATGTCTTGGGAGGAGGAAGAGAGGTGAAGGGAATCCTGTACCCCGTAGCCACAACCCGTAAAACCCACGGGTCCACCACAGTGGCCTGCCAAGCCAAGAGGTAGTGGCGTAAGCGGCCACCTACCTGTGGATGGGGACCCTGGTCCGGCAAGTCATGCAGAAGGAGGTTTGGAAGCCTTGGGCTTCGGAGGACTTGGATCTCCATTGCTGCTTAAGCTTGGATGAAAAGTGCAGAGCCTGAGGGACCATCTGGGTCTCTTGGCGCGAGCCTGCTTGAAAGGGATGAAAAAGCAGATTCCTTTTGACAGGCGCCTTCTTCCTCAGGACCACTGACAGATGAGTACTCTTCCCTCCAGTGGCCTCGCTGATAAGACGCTTGAGCTCAGGCCCAAACAGGAAGGAGCCCTGAAAAGGCAAAGACCGGAGAGCCTTCTTGGAGGCCGTGTCAGCAGACCAGATCTTGAGCTAAAGAGCACATCTGGCTACCACAGACATGGTAGATGCCCTGGCTACCATACACATAGCGTCAAACAGGGCAGCACAAACATAATGCTAAGCCTTAGCAATGTTAGAGAGAAGTCGCAACCTGTCAGTAGTAGGGGCCCCCTGACGGACAGCTGAATTGAGCTGTTCAGTCCAAACAGCCACAGCCCTATTCACTCACGCTGCAGCAAAGGCAGGGCGGAGGGCAGAGCCAGCCGTTGCAAAAATAGCCTTGAGAGAGGTCTCAAGCTTCTTATCAGTCCAGTCTTTGAGAGCAGAGGCGTCAGCCACCGGCAAAGAAGTGGACTTAGCCTGCAAACTGGGGCATCCACTTTGGGGGGGATGAACTCACTGCGTGAGGACGGTTTCAGAGAATGGATAAAGCTTAGCAAACTTCTTAGAAACAGATGGTTTCCTGTCTGGAAATTTCCACTCCTCAGACACTAAGCGGTCAAGGGTGGGGTTAGGTGGAAAACAAGTATGGGGCCTAACAGGCTCCTGAAACACATCAAAGGGGTCAGAAGACGCCTCCTGTACCAAGGGAATGTTCAGGGTGGTCAACACAGCCCTGATCAGGCCCTCAGCCGAGGGAATGGGGTCAGCCTCAAAAGGGTCCCCAAAAAACTGAGATGAAGGAACAGCTGAACAGTCATCATCATCATCATCATCATCATCGGAGTCCACCAATAATTCCTCCTCAGAGGAATCTGACATATCAGGTACACCCGGCGGTTTAGGCAGGGAAGATCTGATAGAGGCGGGGGTCTGCCATGAGTGGAAGACCCCCTGTAAAGTAGATGGAAGGAGTTGTAAGGTGGGCCAGAGGTCCCTGGTAGTAAAGTGCAACTGACACTTTGTAACAAATAGGCGGTTTTGAAAAGGGTGTCCAAAGGTGCCCACATGTTTATTTTAGTCATTTCAAATTTCAAACAATAGTTTGAGATATTTAGGTTTATTTATATATATATGTTTATGAAGCCGAGCTAGTACTTCCTGGTAGAACGTGACAGTTGGTAATGCAGAGCTATGTGGAACTCTTCAGTACTCCAGGCATGCCTAGAGGAATTGCACTAACTGATAAACAAATAAAGCTTGCTTTTGATAGTTTTACAAAATTACAGTTCCACTTTAACGTCTACAAAGATCTGATTTACACGGCACTGGGGACCTCATAAACATCCAAGTCAGGGGGTCAGCATTTTATTCTTTGCCCAGAGCCTAACAGAGGCTTAACCCCTGGTCATCAAAAGGTAGAAACAGCCATGTATCCCGCTGAAATCCACTAAACTGTGATAAATGGTGAATCATAACGGCTCATAATATAAGTGGGGGAAGGTGGGATTATGTGAAAGGAAAACTACCTAAGTGGTGATCGATGTATGGAAAGGCCTCCTAGAGGGATTTGGAAAGATGACAGGTCCTCTTTAACCCTTTGAGTGCCAGAGGGTTACGCAACGCGTTGCGTACGCCTCTGGCACTCAAAGGGTTACAGGACCTATTAATCAAAGCCAAGTTTTGTTTGTTTTATAAATAATCAAAATCTGCCTATATGTGAAAGATTTTGAAAAATTATGTAACACTACAAACTAATTCCCTGCACAGCATGATAACAGCTCTGTTGGAGGCCAAACCTATCAATCTGTGTTGTTAACTCTTTGAGCCCCAAAGTGTGTGGGATCTGTCTAGATCAATTCATTCGTAGCACAGCACTGTCCCAGCGCAGACCTTCATTAGCATAAAGTGCCAGACTGTATTAGTAAAAGTTACTTTCTCAAAAACCATTTATATTATAAAAACAAATTGGCTAGTACAACATAATTTCATTCTCTTTAAAATGAGTTAAACAGATCTTAAGACAACGGGTCCAGTTAAAGCAGGTGTCAGGAGTGACACTGCAGTATTGTCTGTAAACTGACAGATAAGAGACGCATCTTTCTGAATTAGCAATCAGTACTAATTTCAATAAATTAACAGCTTTAGTTAGTCTCTCATTAAAACTGAGCAAACAACATTAACCAAATGGTTTTGGAGTTGATTGAAGGGATCTGAAGTTTAAATATAAAATGTTTTGAACAGTCATACTTGTATTAAACTTGAGCTCCAAGTCAATATATATTTGAATACTCACAGTCCTGTAGTTCAAGAGCTATTCAGTCAGAAAGGATCCCCCCCTCGCCCCTTTCCCCTGCATCACGCTGCCTCTCAGTCTGATCCAGATGGAGCGAGGCCAGGGACAATCTTCAGTAAACAAAAGGAAAATCCTGCCCTCCTTTGTCAAGGGAGTTTTCTTATACTTACTGAGTGAAGATTGTCCCTCTCTGCATTCGTCCTGTCCCACGACCGGATTCCAGATCTAATGGGAGGCGGCCAGAATGGGTGGGAGGAGGATCCTTTCTGATTGATTAGCGCTTGAACTACAGAACTATGAGTATTCAAATATAGCGCTGTGTGTTAAAAAAAGACGACAACTGAGATCAAGTTTAATACAAGTATTACTATCCTTTTAAGGGTATGAGCTTAGACTGCATGATATTTAAAGTATATGGCCCTTTCATTTTAGTGGTCTGTGTTCTTTTAGGACATAAAAAACATACTCATATGAAAATGTGTGTTACATCATAAGTCTCCACTGCGAGCGTGCACACACAACACACACAACACACCGCACCCATCACATCACACACAATCAGAATGGACTGCTGGAATTGACCCTTTGAGGGGTGGAGGTGTATCCAACGCTTTGCAAAACAAGGGTTAATGCAACAAACTGTGCAGAAGCAGACAAATAACAGAATACACACGAGGTAGAGAACATGACAGAGAGAACCTCTCACCTCTTCTCTCCTCCGAATTGTTTTGACCTATACAACAAGACAGGAATTCTTATTTTTCAAGTTTACAAATTGGATAAATCATATAGAAACAAAACATATAAGAAGGGGAAGACCAGGGCCGCCTCGATGCGCGGGAAGGGGAGACGAGGGGGGGGGGGGGCCGCCTCGATGCGCGGGAAGGGGAGACGGGGGGGGGCCGCCTCGATGCGCGGGAAGGGGAGACGGGGGGGGGCCGCCTCGATGCGCGGGAAGGGGAGACGAGGGGAGACGGGGGGAAGAGACGGGGGCCGCCTCGACGCGCTGCGGGGAAGGGAGACGGGGGGGGAGACGGGGGCCGCCTCGACGCGCGCGGGAAGGGGAGACGGGGGGGGGGGGAGACGGGGGGCCGCCTCGACGCGCGCAGGGAGACGGGGGGGGGGGAGAAGGGGGCCGCCTCGACGCGCGCAGGGAGACGGGGGGGGGGAGAAGGGGGCCGCCTCGACGCGCGCGGGAAGGGGAGACGGGGTGACGGGGGGGAGACGGGGGCCGCCTCGACGCGCGCGGGAAGGGGGAGACGGGGGGGGGGGAA
>CM074718.1:25726932-25854990 GCA_037306005.1 Rhinophrynus dorsalis
TTTGCACTTTATACCTAAGGCCCAATGACACACAGATCAGGTCTGTGTAGATGCCAGCGTGCAGACGCGTACAGATGCCAGCGTATAGATACATGAGAGATACTCACCGTGATCTTCTCTTTCACCTGCAAATAAACAGAGACGGAGTGAATACGGACATCTCATTCACAACGGGGGAAACAAGGATGAAGGCAGCAGAGAAGCAATGTGACTGCTCCATAGCAAATATAACACTGGATTTTTTTTTTTAATTGATTTTTTTTAACCCCTCGGAAACTAGAGATGTCCAGCACACTGTGATGTGTTTGAAACACCTTTAGCATCCGAGAGGTTGAAAACATTGAACCCTTTGAGTGTCAGAGGGGTGCACAACACATTGCAAAGCAATGCACTGCGCACCCCTCTGGCACTCAGACAATTATATTATTTATATTAATTTGTCCCCTATGGTGCAGCTGGTTTCTTCATGAATTGTTCCCATTTAGCTCTGTACAAACAGCTCAGTGACTGTTCAAGTCCACCGCAGCTCTTTCTACATGGAACGAAATGGAACTATGTTCCGGGCACAGACGCCACAGTAAAATGAGTGAAAGTTGTATACTTTACAAAAAAAAAAAAAAAAATCCCCATTAACCCCTTAATGACTGGCCGCTCCCTCCCCTTCTCTCGCGTCCGATGTACAGCGGACATCATGAGATCCTGCTTCCGGGACCAGACGGCGGCTCTTCAGGAGCGCTGTCATCTAGATATCTAAGTATAATTACTTCATCGGAATGGTCTACAACAGGGCTCAAAATTTCACTCTCCACTAGCCAATGGCGAGTGAAAATTTAGCCTGGCGAGTAGAAATTCAGCCCTGGTGGGTATGTTATGGCTTGCAGTGGAGAGTAACTTTTCAGGTCTGGCTAGTAGCAAAGGACTTCAACTTTTAAGCCGTGGTCTACAATGTGTGCTTGCAAGCCAGGCACACATAGACCATACCAATGAAGTAATTATAGTTAGATATCCCGATGTCAGCGCTCCTGAAGAGCCGCCTACAGTCAGGTGACTGGATTCTGCCTCTGACAGCTTTACAGCTCGTCAGGCAGAAAGGGGAGGTAACAGAGACCTTTATTTTATGATATCTCTCAAAGCATAAAGGTTTGAGAGATAGGAATGAGGGCGTTAAGTATGTTTTTATTACTCCTATCATTTGGCTTATGGTTTTTTGGGGGGTTTACTATCCCTTTAATATCTACAATAATACTTTGTATTTATATATGCAATTTTTAACCCTTTAAACTTTAAATATCATACTCTTATCCATTCCTACAGATTCCCTATATTCTTACACAATTGGTTTACAGTGTGAAGTTTCAACCCTGTTACAAATCTCTGTATCGTCTGTGGAAAGAGACACCTTTCATTCATTGCTTATTTCTCTGATATGGTCTAATTCACGCTTGGCTTACAGATCTAACACAGTACCTGCTGAAGTGAAGTTTTCAGTTGTTGAGGTCTCGGACGCTGATGTTATCTCTTCCATGATGTCCGGAGCAGTCGTCCTCTCAAGGGTGACTGGCACATTTGGAGTGTGTGTTACACTTGTCACCTCTATTATGGTAGATGGGGAGGTGCTGTTAGCAGCTCTGTGTGGTTACTTGAGTCGGAATCATTGAGTGTTGGGGTGTAAGAGGATTCGCTGGCTGTAGCATTGGGCGTAGGGGCCAGGATCACAGCTGGTCTTGTTGTAAAGGGAACGTCTGACTTCACATCTGGCTTTTCAGAGCCAGCATCGGTTGTGTTACCCAAGTCCACGCGAGGGGCCAGCTGTGTTGGGCTTGTTGTAAAGTTGGATCCTGGTGTGGGAGCAACTTAAAGAAACAACAAACAATAATAATTATAAAACAAATATACAAAATACAAACAGGGAAAAATAATCTCCATCATACTTCATTGTCCATAATCCTTTAAAGACCAAAAGGGGTGGGGAATACATTGTGAAGCCTGAGAAAGAAAGGGGAAGAGTAGGGTGACCACGTGTCCCGGATTGCCCAGGACAGTTCCAGACTTTAAATGTGTGTCCCATGATCCAAGCAGCCCCCTTCTGGGACAATACAAAAGTCCATGAATGAAGACCCTAGAGCACAGAGTTCTATACACTAGAAATAGAACTGCCCATTGCCTACTGTGACAGGAAGTGATGCCTCTGCTGGGCTACAAGAAAATGGCTTCAAGATAGAGCTCTAAACACTAGAGAGAACTGAACCTTGACCCTGACACAAAAACAGGAGCTGCAGTGCAATATTGTTGAAGTGTTATGCTAGTCTAAGGCTTTGGGTGTGATATACATTTTATTGTACCCCACTACAGGCATTGCTTTCAGTCGCAGCAGTCAGTGGGCAATGCTCTGGACAAAGAGCAGGTTGCACACTGATGTCCAGTGATGTTAAAGTGGGGAAAAAAAAAAAAAAAAAAGCAGAGGACAAGTTCTTGCCTCCACAGTGTCCCCTGAATGGCAGGATGAGAGAGAGAAGGGGTGGGGGGGAAGGACAAGAGAGAGAAAGAGGGGGGAGGACGAGAGAGATGGGGGGGAAGGACAAGAGAGATAGGGGGGAAGGACGAGAGAGAGAGAGAAAGAGGGGGGAAGGACGAGAGAGAAGGACGAGAGAGAAGGACGAGAGAGAAGGACGAGAGAGAAGGACGAGAGAGAAGACGAGAGAGAAGGAGGGGGGAAGGACGAGAGAGAGAGAAAGAGGGGGAAGGACGAGAGAGAGCGAAAAAGGGGGAAGGACGAGAGAGAGCGAAAGAGGGGGGAAGGACGAGAGAGAGAGAAAGAGGGCGGGAAGGACAAGAGAGAGAAAGAGGGCGGGAAGGACGAGAGAAAGAGGGCGGGAAGGACGAGAGAAAGAGGGCGGGAAGGACGAGAGAAAAAGGGGGGAAGGACGAGAGAGAGAGGGGGGAAGGACAAGAGAGAAAGGGGGGGGAAGGACAAGAGAGAAAGGGGGGGAAGGACGAGAGAGAGAAAGAGGGCGGGAAGGACGAGAGAGAAAGGGGGGGAGGACGAGAGAGAAAGAGGGGGAAGGACAAGAGAGAAAGAGGGGGGAAGGATGAGAGAGAGAGAAAGAGGGCGGGAAGGACGAGAGAGAAAGGGGGGAAGGACGAGAGAGAGAGAGGGGGGAAGGACAAGAGAGAAAGGGGGGGAAGGACGAGAGAGAGAAAGAGGGGGGAAGGACAAGAGAGAAAGAGGGCGGGAAGGACGAGAGAGAAAGGGGGGAAGGACGAGAGAGAGAAAGAGGGGGAAGGACGAGAGAGAGAAAGAGGGGGGAAGGACGAGAGAGAGAAAGAGGGGGGAAGGACGAGAGAGAAAGAGGGGGGAAGGACGAGAGAGAAAGAGGGGGGAAGGACGAGAGAGAAAGGGGGGAAGGACGAGAGAGAAAGGGGGGAAGGACGAGAGAGAGAAAGAGGGGGGAGGACAAGAGAGAAAGAGGGGGGGGGAGGACAAGAGACAAAGAGGGGGGGAGGACAAGAGACAAAGAGGGGGGGAGGACAAGAGACAAAGAGGGGGGAGGACAAGAGACAAAGAGGGGGGGAGGACAAGAGACAGAGGGGGGAGGACAAGAGACAAAGAGGGGGGGAGGACAAGAGACAAAGAGGGGGGGAGGACAAGAGACAAAGAGGGGGGAGGACAAGAGACAAAGAGGGGGGAGGACAAGAGACAAAGAGGGGGGGAGGACAAGAGACAAAGAGGGGGGGAGGACAAGAGACAAAGAGGGGGGGGACGAGAGAGAGAGAAAGAAGGGGGAAGGACGAGAGAGAAAAAGAGGGGGTGAAGGACGAGAGAGAAAGGGGGAAGGACGAGAGAGAGAAAAGAGGGGGAAGGACGAGAAAGAGGGGAAGGATGAGAAAGAGAAAGAGGGGGAAGGATGAGAAAGAGAAAAAGAGGGGGGGAAGGATGAGAGAGAGAAAGGGGAGAAGGACGAGAGAGAAAGAGGGGGGGAGGACGAGAGAGAGAGAGAGAAAGAGGGGGGAGGACGAGAGAGAAAGAGGGGGGAGGACGAGAGAGAGAGAAAGGGGGGGACGAGAGAGAGAGAAAGAGGGGGGGACGAGAGAGATAAAGAGTGGGGGGAGGACGAGAGAGAGAAAGAGGGGGGGAGGATCGAGAGAGAGAAAGAGGGGGGGAGGAGGACGAGAGAGAGAGAAAGAGGGGGGGAAGGACGAGAGAGAGAGAAAGATGGGGGAAGGACGAGAGAGAGAGAGAGAGAAAGAGGGGGAAGGACGAGAGAGAGAGAGAGAAAGAGGGGGGAAGGACGAGAGAGAGAAAAAGAGGGGGGAAGGATGAGAGAGAGAGAGAGAAAGGGGGGAAGGACGAGAGAGAGGGGGGAAGGACGAGAGAGAGAGGGGGGGAAGGACGAGAGAGAGAAAGGAGGGAAGGACGAGAGAGAGAGGGGGAAGGACGAGAGAGAGAGGGGGGAAGGACGAGAGAGAGAAAGGAGGGAAGGACGAGAGAGAGAGAGAGAGGGGAAGGACGAGAGAGAGGGGGGAAGGAGGAGAGAGAGGGGGAAGGAGGAGAGAGAGGGGGGAAGGAGAGAGAGAGGGGGGAAGGAGGAGAAGGGGAGGATGAGAGAGGAAAGAGGGAGGATGAGAGAGAAAGAGGGAGGAAGGACGAGAGAGAAAGGAGGAGGAGGACAGAGGGGGGAAGGTCGAGAGAGAGAAAGAGAAAGCATTAAGGTAAAATGTACAAGGAAGCGCTACCAGGAGATGTATCACAGTCTTTTGCCCTTTGAGGACGCTAGGTTACTGCGCAAATTGTACTATTTAAATCTTCCACACTATTAGTCACAAAACCAGAGACACAGTAATGGTCACCCCAGTCTTGTTCCCCTGTCCTTCTGAAATGTGCTTGATGAACCACTGTCAAATAACAAGTAGTTCAGTCTGACATGACCTAAAACTCAAAACACTCGTCCTCCCCATTAACAATCTCCATGGACAACTGCAATAATGGTGTCCACTAGTAACTAAAACAATATCTCATGAATTAATAATAGTTACAACATGACACAGAGTCTACAGAACTCATTACCATGAAAAGCTGCATGTTACATTACAATATGATCACTTCTTCCCAATATTAGACAGTGAGTAAATGGAACATTTACATTTGAAGTGGCTCCCACAGTTTCCCAGCTACGGACCAATAAAAGAGAAAGGCAACAGTCACGATAAACATACATTAGCCTACTGCTGGCAATTTAACCCTTTGAGTGCCAGAGCGGTATGCAACGCATTGCTTTGCAATGCGTTGTGTACCCTCCTGGCACTCAAAGGGTTAGCTATTACAATCAAACTTCTAAAATGCTCTGATGTAGCTGAAAATTAACCCTTAAGGACATGTATTTATTTTATTATTATTATTTATTTATTTATATAGCGCACACAGATTCCGCAGCGCTTTACACTCATATTGGTCACTGTCCCCATTGGGGCTCACAATCTAAATTCACCTATCAGTATGTTTTTGGAGTGTGGGAGGAAACCGGAGTACCCGGAGGAAACCCACGCAAACACGGTGAGAACACCAAGATGTTGTCCTTGGTGGGATGTGAACCCAGGACCCCAGCGCTGCAAGGCAACAGTGCTAACCACTGAGCCACCTTGTTAGGTGTTTTTTTGTCTGTTTGTTGTTACTTTATTTTTACTTAGGAAATGGAGTAATTTAGATGTATAAATGATGATAACGCAGGCACTTCCTGCCTCAGTCCTACATTATCTCCACCACTCACCATCACTTAGTCTTATCAGTGCTAGGGGAAGTGGGTAATGCACTGTTGAGCAGTGTAAGTGAGTGAGGGAGGTAATCTATATACATAAAAATCTAAATGGTTTCTGGATCGCTATTAGCCATGTCCCATGGTGTTACAAACGAAGAGCTAAGCAAAACTACCCTTTGCGCATCCAACGGGATGGGGCTGAGGGCACAGTGTATTCACAGATTGGCTGAGGAGCCTGCTCAGCCAAATGGAATACATTTACAAAAAACAGACTTCTTGGTGGGGCAACAAGACCCCTGCCTCCTGACACCCCTCCCCCAGCTACTGATCTCCCAGCCAATTCCGCTTAGAAGATCAATAGAGGCAATGCAGGGAGCAGCACAGTTCCCCTGCTTCCATTGAACTCAAATTACCGGGTAGGAGTTGGTAGGATAATGAAATACCTCCCACATTGACATGAAAGGCTTTTCCAAAGTCGCCCACTCCTACCTGAAGCAGTGGAACTGTACTGCTCCCCTGCATCACCACTATTGATTCATACCCCGCACCAGGTGTGATTAAACAACCAGGACACATATGGGTAAACTGCACAGGTGAAGCCATGCCACTATAGCAATAACATAGGAAGTCAGTGCTAGGGCAGGTGACTAATGCATTGCTGAGCAGTGTCAGTGAGTGGGGGAGGTAATGTATGGATAAGACAGGAAGTCAGTGCTAGGGGAGGTGGGTAATGCATTGCTGAGCAGTGTCAGTGAGTGGGGAAGGTAATGTAGGGATAAGACAGGAAGTCAGTGCTAGGGCAGGTGACTAATGCGTTGCTGAGCAGTGTCAGTGAGTGGGAGGTAATGTAGGGATAAGACAGGCAATCATAGGAGACGGTGGGTGTACATTGCTGAGCAGTGTCAGTGAGTGGGGAGGTAATGTAGGGATAAGACAGGTAGTCAGTGCTAGGGGAGGTGGATAATGCATTGTTGAGCAGTGTCAGTGAGTGGTGGAGATAATGTAAGGATAACACAGGAAGTCAGTGCTAGGGGAGGGGGGCAATGCATTGCTGAGCAGTGTCAGTGAATGGCGAGGTAATGTAGGAATAAGACAGGAAATCAGTGATATGGGAGGTGGGTAATGCATTGCTGAGCAGTGTCAGTGAGTGGGGAAAGGTGATGTAGGGATAAGACAGGAAGTCAGTGCTAGGGGAGGTGAGTAATGCATTGCTGAGCAGTGTCAGTGAGTGGGGAAGGTGATGTAGGGATAAGACAGGAAGTCAGTGCTAGGGGAGGTGGGTAATGCATTGCTGAGCAGTGTCAGTGAGTGGGGGAGGTAATGTAGGGATAAGACGGGAAGTCAGTGCTAGGGAGGTGGGTAATGCATTGCTGAGCAGTGTCAGTGAGTGGGGAAGATAATTTAAGGATAAGACAGGAAGTCAGTGCTAGGGGAGATGGTAATGCATTGCTGAGCAGTGTCAGTGAGTGGGGGAGGTGATGTAGGGATAAGACAGGAAGTCAGTGATATGGGAGGTAGGTAATGCATTACTGATCAGTGTCAGTGAGTGGGGGGAGGTGATGTAGGAATAAGACAGGAAGTCAGTGATATGGGAGGTGGGTAATGCATTACTGATCAGTGTCAGTGAGTGGGGGGAGGTGATGTAGGAATAAGACAGGAAGTCAGTGATATGGGAGGTGGGTAATGCATTACTGAGCAGTGTCAGTGAGTGGGGGAGGTGATGTAGGGATAAGACAGGAAGTCAGTGATATGGGAGGTGGGTAATGCATTACTGAGCAGTGTCAGTGAGTGGGGGAGGTAATGTAGGAATAAGACAAGAAGTCAGTGCTAGGGGAGGTGGGTAATGCACTGCTGAGGCAGTGTCAGTTAGTGGGGAGGTAATTTAGGGATAAGACAGGCAATCACAGGAGAGGTGGGTGGTACATTGCTGAGCAGTGTCAGTGAGTGGGGGATGTAATGTAGGGATAAGACAGGAAGTAAAATCAAATCACCCTCCTGTTCATCTTACCTGTGGTGGCATTCTCTGCAACGAGACTTGACAGAGAGCTGCCCAGTAGTAGGCACAGGAACCAGGAATCCATGTCACTGTACAAAACACAGAACACAATAGTTAATATCATATACAAGCAACAAATGTATCCTCATCACATATTTACACACACTGTATGTGTGTGCTGTGTGTACATTTGTGGCTTGTGTGCACGTGTGTGTGTGCGTGTGTGCTCTACACGTGCTATTCAGGGTTTGAATGGACTGTCAGCACTGATCTATATGAGCAAGGACTGTTTGCACAAATCCCCCTGCATTTCCCAGAGAAATGATAAAGACTACACACTGAACTGCATGTCCCACTATTTACCTCCTGACATCCCAAACGCCATTTCATACATAAGCTTCTAGTGGCTGAGTGTTTGGTGTGACCCCACAATATATCAGGGGATGATAAATGCGTATGAGTGCCTACACACTTCATTACAAGGACACAAACACAGCAACAACAGATGGCTGTACGCCTATCCACACCTCACATACACTCAGGGCAATATTCATCAGGCTAAAGAGGTGCCATTCCAGAACAAACCAACTACAGCGCTACAGGGGAGAAAGACTTGAAAAATGACACATAAGATGCTCTGGTTGTCCTGACAATCCAGGTTGTGTGTGCTCTGAGTGCAAATAGATTATTCAGTGCAGTGACCCACTGACATGCAGTGACCTGATTAACTCACCCGAGTTACCTTCAGCACATGCTTAAAGGAGCAAAACCCTAATGCATACCCCACAGGGCTTTTCCTATGAGTAAAGCAAAGGTACAGCCAATGCTTGGAAGATGCCTCTTTCAAAGGTTATTACAAAGCTAGGCAGATTCACAATGGTGATTTATGTGACGTGGTGACAAAAAAGTGCATGCGATTTTGTTTATCCAAGCGTTCTGAATTGCACAAATCTCTGCTTTCCGACCCATAATGCTCTTCTACAGATTCAACATTGCACAGTAAATGTGTTAGCCGGCTTTGCAATGCGTTTACATTAAAATCATTCTCTCTAACCTTGTCAACGTCTTGACTGTATTTCCTGTTCATTTGGACATCATATTTGATGTATGTTTTCATGGAAAACAAGGGAATTTCTGAAGTGACCCCAAACTTTTGAACGGTAGTGTATATATAGTCGATATAACTGTCCCTTTACCAAAACATGTTTCTCCTAGTCTGGTTAACCCCTTAAAGACCCATGACGGTCCTGTTCCGTCATGGGTTGTTATACCCTTAAGGACCCATGACTGAACTGGACCGTCATGGAATTCCGGGCTCCCCTCGCGGCTGCACACCGTTCGGGGAGTCCGGAACCCAGCCACGAAAAAAAGAAAAAATGCTCTGTGGTCCTTAACAGACCACAAGGTGAATGCGCGGCCGCTCGTTAAGGGGTTAAAATATGCAGACTATTTAGGTTCGCATTATCATGGAGACAGTGTTCTGTCCACAAAACATTTTAGCAATTTTCGGTTTCCGGAGCCTGCCTACCTGTGAAGTTATTATGGCAACAGATAACAAGAAAGAGACACAGCTACACTTTCAACTGCTACCCACTGTCAAGCTGCAGATGGAGGATAACTGCTGTTAAACCAGAAAAAATAACACACAAAGGGCCCATATTTATAGGCAAACTGGAGTTACTCTCAAGTAAACCAACTGCACAAAAGGTGACAAATATTCCTAAATCCCCAGGCACTTGAATAGAGCTATTTAACCCCTTGAATGCTAGAGATCTCTCCAATGCATTCCTAATCTGGAATTTGTCCCACTATAGAGCAGTTGGTTTATGCCAGAATAACGCCAGTTTGTCTTTATAAATATGGGTCAATGAGGGAGATTTATAAATGTGGAGTTAAAGGATAGTAATGTTTCACCTCCAATTAATCTTCATAGCTCCAATTAATCTTCACAGTATTTGGGCCATGGAGAGTGTTATTTCAATACTGTCAGAGTTGTAGTTCAAGAGTAATTGAATGACAAAGTATCTCCTCCCGCCCCTTTTACCTACTGTAAGCTACCTCTCCTCAGATGTGGAATCTGGTCTCTTGATCAGACAGATTACAGCAAGGGTCAATCTTCTTACTGTGATCATAAGGAAAACCCTGCCCCCTTGAAAGGTTTTTCCTTATGATCACTGAAGATTGTCCCTCTCTGTGATCCATCCGGACAGTCTTGCTGCTTTGAGGCGAGCAGTGTTACATCAGTAAAATGGGCGGGAGGGGATACTTTATCATTCAATTACTCCTGAACTACAACTCTGACAGTATTAAAACACTCTCCATGGCCCAAATACTATGAAGATTAATTGGAGCTGCTTTTATTTTGAAACATTACTATCCCTTTAGGCAAAAAGAGCATTAAAATGGCTGTAACATTGTCTTTGATAGTTATAAAATTAAGAACACCAGTTTAGGAGGAATGTACACCATGTAGTAAGTTTAAAAAGGAGAAATGACGTTTGTAAAAGTTGTGCGGCGAATTATAAACAAATGTCACTAGTTGCGACAATTTTCAACAGAATCTTAACGACAGGTATATGCTGTGCTTAAGCATTCCAGGTGTTAAAGGGATAGTAATGTTTCATAATAAAGGCAGCTCTAATTAATCATCATAGTATTTGGACTTTGGAGAGTGTTATTTCAGTTCTGTCAGAGTTGTAGTTCAAGAGTAATTCAGTGACAAAGTGTCCCCCTCCTGTCCCTTTTACTGATGTAACACTGCTCAGCCAGATCAGAAGGGAGGTGCCCAGGTAGACTGCAGAGAGGGACAATCTTCAATTAAGATAAGGGAAAAAACCTGAAAAACTTGTCAAGGGGGGCAGGGCTTTCATTGTTCTCACAGGAAGAAGATTGTCCCCTGCTGTATCTGTCTGGTCTATGGACTGGATTCCACATCTGAGAAGAGATGGCTTACACTAGGTAAAAGGGGCGGGAGGGGAAACTTTGCTTGTGAATATGTCTCAAACCATAAAGGTTTGAGAGATATGACTTAAATCATTCTTCATGTTTTCTTAATGCCTACAAAATAATATAAAGATAAAATGACGTATTGCTATCCCTTTAAAATCAGAGTAAATGGCATATTTATTAAAACTCCTTAAACCCTTAAGGACCGGCGGTCATGGACATTTCCGTCCCATAATGACCGCAATAGGCGCACTTGGACGCGCCGATACACGTGACCTGTCACGTGTATCGGCGCGTCATTATGGGGCTTGAAAGAGATCGCTCCGATCTTGGAGCGATCTATTTCAGGCCCTATTTTTACTTACAGCCCTCCCGGTAGAGCGCTGTAAGTAAAAAGTACGTGACGTACCATGACAGTCATCGGTCCTTGAGTAGTTCAAGGACCGTGACGGTCCTGGTACGTCAAGGGTCCTTAAGGGGTTAAATCATTTACAAAAAAGCCTTTATGTTATGTCTCAGTTGTGATGACTTAAACGCGATGTAAATGTTAAAATAATAAACTCAATGCCACAAATCCTGTCTCTCAAACTGCTATGGTTTGAGAGATATTTAGCACTGAAAGTTCCCCCCTCCCTCCCGATGTCAGATGTCAAGCTGATGGAAGGAGATCTGTGACAACCGTCACGATTATGTTCTTCGGCAGATCCGAAATACCGTTATTACAAATAACTACTTCATGGAACGGTCTACAAAGTGTGCTTGCAAACCAGGCACACTTTGTAGACCTTTCCAATGAAGTAATTATTTTCTGCTACCGGGATTTCAGCTCTGCTGCAGAGCCGCTGGCTGGTCCCAGGACCAAGATCTCCTGCGGTCAGTACAGCGCTGACATCAGGAGAAGGGGAGGGAGGGGGAAGTGTTAGTGTAAATATCTCTCAAACCATAGCGGTTTGAGAGATAGGCACATTGATTATTTTAACATCTACAAAAGTAGAAGATTTTTTTTTTAATGGGACATTAGTGTCCGTTTACGGACCTTTCCTTAAAACGTACTAGGAACGTCTTTTATAAATCTCCTTCAATGTTTCTGAGACTCCAAGAGGAAATTTGTAACCACAAAGCTGGAAGGAAAAGCAAGGCACTGATTTATCTCTGTATGTAAAAGAACATAAATAAAATAGCAATTCGTATGGGTGCCAAAACCAAGTGCACTGGCAATGCTTACATCATAAATATATGGGCAAAAAAAACCTCAAATTCAATAGAACATCAGAGGTTTATTATACAGCCTCTACATCAAAACATTTGTCTAGATGTGACATTCTAAACGGAACTTAAAGGAGCAGTAAACTTTTTTATGAAAAAAATATATATTGTAGGGATTATCCTATTGAGTAAAATAAGGGTACTCCCACTATAGAGAGATTTATATTTCAGAGTTATCACAGTTTAAATCCATTTTTTTTTTACATTAGCAGGGCCCTCTAGTGGTCAAATTCTAATTAGATTTCCTGTTAGAGTCCAATGGAGAGGAAAGTCAGAAAAGTCTGTGACATACAGTTCTCCATAGAATGTGATAGAATCTGCCTGTCACTTCCTGTCAGTTACAACTATCAGGAAGTAAACACAGTAAATTCACTTCCTGTCAGAACTATCAGGAAGTAAACACAGTAATTCACTTCCTGATTATTTAAACTGCTATACATTTTGAATAAAACATCTGACAGCAATGGGAGTGACCTTGTTTTATTCAGCAGGAAAAGTTCTACAAAATGTGCGTTTCATAAAAACAAAGTTACTGCTCCTTTAAAGGAGCAACAAACAGTGATTTACAATAATGCTGAATAATACAAGTGGATTACAACTACTGGAGAGGTTTATTTCAAAAGACATCAAGAGCTCAATCGTTTCTTTAACCCTTTGAAGACCAGGGAGGTGTGTGGCACATTGCTTTGCAATGCGCTGCACTCCCCTGTGGTCCTTAAGTGATGATTGTGGTACACAAAAAATTATAATTCCTTAACCCCTTAATACCGGCGGTCATGGGACATTTCCGTCCATAATGACCGCATAGGCGCACTTGGACGCGCCGGTACACATGACCTGTCACGTGTATCGGCGCGTCATTATGGGGCTTGAAAGAGATCGCTTCGATCTTGGAGCGGTCTATTTCAGGCCCTATTTTTACTTACAGCGCTTCCGGTAGAGCGCTGTAAGTAAAAAGTATGTGACGTACCATGACCGTCATCGGTCCTTGAGTAGTTCAAGGACCGTGACGGTCCTGGTACATCAAGGGTCCTTAAGGGGTTAAAAGGTTACTAAAACAGTTAGCAACAGTTCCGACTGCAGAATAATAACTGAAATAAATAAATTGAGCTGGTGTAACTTTTGATTGAGGAGTAAAAAAGAAATTTGCCCGGCAGTGGGAGTACCCTTTTACTCCACAGGCGAGAAACTACAATAAATGTGTGTGTGTTGTGATTGTGTGTGTTGTTGTGTGCGTGTGTAAGAGAAAGCATCATGTGACCGAAAAACTTGTCCAAAGCCTACCACACCAGGGTCGGCAGTGAGGAGGTTATATTCATGTCTTCTCCCTACTGCCAGTCCTAGAGATACAGGTGAGCGTGATTTTGACAGGTGCTGGCATGGATCGAAGGCCACTGACCACTCCTGTTAAAATCTCTGCAAGGAGTTTTCCCTCTCTCAACATATTTGCAGTTTTGCCTAATAATTTACATCCTAACTCCTTTTTTGATTTTTTATATTCTACAGTTGGAGAATATGTAACGTCAAGCGTCACTGTACATTTTCAGGCCACTGTGATATTGCACCTAAAAAATTCAAGTTTAAGCTGTTATAATTTTTTAATAAAATATCTCTCAGCAGTGAGAATACCCTTGTTTTACTCAGGGTGATAAACCCTACAACATATTTTTTTACATTTAATTATTACTATACCTTTAACCAGGTCACTAGTAAGCTTTTTTCACCACCTAGTACTAAGAATTTTTTTTTTCCACACTTTCAGTTTATATTCAAATGACAGTTTTGCTGTTTTTCTGTTAACCCTTTGAATGCCAGCGGGTACACAACCCCAATTGCAAAGCAATGTGTTGCATACATTTTCTCCAAGGTTGGCACTCACATCGCCATGTATAAACTGCCTGGGTGCTTAACGTTAAGTATTCAATTGTAAAGAGGCGAGCACTCACAGGTCTTAAATTAACTACCTTATTTGATGTCCAATGTTTCAGTCCGTATTTTTTATATTTACTTAAATTCAATAATGTCCTGGAGTGTATTTTTTTTTTTCTATGTTCAGCAAGCAGATTCTTATGGCTTGACGTTTAGTATTAATTCGTCTTTCAAAAACACCAAATTTTGTGTTTTTAGGCATAGGTCTTCATATATAAATAAGCAACTAAATAAAGAAACATTTGCACCATTTTGCATTCCAGGCACAAAATAATCATTAATAAACCACGTAACCCAACATTCTATATAGTATTTATAAGTACACACACAATTCAATTTCAGAAACTGGTCGTTTACGTAATATTCCAAGGAAGGTTTTCTATGACATTGCCAGAAGATGGCGCTATATCGCAAACACATTCTCATCACACTCACGTGTGCCTCTCCACGTGCGCACACTCTCACACATATTTAATCACTTAAGACCAGGTAATAACATATTAGGATAGGTAGGTACAGGCCTGATGGGTAAAATGGTAACCTCATGAGCCAATATACCACAGATGTTGCAAGGATCACGAAACTGCAGAGACTACAATCTGTTAGGTATCTTATTTTTTGTACATGATGTGTTCCTGCACTTAAGTGATTGTAACAACTTCAGAATAAAAGAAAATGTAGCAATGCATACCATTTGGAAAGAAGCCTACCAATATCATCAAATGAGGGCCACTTGACTTCCTACCCCTAGTCTAGTAAGTATCATTGTTTCGAGAAGATCAAGTTAATAAAGTAAATAAGAAAATGTTTTTTCTTTTTACATTGCTACACTTCAGTGTTACTGAAATCTTCATTAACAGCTCCTCTCCCAAGCAAAATAACACCCCATTGGTATAAGCCAACATATCTAGTAGGTGCCAGAAGCACAAAGCTACCCTTCATTACATTGCTTTAATATTGTAGGCATTAAAAAAAAAATATATATTATCGATGTAAGTCTTATTTCTCAAAGTTTTATGGCTTGAGAGATATAACTGGTAAAAATTACCCCTTCCTGGCTGTTTCAGAGAAGTCTGCCCTCTAGCTGACAGCAGCTCTTCAGCAGAACCGAAACTGCGCTATTTAGAAATAAATACTTCATTGGAACGGTCTACAAAGTCTGCCTGGTTTGCAACCACACTTTGTAGACCGTTCCAATGAAGTATTTATTTCTAAATAGTGCAATTTCGGTTCTGCTGAAGAGCCCACCATCCGGTCAAATGACCAGTATATGCTGCTGTCAGCTAAAGTGCAGACTTCTCTGAAACAGCCAGGAAGGGTTAACTTTAGCTGGTTATATCTCTCGTAAAGGTTTGAGAGATAATACTTAAATTGATTTTCATTTTTTTTTTTAATGCCTACAATATTAAAGCACCTTAAAATTAAACATTACTATCCTTTTAACAAAATATGTTGTGTTTTGTTACATTCTTTAAACACTATACTCCTGCACTAAAATGGCAGTAAGGAGGGGATATTCACTAAGCGGTGATCAACGAAGAGATAAAGATGGAGATGACCACCAGTTATCAATTCTTCAATTCCTGTGTTATTCTATGGAGCCAGTGCACTAAGATTTCTTCAGCTTTGGATATCTTAGTGAATAGGTTCCATAGAATAACATAGGAACTGGAGAAGTGATATCACTGGAGAAGTTATCACCTCTTAGTGTATCTCCCACAAGGACTACAATGATGAACACTGGTCTAGGCTTTTGACATTACTGGTGGGACATCCTCTTGTTTACCAAGTTACAGTGAAATAAGTACCAGTAATCACAGCCCATTATCCGGATATTCCCTGGGACTCAGACAATCTGTCCCAGGGTTACGGTAACAATGGTAACAAAGTACACACAATATGGACCACTGCCCTCCTCCTGCTACATGACGGCTTGGCATGTGAATACCATATTTTTCTTTGAACAAAAGTAATTCTGTAGCAGCCATACAGGGCACAGAATCTAATTATGTAATTGGATTATATCTGCATAAATTACCTTTTGTTCTAGAATGTGCTTGTGTTTTTTGGTTTAGTTCTCGTGTCATCTTTGACTTGTTCTGAAAAACAAACCGAATGCACCATAGGGGAAAATGTGTTGGAGAACTCCAGCATTCAGGGGGGTGTTAACCCTTTGATTACCCAAGGGGGGTTTAGCAACACATTGTTTTGCAATGTGTTGCACAGCCCTCTGGCACACCAAGTGTTAACCCGTACAGTTTATGGTTTGAGAGATATTCTCTGTGAAAATTCCCCCTGCCTCCACTTTCCCTGACATTAGCATTCTAGCTGACTGCAGGGGAATCTGGTCTCGGGACCAGCAGAGCCGAGATCGCGTTATTGAAAAAGAAATCCTTCACTGGAACGGTCTACAAAGTGGCTTGGTTTGCAATAGTTGATGAGATAGTCATCTTTATTTATCAGTGTAACCCCTTAAAGGGATAGTAATACTTAAAATGTAAAAAAAAATATGTTGTAGAGTTTATCCCCCTGAATAAAACAAGAGTACTCCCACTGCTGAAAGGTGTTTTATTCAAAAGTTATTAATTTTCAAAGATGAATTTTTTAGGTGCAATATCACAATGGCCTGAGATTGTACAGTGGCGCTGTTGCTACACCATCCTATGGAGATTTATGGTCAACTGACCAGAGCTGTCCATAGGATCGTGTAGCAACAGCGCCACTGTACAATTTCAGGCCACTGTCATATTGCACCTAAAAAATTCAACTTTGAAAATTAATAACTTTTGAATGAAACACCTTTCAGCAGTGGGAGTACTCTTGTTTTACTCAGGGGATAAACCCTACAACATATTTTTTTTTACATTTTAAGTATTACTATCCCTTTAAGGACCATTGCTGTGCCAGGGCCGTCACGGCGGTCCGGCACTTAAGGACCAATGACGGTCCTGGCACAGCATGGAGTTCAGGGCTCCCGTCGCGGCTGCACGCCACTCCGGAAGTCCTGAACTGGAAGCGCTGTAAAAAAAAAAAAATAAATAAATGTCCCGTGGTCCGCAAGTGCCGGACGCACGGGATCGTGCTGGTCCTTAAGGGGTTAAGCAAATCAACTAGTACTGACCAACAGGAAGCGGCAGTTGGTAATGTAGAGCACTGTAGAATGTTATTACCTGGTTGGCAGGAAATGGCAATCAGTAATGTAGAGCAGAGTAAAATGTTACTATCTGATGGGCATTACTGACTGATCTGCATTAACTGACATTTGGGTTTTTTTTTTTGGTTTTTTTTTTAAACACTAAAGTCTAACAAGTATTGCTGCCTTTGAAATCTCTTTGAAAATCCCCTATTTGCTATACAGTGATGGTTCCACTTTAAAAGGATCGTAATACTTAAATATTACTAATCCCCATATTGTAGCCATTTTAAAAAGAATTGAATTGTCCCCAGTGTCATCTGTCAAATCTTTATGGGTTGAGAGATAACCGAACGCAAAGTTCCCCCCTCCCTCCCCCTTCCCTGAAGTCAGCGTTGTACTGACTGCAGGGATATCCGGTCTTATTTTCATCAGGCGGCTCTGCAGCAGAGCCGAGATCTTGTTAGTAAAAAATAATTATTTCACTGAAACGGTCCTCTACATGTGCTTCAAACCAATCACAAACCAAGCACATGTAGAAGATCATTTCAGTGAAATAATTCTTTTTTACTAACACGATCTCGGCTCTGCTGCAGAGCCGCAAGCCTGTCGTACGACAGACTTCCCTGCAGTCAGTACAACGCTGACTTCAGGGAAGGGGGAGGGAGGGGGGAACTTTGCGTTCGGTTATCTCTCAAACCATAAAGGTCTGAGAGATGAACCTGGGGACAATTCAATTCTTTTTAAAATGGCTACAATATGGGGATTAGTAATATTTAAGTATTTCTATCCCTTTAAAAGCTCTGTACTTCATGCTAGCATCTCTAGAAATGCTCTATTTGTTCCTGGAGGACTGGGAACCTGCACTACAGCCTATTTTTGGGTCTCCTGGCAAAACGGACAAGTGTCTGGGAATTGATAGTGATGTATTGTATGTAAATGAGCAGTGGACACTAATCAAGATACATTAACTGCCTTAACCGTTTGAGTGCCAGAGGGGCATACCCCTCTGGCACTCAAAGGGTTAACTCTTAAGTCTTATTACAAACAGCACAAACAAAACTAACCAAATGATGTCTGAAATAGGAGAGTGTACACGTAATAAAAAGCATGTTTAGGATTTTAGATATCTAACATAAAATAGATCATTTTTACACGTCAGCTGTATGTGATATTTTAAGATATATCCTTGTCATTTTAGATGTTCGTGTACCTTTACCACCTTAAGCCTCTGAGTGCCAAAGGCACAAGACACGCACAAGTCCCCTGGCACTCAAACAGTTAAGCTCTGATGTGTAACTCGTTTTGCAGTGCGCTGCAGACCCGTCCTATCATTAACGTGTTAAAGGGATAGTAATGTTTCATAATAAAAGCAGCTCTAATTAATAATCATAGTATTTGGACTTTGGAGAGTGTTATTTCAATTCTGTCAGAGTTGTAGTACAAGAGTAATTCAATGACAAAGTATCCCCCTCACGCCCCTTTTACTGATGTAACACTGCTCAGCCAGATCAGAAGGGAGGAGCCCAGGTAGACTGCAGAGAGGGACAATCTTCGGTGATCGTAAGGGAAAACCTGAAAAACCTGTCAAGGGGGGGCGGGATTTTCATTGTTCTCATAGGAAGAAGATTATCCCCTGCTGTTATCTGTCTGGTCTATGGACTGCATTCCACATCTGAGAAGAGATGGCTTACACTAGGTAAAAGGGGCGGGAGGGGAAACTTTGCTTGTGAATATCTCTCAAACCATAAAGGTTTGAGAGATAAGACTTATATCGTTCTTCATGCTTTTTTAATGCCTACAAAATAGAATAAAGATAAAACAAAGTATTACTATCCCTTTACAGGAGAATTTCACTTCATAATAACCCACCCACCTACCTTACCATGGCCAGAAAATGATAATTGCCCCTGTGAATTTGACTTTATCCTTTTGTTCAAGAGATCACATCTTTAATCAGTCCTGAATGTCATGTCATGGAGGCAGCCATGACAGTTGCTGCCAGAGGGCATGATCGTACTTAATCTTTTAAAGGGATAGTAATAGCTGGATAAAAATGCAGCCGCGAATGATCCACATAGAATGTGGGTGACTGAGCGCTGTATTTCAATTTAAAGTGATTCCCCTCCCTCCCCTTTCACCTATGTGCCTCTCTGAGCCGGTTGGATGGAAAGCAGCGAGGGACAATCTTCACTGAGCATAAGGAAAATCCTGCCCTCCTTATATTCAGTGGATAAAGATTGTACCTCGCTCTGCGCTGTCCGCTGCCACGACTGGGTTTCACATCTATGGGGAGGGGGCTATGAGTGGGTAACAAGGGAGGGAGGAGGATACTTAGAAATTAATGACTCTTGAACTTCAAAACGTAAATTATTGACATACAGAGCTTCATGACCTTCGTTATATGAAGATCAGTCGGAGCTGCAGTTTAATTCAGCTATTACTATCCCTTTAATAACCAGAGATGCACAAAACATTATGAAGCAATGTACTGCACAACCTTCTGATAATTAAAGTGTTAATGCCACCATGTACAGTGAGCAGATTGACGTCCTGCCAACAGCCATCATTTGCGCCTCCATGGACATGACATCCAGAACAGATTGAAAATGTTAAACCTTGAACTCGTAGGGGCCATTAGGATTTTATGGCCACAGTAAGAACAGTTATAGTTTGTGTGGGGGTGGGGAGGGAGGATAGTGATATTATTAGGCAGTGTTAGTTCCTGTTTAAAGGGATAGTAATGTTTCACAATAAAAGCAGCTCTGATTAATCTACATAGTGGGTGGAGAGTGTTTTTTCAGTACTGTCAGACTTGTAGTTCAAGATATGATAGAATGATAAAGTATCCCCCTCCCGCCCCTTCTCCTGATGTAACACTGCTCACCTCAGAGCAGCAAGACTGTCTGGATGGATCACAGAGACGGACAACCTTCTGTGATCATAAGGAAAAACCTGTCAAGAGGTGCAGGGTTTTCCTTATGATCACAGTAAGAAGATTGTCCCTTGCTGTGATCTGTCCGGTCTAGAGACCATATTCCACATCTGAGGGGAGGTGACTTACACTAGGTAAAAGGGGCGGGAGGGGGACACTTTATCATTCAATTACTCTTGTACTACAACTCTGACAGTATTGAAATAACACTCTCCATGGTGCAAATACTATGAAGATTAATTGGAGCTGCTGTTTCGGTGAAACATTACTATCCCTTTAATACTTTATTTCCTACAGAAAGGCAGGTTTGGAGAACGAATAAATATGACCTGGTATTTCCATGATGAACTTGGACAGTAGAATAATAGGTCTTTATTATTCACAGTTCAGACAACAAACATCCTCCTGTGAACTGCAGTAACCCATCACAGAGTCACCACATTATCCCTTTTCTTGACGTCTACCTGCGATTCACCTGCCTTGTTCGGGCCGGAGGGCGGAAAGTCTTAGAGGACAGCTGCACACAGTTTGATATCAAAATAGAACCACTGAAGCACAGCGAATGAATGTGTGATGGTGCAGCAGCGTTTTACATTTTACATGTTTATGAATTATTTACTGTATTTTAATAAAGTGATTTCCGTTTTTAATATTTGCGGATTGTCACTTTTTGGGGTTATGTACTAAAAAAAAGTGATGCAGTTCTGGAGCAAACAAACTTCACTACAGGCAACACAAAACTCCCGATGATTTAACTCTTTGAGTGCCAGAGGTGTAGCCAATGCTCTACCTCTTTGGCACTGAAAGGGTTAGCCCCCGAATACTAGAGGTGTTTCCAAATCAGAATTCTGTGTTTATTACAAGTTCTTTGGGGTCAGAAGCTGTTTCTTCAGCTTAATCAGTCCCACTTAATGATGACGATAATAGTGATTTCCGATACAACCTAACAGGCTCTAGTTGGTAATACTTCTAGTACCTTATCCACTATGGAAGTCAAACTTACAGGTCTATAGTTCCCAGGTTTAGATCTTACTTCCTGTTTGAACAATGTTACCACATCTACATTCCTCTAATCATCCCCCTGATAAGTGTGAATCAAATCAAATCAATATTTAAGAGATAGTAACGGATCATTATAAAGTAAGGTGCTATCATTCTTTATAGTTTGTACTAAAGTCCCCACCTTTGGCAATGTTCATATATCTAGTTTCTATGTAATTATATTATAAAGTTTCCCCCTCCTGAACCTTTTCCACTGACCAGACAGATCGCAACGAGGGATAGTATTGTGTCTGTCAGTAGAAGGAAAACCCTGCCCCATTGATGAAGCAGGACAGGACAGGTTTTTCCTTATACTGACAGAAGTTTGTGCCTTGTCGTGATTCGTCATTACTGGCTTTCTTATCTGAATATACAAGACTGATGTATTGAAAAAGGGAAGGGGAAACTTTATAATATAATTACATAGAGACTAGAGTGATTTGAACATTACCAACAGTGGAGAACGTTAGTACACACTATAAAGAATGATCGAATCTTAAGTTTTAATGAAACATTACTATCTAAGTATAATGGTCTTGCTATTAATGAGCTAAAACTCCTTAGAGGAATAGTAATGTTTCAAATAAGAGCAACTACAAATAATCTTCATAGTATTTGGGTCATGGAGAGTGTTATTTCAATACTGTCAGAGTTGTAGTACAAGAGTAATTGAACGATAAAGTATCCCCCTCCCGCCCCTTTTACTGATGTAACACTGCTCACCTCAGAGCAGCAAGACTGTCAGATGGATCACAGAGAGGGACAGTCTTCAGTGAGCATAAGAAAAACCCCAAAAATCCTGTCAAGGGGCAGGGTTTTCCTTATGATCACAGTAAGAAGATTGTCCCTTGCTGTGATCTTTCCAGTGAAGAGGCCAGATTCCACATCTGAGGGGAGGTGACTTACACTAGGTAAAAGGGGCAGGAGGGGGATACTTTATCATTCAATTACTCTTGAACTACAACTCTGACAGTATTGAAATAACACTCTCCATGGTCCAAATACTATGAAGATTAATTGGATCTGTTGTTTTGGTGAAACGTTACGACCCCTTTAAATCCCTTTGGGTGTATGCCATCAGGTCCAGGTGCTTTATTCACCATAACCTTTGCCCTCAATAAGCCATTTAAATTATGGAGAAAAGTCTGTCACAAATAAAAATGTCCCAAAATTTAGACTTATTTAAATGCGGATTTACTACTTTCCAAAGCTAGAGAGAGAAGATCCAAATAGTAATTTGGGAACGTTTTATCTCCAGTGTTGCACTTGGATTGCCCCCGAATGTTACTCGGTGGTCTCAAGACTCACAATGAGGTAATTCCCTTTTAACCCTTTCAGTCCCCTCTGACACTGAAAAGGTTACGATTCCCAGGTGGTTTATACAACGCACGAGAAATACAATCCATAAATACATTATGGCGCCATTATTCTTAGGAATGATTCCATTTCATATACATGTACAAGGGAGGCAAATATGACAGCCCTCAGACTCTGCCATGTATGGTTCAGGAAGTACACCTTCAGAGCACTGAAGGACAATCATGTTGGCGCTTCATTCTCCGTTGCCATGGCAGCCCTCAGTCACGGAACGCTAGATATACTTATTAATACAGATTTTGGAGCTGTGCTGTTTTTTTTTTGTCAAGTCTCCACATCAATTTTGTTCCTTCCCTGAAAGGCTTTTCACACAGAAGATCGTACATCATGCACAGCAACAGCCTGGTGCTTTAATGCACTGAATGTAAATACGCCCTCGCAGCTAAATAGCTCAGACAGCAAATGATCCATGGAGAAGCCACCAGGAGGGATGCAGTGGAAGAGGCATGCTAAAACCATTTAACCCTTTGAATGCAAGAAAGGCATCTAATGCATTGCAGCGCAATGCATTGGATACCTTTCTGGCATGCAATGGGTTAATATATTCTATTATTTACTCTACAGAAAAGACGACTAAGAGGAGACCTTATCACATTGTACAAATATATGAGAGGTCAACACACGGATCTCTGCGGTGAGCTATTTATTCCAAGGCCTAATCAGGTGACCAGGGGACACCCCTTGAGATTAGAGGAAAGGAGGTTTACATTTCAGCAGAGGAAGGGGTTTTTTTACAGTAAGGTCTGTTATATTGTGGAATTCCTTGACCAAGGAGGTGGTGATGGCAGATACAATGGATACATTTAAGAGAAGATTAGATGCATTTCTATTAAAAGGGAACATACAGAGTTATACTGTATATTAGTCTTTATCAGCCCTGCCCGATTTGCCTACTAACTTATTTGGCAGCAGGAAAGCTATATAGTTCTCACATCACTAGGGTATGAGGCAAAGGTTGAACTTGATGGACTTGTCTTTATTCAACCTAATTTATTATGTTACTATATTAGTTCCCCCCCCAAAAAAAGGATGGTCCCTTCTTGCAGCTCTCTGAGCCCATTTGTAGACAATACAGCAGCATTTCTTATTGGATCTATGTTAATGGGAGTTGGGGAGGGCTGGAAAAGGCTCAGAAAACAAACAGATGATTTTACAGATCACAGCATGAACTACGTGATGTTTAAGTGTATATAATCACAGATAATGTATTGTTGTTTGTTTTCCTTTAATTGACACAGATCACTTAGTTCAAGGGTGTCAACTATATTCCATAAGGTAAGACCGTGCACATTTTTAGGCTGTCCCTGAATCTGCACAGTTTTTGTGATCAAAAGGAGTCCGCTAATGATTGTGCACCATCTGAAAAAAATTCACTGATGGCAAAAAATCTGCAATGTCTGGACCCATTGGGAATGTTGGCCAACTGTGATGTAGTAGAAATCACTGGTCTTTCTCGCCCTGAGAGTCTCGCCTTTAACCCTGAGATACAAGTCAAAATCTGAGTGTTCCCAAGTGCGCCAAATTAAAAGTGCACTTACTCCAGCAATAACGCTTGTAAATGCTCCAGTGTGATTTGCCTGACATGGACTGCAGGTAAATAAATAAATGGAACATCAAGGAAGTTAAAAAACTTCATAAGAACAAATCGCAAAAGACATTAAACCTTTAAGAACCAGAGACAGTGAGTAACACATTGCTTTGCACACGCTACTGGTTATTAAATGGTTAGAAAAAATGGATTATGACATTAATTGATATGTCTCCCTCTAATACATCTAGCTGTTTGGATGCAGATTTAAGATTTTATAAGCAGGCACTATGAGATTAATCCTTTAATTTCGCGTGTATTATTGTCCAGTCTCATAACAGGACTTAACCCATTTGTGTGCCAGAGGGCTGTGCAATCTGTTGTATAGCCTTCTCGCAGTCAGAGAATTAACTAGAATTTACAATTCATGGTTCGTTGATTACATGAAGACTAAAGCTTAAAGAAGCAGTAAACTTTATTTTATGAAAACACATTTTATAGAGCATTCCCTGCTAAATAAAAGAAGGGTACTCCCATCGCTTTCAGATGTTTTATTCAAATTTTTAGCAGTTTAAATAATCAGGACGTGAATTTACTGTGTTTACTTCCTATTAGTTCTAACTGACAGGAAGTGAATTTACTGTGTTTACTTCCTGATACTTCTAACTGACAGGAAGTGACTCAGCAGCTTCTATCACATTCAATGGAGAACTGTATGTCTCTGACTTTTCTGACTTTCCTCTCCATTAAAATCTAACGGGAAAAACTAATTAGAATTTGACCACTAGAGGGCACTGCTAATGTAAAAAAACATGGGTTTAAACTGTAATAACTCTGGAAATATAAATCTCTCAGCGGTGGGAGTAACCTTATTTTACTCGATAGGAAAATCCCTACAACATATATTTTTTCATAAAAAAAGTTTACTGCTCCTTAAAAAAAAGCTATATTGGGAAGTATACATTTCAAATATCATGTTTTTTATGTGTTTGTGGTTTTTTTTTTTTTTTTTTGTTTTTTTTTTTTTACTATTTTATGTTACATCCCTGAAATCCAATCCTAAACTTGCATTTTAATGCATCTGTACATCCTGTTTAGAGCTAACACAGTTAAAGGGATAGTAATACTTCGTTTTAACTTTATTTTATTTTGTAGGCATTAAAAAAACATGAAGAACGATATAAGTCTTATCTCTGAAACCTTTATGGTTTAAGAGATATTCACAAACAAAGTATCCCCCCCCCCTGTTCAACCAGATCAGAAGGGAGGTGTCCAGGTAGACTGCAGAGAGGGACAATCTTCAATTAAGATAATGGAAAAAGCTGAAAAACTTGTCAAGGGGGGCAGGGCTTTCATTGTTTTCATACAAAGAAAATTGTCCCCTTCTGTTATCTGTCTGGTCATACAACCAGACTCACATCTGAGAAGAGATGGCTTACACTAGGTAAAAAGGGGCGGGAGGGGAAACTTTGCTTGTGAATATCTCATAAACCATAAAGGTTTGAGAGATAAGACTTATATCATTCTTCATGTTTTTTTAATGCCTACAAAATAAAATAAAGTTAAAACGAAATATTACTATCCCTTTAAAGTAGAACTAACAATTTGTAACAAATTCATGATTTTTGCTTACAACACCTATATTTTCGTTGGTCATTTTTTATTCAAAATTATTATTATATCTTAATTTTTATTTATTAGTTGGGTAGTGCACACACTGCTCCCCATTCCAACTGCTACTTCCTACCAGCCACTATTAGCTTATTACCATAAACTACATTTAAATAAACCCGTACTAAGACAGAACAGAATATAAATGTTACCTTGTCCTACTGAAAGACATTATATAATCACCATTACTTCTGACACACCTATCAAGGTTGTTACAGTAATGAACCCTGAAAAAAGGCAGGAATATCTGCTTTCACTGATTACAATTAAGACTGGATTCCATGTCTCAGAAAACAATACATTTTTAGAGATACTAGAATGAAGTACATGGTATATAAATTAGTTTAATCCCAGACCAATTTTGTTGTTAGTGGTCCTTCAAGAGATGAGTGTGACATGTATTTATGGGATATTAGTCAGCGGGTATGACAGATGGACATCTTGGAACCAGCATGGGCCTGCATGCAACATCCTACATATCAGATACTCAAAAGTAAAGAGCTCTATGTAACCCCTTAACAACAAGTGACATGCCAGGATTATCATGCATTTTGGTCCTTTAAAGGGATAGTAATGTTTCATAATAAAAGCAGCTCTAATTAATCATCATAGTATTTGGACTTTGGAGAGTGTTATTTCAATTCTGTCAGAGTTGTAGTTCAAGACTAATTCAATGATAAAGTATCCCCCTCCCGCCCCTTTTACTGATGTAACACTGCTCAGCCAGATCAGAAGGGAGGTGCCCAGATAGATTGCAGAGAGGGACAATCTTCAATTAAGATAAGGGAAAAACCTGAAAAACCTGTCAAGGGGGCAGGGCTTTCATTGTTCTCATAGGAAGAAGATTGTCCCCTGCTGTTATCTGTCTGGTCTATGGACTGGATTCCACATCTGAGAAGAGATGGCTTACACTAGGTAAAAGGGGCTGGAGGGAGAGGAACTTTGCTTGTGAATATCTCTCAAACCATAAAGGTTTGAGAGATAAGACTTATATCGTTCTTCATGTTTTTTTAATGCCTACAAAATAAAGTTAAAACGAAGTATTACTATCCCTTTAAGGACAGGTGACAGTTCTGGCATGTCACAGGTAAAATTATCGCAGAGCACCTCAGGGCGCACTATGATCATGCTGGGGAGGATGTAACCGACTGCACCTGGACCGGACAAGTCAATTTCAGCCTCTCCCTGGTGGCGCTGTATGTGTGATCATGTAAAGTATACATTGTCTGTCAGTGTTCTCTGCCCCTCTCCTCTCCGTGATCGTTTATAGTATATACTAGTTACAAAGCCTGTATACAGGGGCTAATCTGGAGCAGGGAGCTCCGGATGGCTCACAGCCTGTCTGTGCTCCCGGCTCCGGGGTAGCAGCAGAGGTGCTGGGTGACAGTTTGTCACCCAGCCCCCTCCTCTGCTGCCCCGGAGCCGGGAGCACAGACAGGCTGCGAGTCCCCACTGCGCATGTGCGGTTACGCACACAGTGAGCAGCGCATTCTAGGACTTTATGTTATAGGATTGCCTTTGTTAGTGTTCTCTGCCTGTCTCTTCCTCAGTGTGATAGTGTATAGTATGCACTCCACATGTGTGTTCTCTGCCACATTCACTGTGATAGTGTAAATATACAATGCCTTCGTCACTGTTCTCTGTCTCTCTCTTCCTCACTGTGATCACATACAGTATACATTATATCTCTGCCCCTCTATATCTTTCTCACATCACAGTAAAGAGGAGGAAGGCAGAGAACAGAGCTCTTCAGCGCCTCAAATAACCAAAAATGAGGCACTTTTGAGTGCACTGCATTACAGTTTGACACCTCTTTGTGTAACTGGATAAATAATTTAGAGCAAGACCAAACAATTCTATTTACACAGACCAAGTTATAAACACATACACTGACTTTCATTGCCATGGAGCAGTGTGATACACTTATATACACACCACACAGTGTGATCTCCTAAACACAGGGACACCAGGGTGATACACTTATATACACACCACACAGCCTAATCTCCTAAACACAGGGACACCGGGGTGATACACTTATATACACACCACACAGTCTGATCTACTAAACACAGTGACACCAGGGTGATACACTTATATACACACCACACAGCCTAATCTCCTAAACACAGGGACACCGGGGTGATACACTTATATACACACCACACAGTCTTATCTCCTAAACACAGGGACACCAGGGTGATACACTTATATACACACCACACAGCCTAATCTCCTAAACACAGGGACACCGGGGTGATACACTTATATACACCACACAGTCTGATCTCCTAAACACAGGGACACCAGGGTGATACACTTATATACACACTACACAGTCTGATCTCCTAAACACAGGTACACCAGGGTGATACACTTATATACACACCACACTGTCTGATCTCCTAAACACAGGGACACTGGGGTGATACACACATATATATATATATATATATATATATATATACACACACACATCACACAGTCTGATCTCCTAAACACAGGGACAACAGGGTGGGAAAGGGGGACATTGGGATTTTAGCATCAGTGGGTCAGTGCCCCCCTAAAAAGGGACATTTGGGAGTCGAGAACAACAGTCCCTGTTAAAAAGGAACTTAATCACAAATTATCATACAAAAACCTAGACAATTGTAGTTTTTTTCCAATGTTTCCACTTTCTTATATTATCAAATTACGTGTTGGGTTATCCATATAGATGTGGTACCAAACGAAGACCTTACTTATCCTTAAAAGAAGGGATATATATAATTTGTGTGGATGGACTAAATGAATTTGGGGGAAAAGAAGTTTGAACAAAGGCATGCAAGCAAGGCCAAAATTGCTCTTGTGCTCTCGTATAAAAAAAGTCATGCCGTTAAGGGGTTAAAAAAAATGATTTACTTCTAAACTATACTAAAACATGCTGGTCATATTACTGGACAATTAAATCCTCTCTAACCAAAGAGCCCACTATTAAAAAAGCCACTTGAATGGATAGTAATACTTAATTTTATATTTATTTTATTTTGTAGGCATTAAAAAAACATGAAGAACGATATAAGTCTTATCTCTCAAACCTTTATGGTTTGAGAGATATTCACAAGCAAAGTTTCCCCTCCCGCCCCTTTTACCTAGTGTAAGTCATCTCTTCTCAGATGTGGAATGCAGTCCATAGACCAGACAGATAACAGCAGGGGACAATCTTCTTCCTATGAGAACAATGAAAGCCCTGCCCCCCTTGACAAGTTTTTCAGCTTTTTCCCTTATCTTAATTGAAGATTGTCCCTCTCTGCAATCTACCTGGGCACCTCCCTTCTGCTCTGGCTGAGCAGTGTGACATCAGTAAAAGGGGCGGGAGGGGGATACTTTGTCATTGAATTACTCTTGAACTACAACTCTGACAGAATTGAAATAACACTCTCCAAAGTCCAAATACTATGATGATTAATTAGAGCTGCTTTTATTATGAAACATTACTATCCCTTTAACACAACCTTCTTCCTAGTAAAATCCGCTAGGATCCCCTAAACATATATTTGCTGGTCCTGAAAACCACCTTTGTGCCTTTTACGGACCTCAGTACTCTCCACGCACCCCTCCCTACCCCCAACATTAATTCTACACAGCTTATCTGTATGAAGACAAACAAAATCCTAGCCAAGACAGGTCAGAGACAGAGTTTGCAACTACAGCGAAGGAACACGTTTTTGTTAGTAAGAAGGTGGAATTCCTTGCCCGGGGAGGATTTTTTTTGGCAGATATTATAAGTATGTTCAAAAAAGAATTAGATAACTTTTTAAGCAAAGAAGATTATAGAGAATTATTACAAATTACTTCAAAAATGAGATGTTGATCCAGGAATAAATCCAAATACCATTCTGAAGTCAGAAAGGATTCCTCCCCCTCCCGTTGTCTTTTCAAAGCAAAATCTGAAGCTCGATTTGCTAGCTTTCGTTTGGATCAAGGTGGATCTGGCAAAGGTTGGTGGACTCAGCTTGTTTTCTCCAAATGTATTAAAAATACTCATGGGTATCAAGCCCATGAAGGTGGACATGACTGTTGCTGGCAGTGTATATCAGATTCAAGTGGTGGAAGCCTACTAAATCCTTTAAACCCTTTGAGTGCCAGAGAGGTATCCAATGTATTGCACCACAATGTGTTGGCTACATCTCTGGCACTCAGAGGGCTAAGATCCAGAGGCATGTGCAACTCACTGCAAAGCAACGTGTTCCACATCACTACCTTAGTGGGTTAAAGGGATAGTAATACTTCGTTTTAACTTTATTTTATTTTGTAGCCATTAAAAAAACATGAAGAACGATATAAGTCTTATCTCTCAAACCTTTATGGTTTATGAGATATTCACAAGCAAAGTTTCCCCTCCCGTCCCTTTTACCTAGTGTAAGCCATCTCTTCTCAGATGTGGAATCCAGTCCATAGACCAGACAGATAACAGAAGGGGACAATCTTCTTCCTATGAAAACAATGAAATCCCTGCCCACCTTGACAAGCTTTTCAGGTTTTTTCCTTATCTTAATTGAAGATTGTCCCTCTCTGCAGTCTACCTGGGCATCTCCCTTCTGATCTGGTTGAACAGGGGGAGGGGACACTTTGCTTGTGAATATCTCTTAAACTATAAAGGTTTGAGAGATAAGACATATCATTATTCATGTTTTTTTAATGCCTACAAAATAAAATAAAGTTAAACGAAGTATTACTATCCCTTTAAGATTACCACGTGAATGAGCAGAGGCTGAGGTCCTGTGGCACTGGGGAAAGAAGGTTTCCAGGCAGGGGAGGACTGGCAACTTGTGTCCTGGAGGGCAACTACAATCAAGTCGCCCGATTTTACTGTCGTTCCAGCCCACTGTCCCAGCCCAACCCTTTTTGTGAATTTTAAAATTTACATTAACCCTTTGAGTGCCAGAGAGGTATGCCAAGCATTGCTTCGCAATGCGTGGCATACACCTCCGTCACTCAAAGGGTTAGTGTTGTGAAGTAAGGCAATCAATACCACAAAGCTTACAATTGAAATGGGGTTACACTGGTGCAACTACAGAGATTACAATTTAAGTAATGCTGCACTAGTGATACTATAGCGCTTACAAGAGAAATGGGTTACGGTACTAGTGTCGCTCTACTTGGATTGTAGCTCCATTACAATTGTAAGCTCTATGGTATCACTAGTATTTGCAGCAACAAACAGGAGTGGCCCACCAGCCCAGACATAAGACTGGCCCAGGGGTCAATTGTCCCCCTGCCCCCCAGGCCAGCCCTCCCTTCCAGGTATGTGCATAATCTCCATAAAATAAAGAATTTGGAGAGATCACCTCCCCCTGATTCCATCTTAGTACAATTAATAGGCAAGTGCTGGATCTCCAGCCATTAGGGACTACAATTTCCTATCATCCCCGAACCAGCCGCTGCCTGGTTGGGGTGACAGGAGTTGTAGTCCACAAATGCTGGTGGTGCAACATCTGACTAAGCTTTGACTTGGTACATAACCATACCTGGGAAGACCCTGACAGTTAGGATTTTGACACATATCTCCAGGTCTCAGGGTGAGTCCAGTCTTACCTTCTTTATGAGCTGCACCAACTGCCTAGTGTCAGTCTGGTGTCATTTCTTTCAGACACATAATAGGAGAAGCCCTTCTTGCCTTCTGTGTATTTAAACAGCAGAAGGTCTAAGATGTTGCAAGATATTAGATCCTTGAGGTCCAATGGAAACACATCTACGTTAGTGCAAACAGGGGCTTATCACCTACAATATACATTACCGGGAATTCGAAGGGGTAATATTTCAAGATCTTGAGGTCAGATCCTTTAGAAAGTTCCCGGGTGCATACCCCTACCCCCCAGATAGATTTATTTCACCCTAAAATAAAAGGGTCTCACTGATCTGCTGAGCTTGTTCAACTCTATTTTCTTGAGCGCTCCTTGTTTTTGACCTTTAGAATCAATACGTTTGGACGTCTGGTTCGCTTTAAATTTCATCCTAGTTAATCAACATGGTAACAATTAATCTGGTTAGGAATTTGACTTCTGTTTGTTTATTACTAATGGAATAGCAACCATTTATTGTAACGTTACATATTCTGCAAGTGTATACCATGAAAAGTCAAACTACCTAATGTTTTTTTTTCCCCACCTCTGAATAAAAAAAATATTAAAAAAAAAAAAAAAAAAAAACCTGAAAGCGAACTCTCTAAAAATGCTTTCTAGATAGGTTTCTGTCAGGGACTGTGAAAACAGAGAGAGTACACAACGTAAAAATGACACAATGTTAAACAATAAAAAAAGAGCGCATATGGAGTGTTGCAGGAGTAGTGTTACATTGTAGAACTTACTTTGATGGCTGACTGATCAGAAAACTCTGAAAACAAATCCTGAGAGCTTACAGTCAGGGACATAAAACATAATTAAATATGTGAAGATGGGAAAAAAAAAAAAAAAAGTGACAGTTATAGGCAATTTGGCTTTACATTGTATATGCACTTGCAGAATATGAAGCCAAGGGTTACTGTCCCTTTATTATCACTATATTTGAGAGAACAGCATTATTTAAAGCTGAACTACCACATTTAACAAAGATGGCCCGAAATAATTCCTCATCTGGTGCCTAGCTGCTCAGTAGCGCTAGTCACCAGAATTATTACCTCGTTAATGAGAATTATACCCTGGTCCGAGACATCTTTCCATAGTGATGCCAGCGCTGTCAGTCCCTTTTGGAGCTGAACGGTTCCTAGCAACAGCTCGTAGAGCCGACCGGGACTGACAGCACAGGGGCGCAGACGTTACTATGGAAATATGTCTGCACTCCGTCCTGCCTGTCAGTCCCGGAGCAGTGGATAATTCAAATTAACCAGGTAATAATTCTGGCGACTAGCGCTACTGAGCAGCTAGGCACCAGACGAGGAATTATTTGGGGCCATCTTTGTTAAATGTGGTAGTTCCGCTATAAGTGGCTGGCACCAGAATGTGACTGTATGGTTGCAAACACCATCTCAATGACTCAGTGTCCCAGGTGAATAGTCTGCATATGGCAGTCCCACAGGCCAATGCTGTGACCTTCACTGCTGCAACTCTCCATCTAAAAGCCCTAGTCCCCTCTTAGCTACAGCAAACAGGTTCCACTTGTCCTCACGTCCCAGTGCGTTGGCACAGTGTAAAAAGTGTCACATACTGTAATACAACGGGTTTAGTGCAACTGCGCAGGTGACTGTGCAGCCACGGGTTCACTTTGAAAAAGTCACACACAAAAGAGTGCCCAACACAAAGGGGCCAATAACCGTGTTGCAGTGATGAAGAGGGCAACACGAGAATCTCGCCCCGCATCAAAAGCGTGAGATTCTCATGTCGCAGCATTAAACATTGCTACAACCCTTCAACCCAGAACTCTGAGAGACTCCGGAAATCCTCGGTCTTTTTTGCAGCATACTAATTGACTTTACTACAAATTTAAAATATTGTGGCCTCTAATGAGAAGTGTCTGTGTACTTATACCACGGTCAGCTGTAACGGCGCTGAGCCGACTGATTGCCTGAGACTAACACTAGCAACCTTTAGGAGTTCTTGTAATATACAGATGTGATTTAAAGGGATAGTAATGTTTCATAATAAAAGCAGCTCTAATTAATCATCATAGTATTTGGACTTTGGAGAGTGTTATTTCAATTCTGTCAGAGTTGTAGTTCAAGAGTAATTCAATGACAAAGTATCTCCCTCCCACCCCTTTTACTGATGTAACACTGTTCAGCCAGATCAGAAGGGAGGTGCCCAGGTAGACTGCAGTGAGGGACAATCTTCAATTAAGATAAGGGAAAAACCTGAAAAACTTGTCAAGGGGGGGCAGGGCTTTCATTGTTCTCATAGGAAGAAGATTGTCCCCTGCTGTTATCTGTCTGGTCTTACAACCAGATCCACATCTGAGAAGAGATGGCTTACACTAGGAAAAAGGGGCGGGAGAGGGAAACTTTACTTGTGAATATCTCATAAACCATAAAGGTTTGAGAGATAAGACTTATATCGTTCTTCATGTTTTTTTTTAATGCCTACAAAATAAAATAAAGTTAAAACGAAGTATTACTATCCCTTTAACTGCAAAATATATACACAGCCCATTTACCCATGTGTATAAGGCCTAGTTGTTAGCATGATCTAGTTCCTCATGTAAGAACAGAACTGGTTTCCAATCATTGAGGTGGAAAATAAGAGAATAATATGTGTGAAAATGGGGGGAGGTATATTTTAAAGGCTACATTGTCATCCAACAAAAAAGCTATGAGTCGCTGGATTGTTATTACATGAAATTAGAGAATAGGTAATTACACACGACGGCCAAGTTAATATTCCCCAGTCTTAAAGGAACCCAGATATTAAAATGCAGGTTTTTCTCATGCAAGTGTGTGTTTTACGCATTGCAGGGCAATGTGTTGCGTACCTCTCTGGCACTCAAAGGGTAAACATGAACAAATACGTATGTATTTCAACCTTGAGGTCGATAAGGAAGTGGTGTAATTTTGGAGAATACCAACTATACTATAGGAAAAAAAAAAAAAAAAAAATCTCCAAATTGTCACTGATTTCAACAGGGTGTTTAGTCCCTTTGGACGTCTCTTCATTGTTTCTCCTTTTAAATAGATCCATTATGCAAAACGTTAAAAGTCTTTCCTATGAGGTGGAAACATTGTCATCCAGCTGAGACAACCCCTAGCCACTGAAAAGGCAACATATTTGGTCTGGACATGTCCTACTTCATTAATTCCTACTGTTTATGTCTGATGGATGAGGGTGGCATCAAGTCGTTTTCCTGGAAACCACGGTTATCACCAATATTCTCCTCCGTGCGTTCCTTCTCCGTCGTCTTTCTAACCTGCGCTAATTGTCCCCATTATTGATCTCCAGCTAAAAAAAAATGTAAAAAAACCCACAAGATATACCCTGACCTCTTATTTTCCTTTCCAGGAATAGTAATGTCTTAATCAACTGAGTGCCAGAGGGGTGCCCAACTTCATTGCAGACAACCTTCTGGCACTCAGGAGGTTAGTTGCGTTATTTAGAAGTACATAAAAAAAAAAAAAAAAAAAAAATTATATATATATATATATATATATATATATATATATATATATATATATATATATATATATATATATACATATATATATATTTATTTATTTTTTCCTTTGAATCAGCAATTGTGTTCCTTCCACTTCAAAATATGTGAGCACCCTCTACCTGCAGTACTTAAATATAGTCTGTGACAATGTACATGTGCGTAAGCTGTAGTTGCTAATATTAGAAGAGCCCAAGGCTGACTCCTCCTGTGATATCTACTGACTTGTGTTGGTCTGTTACAAAGTCTCCAGTATGAAAACGTCAACACCACCATCTTAGTATGCGGTGCCACACAGGAGAGTGAAAACATTGGGGCATTGGAGCTGCATCTAAGATACCCATGTTGCCCATCAGGTTTCCCCTTGCGAGCAGATCACATGGACCACCAAGTTCAGGTCCAATGGCAGTAAACAGGCACTCCAATAGCCACACAAATCTGGATGACTCCCAAGTGGGGTCTTTCCAGTGACTGGATGTTAAGATAAAAATAACAATATCCTAATCTCTTCAATGAATGTTTGCACCAACCTCTGTGCAGAAATTCCCAGCATCCTTCACCAGCTATTGACATTTTTTAGCACATTGCGCTCAAAGCCCCTCGGTGAAAAGCATGCTGCTCTTATGCTACATTTCACAACAGCCGTTAGAACAGCATTATTATTTGCGACAACTGCACCATAGGATGTGAAGCATATTTTTTGGGGGTTGAATGATCACAGAAACACTAGAACTTTGTATAAATGGAGATTTTAACCCTTTGAAAAATAGGGAGGTTTCCAACACATTACTAATCAATGCAATGGAGGATCTTACTAGCATTCAAAGGATAAAAACCCAATTTAAATCAATGGAATGTACAGGAAATGTCATTTGTCCTCTATAGTACAGTTGATTTGCCCCAAAAAACAAAAATCTCTCCATTTCGGCTTCATACAAAAGCCCTCCATGTCATAAAGCTGACTTCTCTTCCTTACAAGCATTTCATCAGGTCAGCTGAAGGCGGAGGTAAACAATAATTATGAAAAATATTTTGTTGCAGGGCCTTTCCCATTCCGTAAAACACAGATACTCTCAATGCTGGAAGATGCTTCTGTCAAATGTTAGCAAACCTATTGTAATATAACTACCAGAAATATTTTTGATGTTAGGTGGCACTGTTGCTACATCTATCAATGGAAAGCTTGTGTTGGGGCATAGAGCTTTTCACAGGCAATAAAACAGCGCCATCTGGCTTTAAATAAACACAAACTCTCAAATTTAACTTTGCTCTGGAATAACATTTGAAACAAGCCTATTCAAGCCCTGGGAACACAATGATTTTACTGAACAAGAAAAAACTAAAACATTAAATATTTAAAGGGATAGTAATACCTCAATTAAAGTTTAGCTCTGAGTATTATTTACATTATTTTTTTTTTTACATGTTGCGCTGTATATAGTTACTTACAGTGTTGTAGTTCAACCGTTTTTCAAGCCAAAAGGATCCCCTCCCGCCCCTTTCCTCTCGTCGCACTTCCTCTCAGTCTGTTCCAGATGGAGAGCGGCAAGGAACGATCCATACCTCCCATGTGTCCCTCTTTAGGAGGGACAGTCCCTCTTATAGACTCCAAATCCCTCTGTCCCTCTTTTTAGGAGATCAGATTGTGTATGTGTGTATAATATTGCACTACAGCAATAAAACTCGAATTAATGATTGTTTAAATGTCAGCATGTGTTTATAAAATACTTTGCTCTTGTTATAAGTCATTTATTAGGTTACACAAGGAGGTGTTAATAGGTCATGAAGTAGCCCAAAAATTATCAGTAATGCCCCACCCACCAGCAACACCCCCCCCCCCCTTAAATCACAAGTGTCCCTCTTTGGCAGTTTTATAATGTTGGGAGGTATGGACAATCTTCAGTAAGCAAAAAGGAGAATCCTGCCCTCCTTCATTGGGGGGGGGGGGCAGTGTTTACCTTGTAGTCACTGAGTGAAGACTGTCCCTCTCTGCATCCGTCCAATCCCACAACTGGATTCCAGATCTAATGGGAGGAGTCCAGAAGGGGCGGGAGGGAGATCCTTTCGTCCTGAATAGCGCGTGAAGTACAAATCTGTACGTAACTATATGCAGGATAGTGCAACATGTTAAAAAACAATTGTAAATAATACTCAGAGCTAAACTTTAAATAAGGTATTACTATCCCTTTAATAGAAGAATTTACTACAATTTTAACCCCTTAAAGACCTGTGCGAGCATACGCGGCAGGCACTTGAGGGTCGTCTCAGGGCTCCCGGAGCGGCGTTCAGCCGTGCCGGGAGCCCTGGACTCCATGACCGTCGCTGATCCTTAAGTGCCGGACCACCGTGGCGGTTCTGTCAAGTCAGTGGACGCAAAGGGGTTAAAGGGGAGACAAAAGCAAACTGGATTTTTTCTCAACTGCTCCATAGGGGACAAATAAAAATTGCTGTTAAATTAAATTGGGCTTTTAACTCTTTGAATGCTACAGAGGTTTCTAACCCCTCTAGCATTCAAAGGGTTAAAAAGCTTTATTCCATTTGCATAGGAATTTATGAATTGTTATTTCTCCCCTTATGCTGCAGTTGGTTTACTCCAGAAAAACTTTGGTTTGCTTTTATAAATACGGTCCCATTGTTAGGCTCATTTCACAAGACTCATTAAGAACCTTCACAGTAATAAACTGGAACAACAGAGAACGGATTTGGCCGATCGGCTTAACGTCAACTGCTGAAAACAAAATTACATTTCTGCAAATCGGATAATGCTGACCTCTCGCAGATCTAATTTGGGTTTTTAACCTTTTGGTGTCTGGGAGGCTTACCCTGTATGGCAAAGCAGTGCTTTGTACATGCCTCTGGCTCTGAGACGGTTAATAAATCTCTTCACATTATAATTTTATATAAAAAAATTTTAAACACTCGTTCTGCGAAAAGGTGCCTGCAATCTTGCCGGCAGAAAAGCAAAGGCAATTGCAAGGAAATGCAATAATTCAATAAGGTTGTTTTTTTTTTTAGTTTGTTTTTTTAATTGTTTTCTTAAATATTTTTTTCTAATACATTCCCATTTCTTGACTGGTTTCATTTGCTTTTTTGTTTTTTTTTTAATTAGATCTTCAAGACACAGTTGCAAACGTTAGGCTTTTGTCTGGCGCAAGAGATTTTCAATTTAGTGAACCGAGCCAAATTACTGTGTAGGAAAGGTTGCCATGGCAATTCTGAAAGCCGTGGACGGGGAGGAGAAGAAAGAGGAGAAAAAAAAAAGAATCAGAAATCTGCAGAAACTGTGAATTAACATGAAGGAAATGATACAGTTGCAGTAAGCCTTTTAACCCCTCAGCTCCAGGGGAGAGACTGAGGGGAAATGTAAAATGGTTCCAGTGATTAGTCTACATAACAACCCTTCTGAAAGGTAGTATTTAGAAAGCGCATGGGGGGGGCGCGCAAACTGGTGGTCTAGACACTTTATAAATCACATAATATATTAACCCTTTGTGTGCCAGTGGGATGTGTCATGCACTGCAAAGCAATACTTCCTATACCATTCTGACATGCAAAAAATGTGTATGTGTGTGTGTGTGTGGATCTGTACAGAGATCTGTGTGTGTGTGTCTGTGTGTGTGTGTGTGTCTATATAGGGATCTGTGTGTCTGGGTGTGTGCCTGTATAGGGGTCAGTGTGAAGGGGTGTGCCTGTATAGGGGGATCTGTGTGTGAGGGAGTACATCTGTATACCAGTCTGTGTGTGCGTCTGTATGGGGTATGTGTGCCTGGGCATACGTCTGTGTAGGGGTCTGTGCGTCTGGGCATACGTCTGTGTAGGGGTCTGTGCGTCTGGGCATACGTCTGTGTAGGGGTCTGTGCGTCTGGGCATACGTCTGTGTAGGGGTCTGTGCATACGTCTGTGTAGGGGTCTGTGCGTCTGGGCATACGTCTGTGTAGGGGTCTGGGCATACGTCTGTGTAGGGGTCTGGGCATACGTCTGTGTAGGGGTCTGGGCATACGTCTGTGTAGGGGTCTGTGCGTCTGGGCATGCACCTGTGTAGGGGTCTGTGCGTCTGGGCATGCACCTGTGTAGGGGTCTGTGCGTCTGGGCATGCGCCTGTGTAGGGGTCTGTGCGTCTGGGCATGCGCCTGTGTAGGGGTCTGTGCGTCTGGGCATGCGCCTGTGTAGGGGTCTGTGCGTCTGGGCATGCACCTGTGTAGGGGTCTGTGCGTCTGGGCATGCACCTGTGTAGGGGTCTGTGCGTCTGGGCATGTGCCTGAGTAGGGGTCTGTGCGTCTGGGCATGTGCCTGTGTAGGGGTCTGTGTGTCTGGGAATGTTCCTATATAGGGGTCTGTGTGTCTGGGAATGTTCCTATATAGGGGTCTGTGTGTACGTCTGTGTGGGGTATGTGTGCCTGGGCATACGTCTGTATAGGGGTCTGTGTGCCTGGGCATGCGCCTATATAGGGGTCTGTGTGCCTGGGCATGCGCCTATATAGGGGTCTGTGTGCCTGGGCATGCGCCTATATAGGAGTCTGTGTGTCTGGGCATGCGGCTGTGTAGGGGTCAGTGTGTCTGGGCATGCGGCTGTGTAGGGGTCAGTGTGTCTGGGCATGCGGCTGTGTAGGGGTCAGTGTGTCTGGGCATGCTGATACACATGGAGATGTACAGATAGGATACACCAGCCTGCTGATACACATGGAGATGTACAGATAGGATACACCAGCCTGCTGATACACATGGAGATGTACAGATAGGATACACCAGCCTGCTGATACACATGGAGAAGTACAGATAGGATACACCAGCCTGCTGATACACATGGAGAAGTACAGATAGGATACACCAGCCTGCTGATACACATGGAGAAGTACAGATAGGATACACACGCCTGCTGATACACATGGAGAAGTACAGATAGGATACACCAGCCTGCTGAGACACATGGAGAGGTACAGATAGGATACAACAGCCTGCTGATACACATGGAGATGTACAGATAGGATACACCAGCCTGTTGATACACATGGAGAAGTACAGATAGGATACACCAGCCTGTTGATACACATGGAGAAGTACAGATAGGATACACACGCCTGCTGATACACATGGAGAAGTACAGATAGGATACACCAGCCTGCTGAGACACATGGAGAGGTACAGATAGGATACACCAGCCTGTTGATACACATGGAGAGGTACAGATAGGATACACCGGCCTGCTGATACACATGGAGAAGTACAGATAGGATACACCGGCCTGCTGCTGATACACATGGAGATGTACAGATAGGATACACCGGCCTGCTGATACACATGGAGAAGTACAGATAGGATACACACGCCTGCTGATACACATGGAGAGGTACAGATATGATACACCAGCCTGCTGATACACATGGAGAGGTACAGATATAATACACCAGCCTGCTGATACACATGGAGATGTACAGATAGGATACACCAGCCTGCTGATACACATGGAGATGTACAGATAGGATACACCAGCATGCTGATACACATGGAGAGGTACATATAGGATACACCAGCCTGCTGATACACATGGAGAAGTACAGATAGGATACACCAGCCTGCTGATACACATGGAGAGGTACAGATAGGATACACCGGCCTGCTGATACACATGGAGAAGTACAGATAGGATACACACGCCTGCTGATACACATGGAGAGGTACAGATATGATACACCAGCCTGCTGATACACATGGAGAGGTACAGATAGGATACACACGCCTGCTGATACACATGGAGAAGTACAGATAGGATACAACAGCCTGCTGATACACATGGACATGTACAGATAGGATACACCAGCCTGCTGATACACATGGAGATGTACAGATAGGATACACCAGCCTGTTGATACACATGGAGATGTACAGATAGGATACACCAGCCTGCTGATACACATGGAGAAGTACAGATAGGATACACCAGTCTGCTGATACACATGGAGATGTACAGATAGGATACACACGCCTGCTGATACACATAGAGAAGTACAGATAGGATACACCAGCCTGCTGATACACATGGAGAAGTACAGATAGGATACACCAGCCTGCTGATACACATGGAGAGGTACAGATAGGATACACACGCCTGCTGATACACATGGAGAAGTACAGATAGGATACAACAGCCTGCTGATACACATGGACATGTACAGATAGGATACACCAGCCTGCTGATACACATGGAGATGTACAGATAGGATACACCAGCCTGTTGATACACATGGAGATGTACAGATAGGATACACCAGCCTGCTGATACACATGGAGAAGTACAGATAGGATACACCAGCCTGCTGATACACATGGAGAGGTACAGATAGGATACACCGGCCTGCTGATACACATGGAGAAGTACAGATAGGATACACCAGCCTGCTGATACACATGGAGAGGTACAGATAGGATACACCAGCCTGCTGATACACATGGAGAGGTACAGATAGGACACACACGCCTGCTGATACACATGGAGAGGTACAGATAGGATACACCGGCCTGCTGATACACATGGAGAAGTACAGATAGGATACACCAGCCTGCTGATACACATGGAGAGATACAGATATGATACACCAGCCTGCTGATACACATGGAGAGGTACAGATAGGACACACACGCCTGCTGATACACATGGAGATGTACAGATAGGATACACACGCCTGCTGATACACATGGAGAAGTACAGATAGGATACACCAGCCTGCTGATACACATGGAGATGTACAGATAGGATACACCAGCCTGCTGATACACATGGAGAAGTACAGATAGGATACACCAGCCTGCTGATACACATGGAGATGTACAGATAGGATACACCAGCCTGCTGATACATATGGAGATGTATAGATAGGATACACCAGCCTGCTGATACACATGGAGATGTACAGATAGGATACACACGCCTGCTGATACACATGGAGAGGTACAGATAGGATACACCGGCATGCTGATACACATGGAGAACTACAGATATGATACACCGGCCTGCTGATACACATGGAGATGTACAGATAGGATACACACGCCTGCTGATACACATGGAGAAGTACAGATAGGATACACCAGCCTGCTGATACACATGGAGAAGTACAGATAGGATACACCAGCCTGCTGATACACATGGAGAGGTACAGATAGGATACACCGGCCTGCTGATACACATGGAGAAGTACAGATAGGATACACATGCCTGCTGATACACATGGAGAGGTACAGATATGATACACCAGCCTGCTGATACACATAGAGATGTACAGATAGGATACACCAGCCTGCTGATACACATGGAGATGTACAGAAAGGATACACACGCCTGCTGATACACATGGAGAAGTACAGATAGGATACACCGGCCTGCTGATACACATGGAGAGGTACAGATAAGATACACCGGCCTGCTGATACACATGGAGAGGTACAGATATGATACACCAGCCTACTGATACACATGGAGAGGTACAGATAGGATACACCAGCCTGCTGATACACATGGAGATGTACAGATAGGATACACCAGCCTGCTGATACACATGGAGAAGTACAGATAGGATACACCAGCCTGCTGATACACATGGAGAAGTACAGATAGGATACAACAGCCTGCTGATACACATGGAGATGTACAGATAGGATACACCAGCCTGTTGATACACATGGAGAAGTACAGATAGGATACACCAGCCTGTTGATACACATGGAGAAGTACAGATAGGATACACACGCCTGCTGATACACATGGAGAAGTACAGATAGGATACACCAGCCTGCTGATACACATGGAGAGGTACAGATATGATACACCAGCCTGCTGATACACATGGAGAGGTACAGATAGGATACACACGCCTGCTGATACACATGGAGAAGTACAGATAGGATACAACAGCCTGCTGATACACATGGACATGTACAGATAGGATACACCAGCCTGCTGATACACATGGAGATGTACAGATAGGATACACCAGCCTGTTGATACACATGGAGATGTACAGATAGGATACACCAGCCTGCTGATACACATGGAGAAGTACAGATAGGATACACCAGCCTGCTGATACACATGGAGAGGTACAGATAGGATACACCGGCCTGCTGATACACATGGAGAAGTACAGATAGGATACACCAGCCTGCTGATACACATGGAGAGATACAGATATGATACACCAGCCTGCTGATACACATGGAGAGGTACAGATAGGACACACACGCCTGCTGATACACATGGAGAGGTACAGATAGGATACACCAGCCTGCTGATACACATGGAGAGGTACAGATAGGATACACCAGCCTGCTGATACACATGGAGAAGTACAGATAGGATACACCAGCCTGCTGATACACATGGAGAAGTACAGATAGGATACACCAGCCTGCTGATACACATGGAGAGGTACAGATATGATACACCAGCCTGCTGATACACATGGAGAAGTACAGATAGGATACACCAGCCTGCTGATACACATGGAGAGGTACAGATATGATACACCAGCCTGCTGATACACATGGAGAAGTACAGATAGGATACACCAGCCTGCTGATACACATGGAGAGGTACAGATAGGATACACACGCCTGCTGATACACATGGAGAGGTACAGATAGGATACACCAGCCTGCTGATACACATGGAGAGGTACAGATAGGATACACCAGCCTGCTGATACACATGGAGAGGTACAGATAGGATACACCAGCCTGCTGATACACATGGAGAGGTACAGATAGGATACACCAGCCTGCTGATACACATGGAGAGGTACAGATATGATACACCAGCCTGCTGATACACATGGAGAGGTACAGATAGGATACACCGGCCTGTTGATACACATGGAGAGGTACAGATATGATACACCAGCCTGCTGATACACATGGAGAGGTACAGATATGATACACCAGCCTGCTGATACACATGGAGAGGTACAGATATGATACACACGCCTGCTGATACACATGGAGAGGTACAGATAGGATACACACGCCTGCTGATACACATGGAGAGGTACAGATAGGATACACCAGCCTGCTGATACACATGGAGAGGTACAGATAGGATACACCGGCCTGCTGATACACATGGAGAAGTACAGATAGGATACACCAGCCTGCTGATACACATGGAGAGGTACAGATAGGATACACACGCCTGCTGATACACATGGAGAGGTACAGATAGGATACACCAGCCTGCTGATACACATGGAGAGGTACAGATAGGATACACCGGCCTGCTGATACACATGGAGAAGTACAGATAGGATACACCAGCCTGCTGATACACATGGAGAGGTACAGATAGGATACACCGGCCTGCTGATACACATGGAGAGGTACAGATAGGATACACCAGCCTGCTGATACACATGGAGAGGTACAGATAGGATACACCAGCCTGCTGATACACATGGAGAGGTACAGATAGGATACACCGGCCTGCTGATACACATGGAGAAGTACAGATAGGATACACCAGCCTGCTGATACACATGGAGAGGTACAGATAGGATACACCGGCCTGCTGATACACATGGAGAGGTACAGATAGGATACACCAGCCTGCTGATACACATGGAGAGGTACAGATAGGATACACCGGCCTGCTGATACACATGGAGAAGTACAGATAGGATACACCAGCCTGCTAAAATAAACACGGTTTAAGGAACAGCGCCTTAATCTGGTCTGGATGATACACAATATGAACCCTAAAAAGTGAGACAATAGAGTAATCAAAAATAAATATTTCAATTCACAAAAATAATCAGTAGAAAGAATATAAAAAACATACAAACAGAAAAGTCCCTTCCAATGTTTTGATGTGTACAAGCCTCTGAAGAAGCTGTATGCACGTTTCTATACTACAGACGGATTAATCTGTTTTTTGTATACTACGTACTGTTTTGTTTTTTTAATGGGATAGTAATGTTTCACAAAAACAGCAGCTCCAGTTAATCTTCATAGTATTTGGACCATGGAGAGTGTTATTTCAATACTGTCAGAGTTGTAGTTCAAGAGTAATTGAATGATAAAGTATCCCCCTCCCGCCCCTTTTACCTAGTGTAACACTGCTCACCTCAGATGTGGAATCCAGTCCATAGACAAGACAGATAACAGAAGGGAACAGTCTTCTTCCTATGAGAACAGTGAAAGCCCTGCCCCCTTGACAAGTTTTTCAGCTTTTTCCCTTATCTTAATTAAAGACTGTCCCTCTCTGCAGTCTACCTGGGCACCTCCCTTCTGATCTGGCTGAGCAGTGTTACATCAGTTAAAGGGGCAGGAGGGGATACTTTGTCATTGAATTACTCTTGAACTACAACTCTGACAGAATTGACATAACATTCTCCAAAGTCCAAATACTATGATGATTAATTAGAGCTGCTTTTATTATGAAAAATTACTATCCCTTCAAATATTGCATATTGGTGTTATCCACCTTGTTGTGTACCGTTCGCTTTGCATTCGAGAACTCTGGTCTTGAAAAAATCTCGAGGCACACTTGTTTTAAAAGGGATAAATAAGAATAAATAGAGGTACAGCCAGCATTGCATTGGGCACATTGTGGTCCTTTGTTAGAGAGGCTGTTTCCTCAAAATCATTTCTTTAGTCCCAGGAGAGTGGTGGTGAGCTGAGGTGATTGTGGCCTGTGAGTCCGGGTGAAGTACACTTAGCTGGAGTGAAAAACCAGTATACATGCTTTTACACTAAGAGGGAAGTGGTGACCTCTTTTAAAGTGATAGTAATACTTGAAAACATGTAAATTTAATTCAATAGATGATTTAAAAATAAATTAATTGTGCCATTTCCGATCTCCCAAACCTTTATGGTTTGGGAGATAAAAGTCTGCAAAGTCCCCCCATCCCTCCCCTTGTGCTGACGTCAGCTTTCAAACTCAGAGACGGAGCTCGCAGTCCATAGACCGTCCTCCGGCTCTTCAGCAGAGCCGTGATTGCGGTAGTTACAGAGAAATACTTCATTTGAATGGTCTACAACGTGTGCCTGGTTTGCAAGCACACTTTGTAGACCGTTCAAATGAAGTATTTCTTTGTAACTGCCACGATCACGGCTCTGCTGAAGAGCCGCAGGACGGTCTATGGACTGCGATCTCCGTCTGTAACTTTGAAATCTGACGTCAGCACAAGGGGAGGGAGGGGGGAACTTTGCAGACTTATATCTCCCAAACCACAAAGGCTTGGGAGATCAGAAACGGCATAATTAGTTTATTTTTAAATTATCTATTGAATTAAATTTACATGTTTTCAAGTATTACTATCACTTTAAATGCGAGTAGTGTTTTATGGATGTTGGTGAAGGATCCACCTAGTCCAAAATACTACGCTTAGAGGACTGTTTGTCCCGTTTTTCACTTTTGTTTCTTTCAAAGTTCATAGGTCTACTAACCTCTCTGGCTCTGAAAGGGTTAAGTTCACCGTGTGCAGTGAGTAGCGTTTGAGTGATGTGGTTCTGTCAGGTACCATCATGTCCGCCTCCTTGGATGTGACATCCAGGAATAACTGAAAATGTTTTTGCTTGGCCAAAGGCTCAAGGGCAAACTTCATAGGAAACATTAGGATTTTCTGGCCATAGAAAGATAAGTTGGTTATTACTAATATGTGTTCGTTCTCCTTTAAATGAACACAAAGCAGCTTTTGGACTAAGTAGTGAAAGTCGGGCGAGGAAAATGCATTGGAAAAAAATTCTAATGGGGTTAATATGACCCAGTTGTTTTAACACACACACATATAGTATGGATGAGATTAATCCTAATTACAAACTAGAGTAATTAGTTGGAAACCACTGAGAATTGGGAGAATGTAGGACAAACGGCCCCTATGGTCATAAGGAAATTGGTTCAATTCTGGAGACAGTCTTTTTTATTATATTAATGGTGTCATGCATCGGAAATGGTCTGTGTCCTGGCCACACCCTGAGGACACAATTAGGAGAAGATATGTTCATCTCCTCCTCCATGCTGCTTCTCCTAGAGATATCGGGGAATTTGATGGGCACTCCTGTTCTTTCACTAGGTCCACATTTCATGTCTCTGCCCTGTACTCTTCCCCTCCCATCGCCTCCTGCCCTGTCCCTTCTCCCTCCCTCCCGTCGCCTCCTGCCCTGTCCCGTCTCCCTCCCGTCGCCTCCTGCCCTGTCCCGTCTCCCTCCCGTCGCCTCCTGCCCTGTCCCGTCTCCCTCCCGTCGCCTCCTGCCCTGTCTTGTCTCCCTCCCTCCCATCGACTCCTGCCCTGTCCCTTCTCCCTCCCATCACCTCCTGCCCCGTCCCGTCTCCCTCCTGTCGCCTCCTGCCCTGTCTTGTCTTGTCTCCCTCCCATCGCCTCCTGCCCTGTCCCTTCTCCCTCCCTCCCATCGCCTCCTGCCCTGTCCCTTCTCCCTCCCTCCCATCGCCTCCTGCCCTGTCCCGTCTCCCTCCCTCCCATTGCCTCCTGCCCTGTCCTCTCTCCCTCCTGTCGCCTCCTGCCCTGTCCCGTCTCCCTCCCTCCCATCGCCTCCTGCCCTGTCCTCTCTCACTCACTCCCATCTCCTCCTGCCCTGTCCTCTCTCCCTCCCGTTGCCTCCTGCCCTGTCCGTTCTCCCTTCCGTCACCTCCTGCCCTGTCCTCTCCCTCCCGTCGCCTCCTGCCCTGTCCCGCCTCCCTCCCATCACCTCCTTCCCTGTCCTCTCCCTCCCGTCGCCTCCTGCCCTGTCCCGCCTCCCTCCCATCACCTCCTTCCCTGTCCGCTCTCCCTCCCATCGCCTCCTGCCCTGTCCTCTGTCCCTCCCGTCGCATCCTGCTATGTCCGCCTTCTCCCCACCTGCCCTCCTTCCCATTGCCATCTCCCATCCCTCCTATTTTCCCCATTACCTTCTCCAGGCTGTTTGAGGGTGTGTGTGAGGAGGACAAGAGTGGGTATAAGGGAGAACATGTGCAGGTGTGTGAGGACGACGTGCGTGGATGAGGGAGAACGTGTGCAGGTGTGTGAGGACAGGAGTGGGAATGAGGGAGAACATGTGCAGGTGTGTGAGGAGGACAGGAGTGGGAATGAGGGAGAACATGTGCAGGTGTGTGAGGAGGACAGGCGTGGGAATGAGGGAGAACATGTGCAGGTGTGTGAGGAGGACAGGCGTGGGAATGAGGGAGAACATGTGCAGGTGTGTGAGGAGGACAGGCGTGGGTATGAGGGAGAACATGTGCAGGTGTGTGAGAAGGACAGGCGTGGGTATTATGGAGAACGTGTGCAGGTGTGTGAGGAGGATAGGCGTGGATATGAGGGAGAACGTATGCAGGTGTGTGAGGAGGACAGGAGTGGGAATGAGGGAGAACATGTGCAGGTGTGTGAGGAGGACGTGCGTGGGAATGAGAGAGAACATGTGCAGGTGTGTGAGGAGGATATGCGTGGATATGAGGGAGAACATGTGCAGGTGTGTGAGGAGGACAAGAGTGGGAATGAGGGAGAGTGTGTGCAGGTGTGTGAGGAGGACAGGCGTGGGTATTAGGGAGAACATGTGCAGGTGTGTGAGGAGGACAGGCGTGGGTATTAGGGAGAGTGTGTGCAGGTGTGTGAGGAGGACAGGCGTGGGTATTAGGGAGAGCGTGTGCAGGTGTGTGAGGAGGATAGGCGTGGGTATGAGGGAGAGCGTGTGCAGGTGTGTGAGGAGGATAGGCGTGGGTATTAGGGAGAGCGTGTGCAGGTGTGTGAGGAGGACAGGCGTGGGTATGAGGGAGAGCGTGTGCAGGTGTGCGAGGGCGTTAATGCGTTCTCTGCCAGAGTGGTATCTGACATCTTACAATGCATTAACATACCGCGGTCAGAGGGCTACCAAGCACATTGGAATTTATTTATTTGTATTTATTTATTTTTTTACCCTTTGCGTGCCTACAAATTGCACTGCACTGGATACCTTTTTGCCACTCAAAGTTAACTTGTTGAGTGCTAGAGGGGTACCCAATGCATTCTTAATCAATGTATTGGATACATATTTCTACGGCAATGCATTGTCTCTGGTAAACACACCCCTGGGTGGCAGACAGGAGTTATGTAAATTCCGAAATCACTGTAAGACTACCCACCCTCACACACACACACCTTGATTTCTCCTCTCTAAATCCCCTTGCCTTATACCCCTTCACCCGCACTGGTGGATTTCCCTCTCCTTTCTACATGGTGATGGGGCCATTCCTCTACCATCTCATTAGGGAAAAAGATGCCAAAAGGGTGCAGCACCTTGTCACACAAAGGGTGAATAAGAGTTAATGCCAACGGCAGCATGGTATTAATGTAACTAGGAGACAGAACAGTGAAGGGATCGGAGGATGAATGGCTCCTCCTCAGTCCCCATAAATCACAGCGGATGAAGAAGTAAAAGGAAGGAATGGAGGAGTGATTTATTCCCGCTCCCTCACTGTTATCTGTCTCCTAGAGACTAATACAGCATGGTGCCCTTAGGTTTAACCCTTTCAGTGAGAGAGGAATAAGCAACGCACTGCTTTGCAATGCGTTGTGTACCTCACTGACACTGAAAGGGATAACTTATATTAATTCTTGGGAGTGTCGGATGTGTGTCCAAAGCCCTGGGAACGCTTCTGGCATTCAAAGGGTAAACCCTTTGAATGCCAGTGGGGTATTCCAAAGAATTGTTTCACAATGTGTTGGACATCAATCTGACACTAACAAAACGCAATTAGCACGCAGATCCTTACCCCTCCCCCATTAACCGTCTGAGTGCCGGAGACATGGTCAACACATTGCACAACCCTCTAGCTCTCAAAGGGTGAAACGAATACACTTCCACCAGCCCAACCCCATGTGTCACCTGCATGCCGCGCAGCACCAATCACCTCCCACAGCTGGGGCTCCGCGTGCAGAAGACGTCCAATCAGTGAGTGTGAGACAGAGAGACAAAATAAGTACGTGTTAACCCTTTGAGTGCCAGAGGGGTATGCAACACATTGCTCTGCAATGTGTTGCGTACCCATCTGGCACTCAAAGGGTTAAACCCTGTGTGTGCCAGGGGTGTGAGAGATAAAATAAGGATGTGTTAAACCCTTTGTGTGCCAGGGGTGTGTGAAAAGCACTGAACATCCTCTGGGACTCACAGTTAATGGGGATGGATGGACTGCAGCCTAAGTAGTCTTTGTTCTTTAACCCCTTGATTCCCAGCAGGGTGTCCACTGCCCACCTCTCTGTCTCTCAGAGGGTTAACAATGTATGTGTGATGGTTTCTTGCCTGCTCTCTCTCCCACCCATTGCCCCTAAATCCCTCATACTGGCCCAATCTCCCCATCTTTCACTTCTCTTCCCCACTGCCATACTCTCTACCCCCATTGACTTTCACCCCTAATTCCCTCCCCCCACACTGCTTGTGTGTCTCAAACACCACCCTTCTCCCACTTCTGATGGAACGAGACTGTGTGTCAGACATTCTGTGTGGGATTCTATCACTACCAGTGGGACAAAGCTGAGGTATCTGACAGTATGTGTGAGTCTGTGACTACCACTAGGGCAGTACAACAAAAGTGGGGTGTCAGACAATGTGTGTGTGTCACTCTGTGACTACCAGTGAACAGATGAACAAGGCTGGGTTCTCAAGCAGCATATGTGTCGTTATGTGACTAAAAACGGGATAGTGGAACAAGACTAGGACCTCAGACGCTGTATATGTAATTCTATGACTACCAGTGGGACAGTGGAACGACAGTGTGTGCCAGAGTCTTGGTTTACCAGGTGCAGACTAAGACCCATACATTCTAATTCGGCCAGTGGACATTTTCAGAGTAAATTCAGCAAAACAAGGTAAAATTCATGATTTGAAAGAAGAGTTTTTTTCCTTCGCGTCTGAATTTAACCCCTTGAATACTCGAGTCTTCACTACTGCATTCAGAATATCTCTGAACTGCTCATTTTCCATTATCCAATATCTAGTGAGCCCATTGGTCTAATTATGTTCATTAAAGTTTCCTGAATAGGTTTCCAAATTGTATTTAATGCAGCATGTAATTACTCCTACTCACAAGCGCATCGAAATTCTACATCTGATCACATCCGCTTTCTCCTGCGTATCTGTTTTCTCTCGTTTCAAACATGATATAAAAGGCTCTGTCACTATGTTTTACAGGTCGCCTTGATGAAAAGGGCGACATGAGAATCTTGCCCTGCATAAAAAACGTGAGATTCTCATGTTGCCGCATTAAATGTTGTTTCAACCCAGAAACCTCCATCTCTCTTCTCTCGTTTAGGTTTTCTGTCCTTCTAAAATGAATTACAATCACTGCACTACACAAATTAATTACAAGCACTGTATAAACCACTATCACATGTAGGTTACACCTCTCCCATATCGTTAGAAGTACTAGTACATATACATATCTGAGCTCTGAGTCGGCCTCTCTCTCCCGTTCTTTGCATGCAGAATGACAGCTGACTACAACTCCCATCAACCCCAGCCCGGCGCAGTGCTCAGACATGTACGCGTACTAGTACTTCTAACAGGATGGGAGAGGTAACCTACATCTGATAGTGGTTTATACAGTGCTTGTAATTAATTTGAAAAGGACAGAAAACATAAATGCGAAGAGAGATGGAGGTTTCTGGGTTGAAGCAACGTCTAACCCGGTGACATGAGAAACTCGCGCTTTTTATGCTGGGCGAGATTCTTATGCTGCCCTATTCATCAAAGCGACGTGGTTATTGCGCTGTTATGTTGCACGCTCTTTTGCGTACAGCAGTTTCAAAAGGATACCTTAGCATTCAAGGGGTTTAAATCAATGGAGATTTTTTTTGGAAAGGTTAGTGTTCCCCTTTGATGCAACTGGCTTAGCACAGACCTGTCCTACGTGAAAATATGGCCTTTAATATTAAAGCTGAACTAACACCGCTGAGAAACATTGTCTGTAATAATTCCCTATCTGGCGACTAGCTGCTTAGTATCGCTAGTCGCCAGAATTATTACCTCTTTATGGAGAAATATGCATTCATCCTCGAGTGACAGGCAGGACGGAGCGCAGACATCTTGCCCTAGTGACGTCCGCGCGCCTGCTCTGTCAGTCCCAGACGGCTGTAGGAGGCGTTGCTAGGAGCCATTCGGCTCCAGAAGAGACTGACAGCGCAGGCGCGCGTACGTCACTAGGGCAAGATGTCCGCGCTCCGTCCTGCCTGTCAGCCGACGATGACAGCATATTTCTCCATAAAGAGGTAATAATTGTGGCGACTAGCGCTACTAAGCAGCTAGTCGCCAGATAGGGAATTATTACAGACAATGTTTCTTAGCGGTGTTAGTTCCGCTTTAATATTAAAGGCCATATTTTCACGTAGGACAGGTCTGTGCTAAGCCAGTTGCATCAAAGGGGAACACTAACATTTCCAAAAAAATATGCAGTCATCCTCGGCTGACAGGCAGGATGGAGCGCGGACATCTTGCCCTAGTGACGTGCTGCGCTGTCAGTCTCTTCCGGAGCCGAATGGCTCCTAGCAATGCCTCCTACAGCCGTCTGGGACTGAAAGCGCACGCGCGGATGTCACTAGAGCAAGATGTCCGCGCTCTGTCTTGCCTGTCAGCCGAGGATGACTGCATATTTCTCCATAAAGAGGTAATAATTCTGGCGACTAGCGATACTAAGCAGCTAGTCGCCAGATAGGGAATTATTACAGACAACGTTACTTAGGGGTGTTAGTTCCACTTTAACACAGCCTTGTGGAATCTATTAGCTTCACCTTAAAAACCATCGCCCAAGGGACAGGCAATCTCTGGCTCTCCAGCTGTTGGACACAGTCTTAAAAGGTTAGTAATGCCCAAAATAAAGTGTATTCTATTTGGTAGATTTTACAAAAATAAATTATTTGCAGAAAGTCATGCTGCAAACCTTTATGGTTTGAGAGATATTTACCACTAAAGTTCCCCAACCTTCCCCTTATCCTGACATCAGCGCTGTAATGACGGCAGGCGATCCCGGTCTGTGGACCAGCTGAGGGCTCTGCAGCAGAGCCGAGATAGCTTTATTGGAAAAGAATTACTTCATTGGAAAGGTCTACATAGTGTGCCTTATGGAACAAACCATCTGATCCACTGGGAGGAATAATAATTCCCAATGAATTAAAAGGTGCTGTTTAGATTGTAAGCTCTTTGGGGCAGGGTTCTCTTTCCCAATATAGAACTCATTTAGTTGCACTTAGCCACTTCTAATAAAGCAATGATCGCACTTTATCCGGATGCCCTTATCCCTGTATTGTATTATTACTATTTCCGTAAAGCGCCGTGTATGTGTATACCGCTGCATATAAAGATTCGCACATTAACCCCTTGAATGCTAGAAAGCTTTGCAATGCATTGGAGACCTTTCTAGCATTTAAGGGGTTAAAAAACACTCATTAAATCAATAAATGTATGGAATCTTGCATTTCTCACATGTGGACTAGTTGATATGCTCCAGAAAGCAAAGTAGGCAGGGCCGGATTTACATTCCAGGCTCCCCTAGGCAAGACACTCTGGGCACCCTTAGCTCCACCCATGGCCACACCTCACTCTTCACATGACCACACCACCGGTCTCCTCCACTGTTTCCTGGCACGGAATATACCTTTGGCCTGCAACAAGCAAGGACATAAAAGCTTTAACACCTTGTCTGCTGGAGAGATCTCCAAAGCAGAGATCTCACTAGCATCCAAGAGGTTAAATAATAGCCTGTAAAGGGGTGTGTGTATAAGCTACTGTATGGATACAGAGATTGCTCTGGCCCCACCCACAATTCAGAATGTGGGCGTGGCATGCACAGCTGAGACGCCCCTTAAAATTTGGAACTCTAGGCAGATGCCTAGTCTGCCTATTGGGAAATCTGTCACTGACAGTAGGAACCAATTCTAGAACCGTAAAAGGGGGGGGGGGGGTTTGCTGGGGGATTAACACCTTAAAGGGATAGTAATACTTAAAATGTAAGAAAAAAAAAATTTTGTAGGGTGTATCCCCCTGAGTAAAACAAGAGTAATCCCACTGCTGAAAGGTGTTTCATTCAAAAGTTATTAATTTTCAAAGTTGAATTTTTTAGGTGCAATATCACAGTTGCCTGAAATTGTACAGTGGCGCTGTTGCTACACGATCCTATGGACAGCTCTGGTCCCGGGACCATAAATCTCCATAGGATGGTGTAGCAACAGCGCCACTGTACAATTTCAGGCCACTGTGATAGTGCACCTAAAAAAAAATCAACTTTGAAAATGAATAACTTTTGAATGAAACACCTTTCAGCAGTGGGAGTACTCTTGTTTTACTCAGGGGGATAACCCCTACAGCATATTTTTTTTACAGTTTAAGTATTACTATCCCTTTAAACACCCATGACTTGCCAGGACCATCATGGGTAAACTTGCCATAAGGACCCATGAAGGTGTCCTGGCATGTCATGGAATTCAGGGCTCCCCGCACAGCCGCAGGCCGATCAGGGGGAAGACCTGAATCTGATCCAGTAAAGAAAAACTAAAATGGTCCGTGGTTCTCAAGTGGTTAAAATTCCATCCCGTTTCCATGGGGCTTTAACCCCTTAACGACGGATGACTTACCAGGTACGTCCCGCAGAAACTGTCACTTAGTGACAGAGGACGTACCTGGTAAGTCATGGAAGTCCGGGTCTCCGTGCGGCTGCACGCCGCTCGGAGACTCCAGACTTGTTTTGGGGAAAAAAAAAAAAAAAAAATGTTCCTCGGGCGTTAAGGTGACAGCAGCGTACAAATGCGGCTGTCACTAAGGGGTTAAACACCCTGTATTCCTTTGTAATGCACTGGAGGTCTCTGTGACATTCAAGGGGTTAAAAGAATCCGTTAAATATACAGGAAATTGGGGAGTTTTCACCCAAACCTCCCCTCCCACATGGTGCAGCTGGTATGCTCCGGGAACGAGTCATCTTATTCTTCTTTTTCTGATTAAGGCTCCTTATTTCCAAACACGGATTCCTTTGTACCGGAAACACAATCACGGATTCGCAAGAGATCGGCCAGAAATATTTCAGCACAAATTCCACGAAGAGAAGAAACTGTGACATTCTGACTACAGGGATATAGAGCTGGGAAATCAAGACTTCAGAACCAAGTATGTTAACTCTTTGAGTGCCAGAGGGTTAACAATGAATTGCCAACTGCAGAAAAAAAGGGGAAGATCTACAAAATCTGCCAGTGCCGGTCATTTTCTGTACTTACTTACCCATAAAACTCCAATCCCTAAAGGGATAGTAATGTTTCACAAAAACAGCAGCTCCAATTAATCTTCATAGTATTTGGGCCATGGAGAGTGTTATTTCAATACTGTCAGAGTTGTAGTTCTAGAGTAATTGAATGATAAAGTATCCCCTCCCGCCCCTTTTACTGATGTAACACTGCTCACCTCAGATGTGGAATCTGGTCTCTTGACCGGACAGATCACACCAAGGGACAATCTTCTTACTGTGACAATAAGGAAAACCCTGCCCATCTTGACAAGTTTTTCAGGTTTTTCCCTTATCTTAATTGAAGATTGTCCCTCTCTGCAGCCTACCTGGGCACCTCCCTTCTGATCTGGCTGAGCAGTGTTACACTAGGTAAAAGGGGCGGGAGGGGGATACTTTGTCATTGAATTACTCTTGAACTACAACTCTGACAGAACTGAAATAAAACTCTCCATGGCCTAACATTTTGCAGTATATATACGACCACGCATGATGGCCAGTGGCGTAACAATGGGGGTCACACCGGCCCATCTGCCCCCTGTGATCCCCCGCTGCCCGCAACTAGCAACAAGGTGAGGTCTGTGCCTTCTTCAGCACAGACCTCTCGCAGGTGAGCAGCCTCTTCTGCACTCTAGTAATGCATAGTGCTGGGAGATTACATCATTTCCCAGCGCTCTGAATTACTGAACAGACAACGCACAGGAGCTCAAACTGTAGGGAGATCTGTGCCAAGGGAGGCACAGACCTCTCCTGCCACGCTGATGGACCACCAGAGAGGTAGGAGTTTGGAGACAATGTGGAGCGATTGGGGGCAACGGGGGAAGCAATGTGGAGATTAGGGGCAATGGGGAAGCAATGTGGAGACTGGGGGCAATGGGGGAAGCAATGTGGAGTTTGGAGGCAACGGGGAAGCAATGTGGAGATTGGGGGCAATGGGGGAGCAATGTGGCGATTGGAACAAGGGGAGGCAATGTGGAAGCAATGTGGAGATTGGGGGCAATGGGGGAAGCAATGTGGAGATTGGGGGCAATGGGGGAAGCAATGTGGAGATTGGGGGCAATGGGAGAGCAATGCGGAGATTGGGGACAATGGGGGACACTGTGGAAATTGGGGGCAATAGGGGACAATGTGGAGATTGGGGCAATGGGGGAGCAATGTAGAGATTGGGAGCAATGGGGAAGCAATGTGGAGTTTGGGGCAATGGGAGAGCAATGTGGAGATTTGGGGCAATGGGGGAGTAAGGCAATGGGGGAGTAATGTGGAGATTGGGGGCAATGGGGGAGTAATGTGGATATTGGGGACAATGGGGGAGTAATGTGGATATTGGGGACAATGGGGGAGTAAGGCAATGGGGGAGTAATGTGGAGATTGGGGGCAATGGGGGAGTAAGGCAATGGGGGACTAATGTGGAGATTGGGGGCAATGGGGGAGTAATGTGGAGATTGCAGCCAATGGGGGAGTAATGTGGAGTTTGGGGCAATGGGGATTCAAAGGGGAGATTCAAGGCAATGGGGGAAGCAATGTGGAGATTGGGAGCAACGGAGGGGCAATGTGGAGATTGGGGGCAATAGGGAGGTCCATGGCAATTTCTGCACCGGGGCGCGGTGGCTTCTAGTTATGCCTCTGATGATTGCTGTAGTCCACACCGTTCACACACAGCAGAGAGAATCTCTTCTATCGTATGTGAGTTTACAGCAATTTTCTCTGTAAATGGCATCAAACAAGGTCCAAAGGAAAGTCATGAACTCCAACACCCCCGTCCCTTTGTGACAGAGGAATAATTAGCGAATGATTCAGCATAGATTGCTTAGTTCATAAGTATTAGGCAAAAGAAGCATCAATAATTCGATTCCTACACTTACTTTACCTGCAAATTGTATTAGTGCTTTACCCTAAAGAGTTAAATAAGGCTGACCTTTTCTTTCTGTGACTGAACCCAAATGACAAAGATGATCAAACAGAACATTCCACAGATGTGTCATTGATGGAAGGAATTAATCACGTAACAATGAATGGCTCGGATTCATACAAACATGGCCACCCTCAAGGAATTGTGAGTAAGACGCTGGCAGAACTTAAACCTAAACACACGGAGGTCTTATAGGCGCTTGTTATGCAATCTGAAAGTGAAAACAAGTTGAATTTTTTTCACAAACACTTAGCTATTTTTGTGTAATTTCATACCTGGTAAATTAACCCCTTAATGTCGAATGACACGCCAGGTCACAAATTCAGGCCTTTGGAGGATGAATCACGGTTCTGGCACATCTTACGTTAATGATGAAAATGCGCCTCAGGGTGCACTGTGATTATGACGGGGAGGCGGTAATGGACTGCTCCAGGATAGGCGCAATCAGTCCCTGCCGTTCTCCAGTGGTTCTGCACATGTGAGCACTGCTACAGGGATCACGTGTGTAAATGGAGCCCCGTGACAAAGGCAATGTATGTGAACATTCCATCAGTCTCTGTTCTCTGACTCGCTCCTCACAGTGATGGTGAGTCAGAGAACATGCCGCATAGAGCTTGAAATGGCCAAAGAGTGGGCTACTATTGTTTTAGGAGGTTCTCTGGACTGAAAATCCCACTACGAATGTTTTTCTACAAAATTAGTCTTGAATTAGTCCTTGATATAATGTCCACAGAGATATATTGTTGCAACGCTCAATTCCTCCAGTCCCCCCCCTCCACACACCACCCACACACCCACCACACCACACCACCCACACCACACCACCCACACCACACCACCCACACCACACCACCCACACCACACCACCCACACACCCACCCACACACCCACCCACACACCCACCCACCACACACCCACCACACACCACACCCACCACACCACACACACCACACCACACCACACACCCCACACCACACCACACACCCCACACCACACCACACACACCACACCACACCACACACCCCACACCCCCCACACCACACACCACCCACCACACCACACACACCACCCACACACCACCCACCACACCACACACACCACCCACACACCACACACCCCACACACCCCACACACCCACCACACCACCCACACACCCACCCCACACCCACCACACCACACACCCACCACACCACACACCCACCACACCACACACACCACACCACCCACACACCCACCACACCACACACCCACCACACCACACACCCACCACACCCCACACACCCCACCACACACCCCACACACCCCACCACACACCCCACACACCCACCACACCACACACACCACCCACCACACCACACACACCACCCACCACACCACACACACCACCCACCACACACACCACCCACCACACCACACACACCACCCACCACACCACACACACCACACACCCACCACACCCCACACACCCATCACACCACACACCCACCACACCACACACACCCATCACACCACACACCCATCACACCACACACCCACCACACCACACACCCACCACACCACACACCCACCACACCACCCACACACCCACCACACACCCACCACACACCCACCACACCACACACCCACCACACCACCCACCACACCACACACCCACCACACCACACACCCACCACACCACACACACCACACCACCCACCACACCACCCACCACACCACCCACCACACCACACCACACACACCACCCACCACACCACACACACACCACACACCCCACACACCCACCACACCCCACACACCCCACACACCACCCACACCACCCACACACCCACCACACCACCCACACCCCACACCACACACACCACACACACGACACCACACCACACCACACACACCACACACCCACCACACCACACACACCACACCCCCACCACACCAACACGCCACCCACGCAAACACGCCACCGCCGCCCACACCAACACGCCGCCCACGCCCACACCAACGCCCACACCAACATGCCGCCCACACCCACACCAACATGCCGCCCACACCCACACCAACACGCCGCCCACACCCACGCCCACACGCCCACGCCCACACGCCCACGCCCACACGCCCACGCCCACACCCCCACGCCCACACCCCCACACCAACTACCACACACTTACTCACTCTCTCTCACTACGAAGAGTTTGGTACCCCAAAGAAATGAGATCCTAGATTAATTATGGATTAATTTGGGGAACCACTCCACACAGACATGATTTATAGTGGCCACTGAGTTTTTCTTCCAAAGTAACACTTTAAGGACCAGAGGGGTGTGAAATGCATTGTGAAGCAACGTGTTACCTTAACCCCTTACGGATCAGAGCAGTGTGCAAGTGGGTTTTTATTTAGGAGGTGTTACTGTTCCTTTAAAGTATCTCTCCCACCACAGAGACTTCAGGAGAGCTGTTCATGCTTGCGCTATCACAGCCGTGTGTCAATCAGACCACACTGCACCTTTTAACATGATACAACTTGGAGCCGTCACTGCTTTCAACGCGCACAGACAGGACCGTCCCCTCTCAGGATTTCTGTACATCTTAGTGATATCACTGCTTGTGCACACAATGAAATAGGGATTCTCCCTTTCTGTACAAATTACAGGTATCATTACATGAACACACTGACAAGCAAGACCTCTCTCTGCCTTTCTATACAACTTATATATCAAAGCTTGTTCATGAGAAAAGAAAAACAACCTCTCCCTGTTCTTTTCTGTTCAACATAAAGATATCACTGCTTATACACAGACAGGACTTCTCCCTTTCAGATATCACTGCTTATACACAGACAGGACTTCTCCCTTACAGCTATCACTACTAATACACAGACAGGACTGCTCCCCCTTACAGATATCACTACTTATACACAGACAGGACTTCTCCCTTACAGATATCACTACTTATACACAGACAGGACTTCTCCCTTTCAGATATCACTACTAATACACAGATAGGACTTCTCCCTTACAGACATCACTGCTTATACACAGATAGGACTTCTCCCTCTGCCTTTCTGTACAACATAGACAGATCACTGCTTATATACACACTGACAAGCAGGACTTCTCCCTCTGCCTTTCTGTACAACATAGAGAGATCACTGCTTATATACACACACTGACAAGCAAGACTTCTCCCTCTGCTTTTACGTACAACATAGAGAGATCACTGCTTATATACACACTGACAAACAGGACTTCTCCCTCTGCCTTTCTGTACAACAGAGATATCACTGCTTATATACACACTGACAAGCAGGACTTCTCCCTCTGCCTTTCTGTACAACAGAGAGATCACTGCGTATATACACAAAGACAAGCAGGACTTCTCCCTCTGCTTTTATGTACAACATAGAGAGAGCACGGCTTATATGCATACTGACAAGCAGGACTTCTCCCTCTGCTTTTATGTACAACAGAGAGATCACTGCTTATATACACACACTGACAAGCAGGACTTCTCCCTCTGCATTTCTATACAACAGATATGTCACTGCTTATATACGCACTGACAAGCAGGACTTTTCCCCCTGCCTTTCTGCTAGAAATGGCACAACTTTAAAAAAATGATGTAACAGATAATTGGTGCAGAACTCCTATAGAAGAACACATGAAGTGTTACACCAATCTGAGTAGTTATAACGTAGCTGCAGATTGTGTGATCCAAGAAATGGGTATTGAAACATTAAAGTTCAAAGGATACCAATGGCTGTCATGAAATACATAAAAATAATTCACATCAATTAAGATAATATGTGCCCCATGTCATTACTTAAAATTATTATTCTCTGCTGCAATGTTCTAAAATATCTAAACTAGAATTGTGGAAAGAGACTGTAGCTGCTACATTTGTTATCAGCCAGTTTAAACCAAAAACAAAACACCTACCAAGACAATAAATGGGGATAACCATATTGACATTAGCACTCCCCCCACACACACCCCTCCGGTCAAGTTCACACTTATCTTCTGTTTGTCTCAATCATAAAATACATTGAACTTAAAGCGACACTAATGTCCCATAAAAATTATTCTTGTTTTAAAGACGTTAAAAAAAATAAATTACGTGGCACAAATGCTCTCTCTCAGACCTTTACAGTTTGAGAGATATTCGTATGTAAAATCCCCCCTCCCTCCCTTTCTCCTGACGCCAGCACTGTGCTCATAGCAGGAAATACCGGTCCTGGGACCAGTCTGTGGCTCTGCAGCAGAGCCAAATTCGCATTATTGGTAAAGAATTACTTCATTGGAAAGTTCTACAAAGTGTGCCTGGTTTGCTTTGTACTTTGTAGACCATTCCAGTGAACTCGTTCTTTTTACATGATTTCGGCTCTGCTGAAGATCCTCCTCGAGTCAGCCGACTCAAATCTCCTGCTGTCAGCTTTACAGAGGGGGAAATTTTACAGGAAAATATCTCTCAAACCGTAAAGGTTTGAGAGACAGGATTTGTGCAACATAATTTATTTTTTAACCTCTATAAAACACAAATCATTTTTTATGGGACATTGCTGTCCCCTTTAACCCTTAATACTTTGAGTTCCACAGGAGTGTGCCAAGGATTTCAATGCATTTGAACACCCCTCTGGAACTCAAATGGTTAAGTCACTTACATATGAGTGACACTATCATAACGATGGAAAAAAAAACACCGTGATTCAATGTGCCTTTTAGGTTATTACCCATGAACAACATGTGCTGCAAGTGTCATAGACAGACAATCACACTACAGCTTGTCGAATTGTCAAACTGGATCATCAACAGAGACCCAGATAGGGAATGAGACCAGTGGCGTAGCTCTAGGCAAATCACCCACAACTCCAGAACATTGATGGTTAGAAGACTCTGCTCCCAATGCTAAGCAGTGTCAGCGAGTGGGGAAGGTAATGTAGGGATAAGACAGTAAGTCAGTGCCGGGAGTGGGGAGGTGGGCAATGCATTGCTGAGCAGTGTCAGTGGGGAGGTAATGTAGGGATAAGACAGGAAGTCAGTGCTAGGGGAGGTGGGCAATGCATTACTGAGCAGTGTCAGTGAGAGGGGAGGTAATGTAGGGATAAGACAGGAAGTCAGTGCTAGGGGAGGTGGGTAATGCATTGCTGAGCAGTGTCAGTGAGTGGGGAGGTAATGTAGGGATAAGACAGGAAGTCAGTGCTAGGGGAGGTGGGCAATGCATTACTGATCAGTGTCAGTGAGTGGGGAGGTAATGTAGGGATAAGACAGGAAGTCAGTGCCAGGAGTGGGGAGGTGGGCAATGCATTGATGAGCAGTGTCAGTGAGTGGGGAGGTGGATAATGCATTGCTGAGCAGTGTCATTGGGGAGGTGATGTATGGATAAGACAGGAAGTCAGTACTAGGGGAGGTGGGTAATGCATTGCTGAGCAGTGTCAGTGAGTGGGGAAGGTAATGTAGGGATAAGACATGAAGTCAGTGCTAGGGGAGGTGGGTAATGGATTGCGGGAGGTAATGTAGGGATAAGACAGGAAGTCGGTGCTAGGGGAGGTGGGTAATGCATTACTGAGCAATGTCAGTGAGTGGAGGAGGTAATTTAGGGATAAGACAGACAGTCAGTGCTAGGGGAGGTGGGTAATGCATTGCTGAGCAGTGTCAGTGAGTGGGGAGGTAATGTAGGGATAAGACAGGCAGTCAGTGCTAGGGTAGGTGGATAATGCATTTCTGAGCAGTGTCAGTTAGTGGGGAGGTAATGTAGGGGATAAGACACGAAGTCAGTGCTAGGGGAGGTGGATAACACATTGCTGAGCAGTGTCAGTGAGTGGGGAAGGTGATGTAGGGATAAGACGGGAAGTCAGTGCTAGGGGAGGTGGGTAATGCATTGCTGAGCAGTGTCAGTGAGTGGGGGAGGTAATGTAGGGATAAGACAGGAAGTCAATGCTAGGGGAGGTGGGTAATGCATTGCTGAGCAGTGTCAGTGAGTGGGGAAGGTAATTTAAGGATAAGACAGGAAGTCAGTGCTAGGGGAGGTGGGTAATACACTACTGAGCAGTGTCAGTGAGTGCGGGAGGTAATGTAGTGATAAGACAGGAAGTCAGTGCTAGGGGAAGTGAGTAATGCATTGCTGAGCAGTGTCCGTGAGTGGGGAGGTAATGTAGGGATAAGACAGGAAGTCAGTGCTAGGGGAGGTGGCTAATGCATTGCTGAGCAGTGTCAGTGAGTGGGGGAGGTAATGTAGGGATAAGACAGGAAGTCAGTGCTAGGGGAGGTGGATAATGCATTGCTGAGCAGTGTCAGTGAGTGGGGGAGGTAATGTAGGGATAAGACAGGAAGTCAGTGCTAGGGGAGGTGGATAATGTATTGCTGAGCAGTGTCCGTGAGTGGGGAGGTAATGTAGGGATAAGACAGGGTGTCAGTGCTAGGGGAGGTGGGTAATGCATTGCTGAGCAGTGTCAGTGAGTGGGGGAGGTAATGTAGGGATAAGACAGGAAGTCAGTGCTAGGGGAGGTGGGTAATGCATTGCTGGGCAGTGTCAGTGAGTGGGGGAGGTAATGCAGGGATAAGACAGGAAGTCAGTGCTAGGGGAGGTGGGTAATGCATTACTGAGCAGTGTCAGTGAGTGGGGGAGGTAATGTAAGGATAAGACAGGAAGTCAGTACTAGGGGTGGTGGGTAATGCATTGCTGAGCGGTGTCAGTGACTGGGAGAGGTAATGTAGGGATAAGACAGGAAGTCAGTGCTAGGGGAGGTGGATAATGCATTACTGAGCAGTGTCAGTGAGTGGGGGAGGTAATGTAAGGATAAGACAGGAAGTCAGTACTAGGGGTGGTGGGTAATGCATTGCTGAGTGGTGTCAGTGACTGGGAGAGGTAATGTAGGGATAAGACAGGAAGTCAGTGCTAGGAGAGGTGGGTAATGCATTGCTGAGCAGTGTCAGTGAGTGGGGAGGTAATGCAGGGATAAGACAGGAAGTCAGTGCTAGGGGAGGTGGGTAATGCATTGCTGAGCAGTGTCAGTGAGTCAGGAAAGTAACATAGGGATAAGACAGGAAGTATCTGCACAGCATGCCTTAAAGTGGATGTGTCACCTATGTACAACATAGCATAAATAGGCTATATATCAAATATTACTAAACTTATTTATTTTTTTTTAAACTTTTCATTTTGTGTAAATTTAACTTAGAAAGTCTGGGCTGCAGCTACTTCCGCATAGACTGCGGTTACCTGCTTTAACCCGCAGTCCATCGCTCCGCCTCTGCTCTCCTCCCTCCTCCAATGAAGGAGGCTTCTGTCTGTAAAGATGGAACAGTCGAGATCGATCTCTGCCAATGAGAGCGCTCCAGCTTACAGGCAGAAGCCTCTGTCATCGGAGGAGGGCGGAGAGCAGAGCAATCTATGCTGAAGTAGCTTGAAGACTGTCCAAGTTAAATTTACAAGAAATAAAAGTTTAAAAAAAAAAAAAAATTAATACCATTTTAGTAGTATTTGATATGTAGCCTAACTATTTATGCTATGTTATATATATGTGACACATCCACTTTAACTAGCATCCTCTTTATCTGTGTTTCTCAAACTCAGGACAACACACCAGCCTTCAATCTTAATCTTAATCATCACAGTTGAGTGATCAGTACCTCAAAGACTGTAATTAATTCCCACTGTTCCTAAGTAGCGATTTCCTAAAAACCTGACCTGTTAGTATGCCCTTAGGACCTGGGGTTCAGAATCACTGATCTGTACATCTAAATCATCCAGGAACTAGTTTTGAAAACAAAAATGGTTTTCATAGAACGTATAGTGGATTTTGAAAGTTCTCTCAAATTCACTAAAGCTGTTTTCGGTGACAGGGTCTGTTTAGAACAAAGGGTTAAATGTATGCACAGAACTGTCACATAAGAGATAATACAGCGCAACATACCCCAGGTGTTTCACTGCCATGTCTACAGTACGTTCTTACACAACACTGACAGGGAGGAGGGCGTGAAAGGTGAAGCACAGCCGCGGGCAGACAGCAAGGCAGATAGGGTTTGTCATTTACTTTCATGGGGGAGAGAGAGAAAAAGGGAGAGAGATAAAAAGGAAGGGAGAGAGAAAGGGAGAGAGATAAAAAGGAAGGGAGAGAGAAAGGGAGAGAGAAAAAGAGAGGGTTTGATATTTACTTGCACGGAAGAGAGAGAGGGGAGAGAGAAGGGGGGGAGAGAGAGAGGAAGGGGGGGAGAGAGAGAGAAAGGGGGGGAGAGAGAGAGAAAGGGGGGAGAGAGAGAGAAAGGGGGGAGAGAGAGAAGGGGGGGAGAGAGAGAGAAGGGGGGGAGAGAGAGAGAAGGGGGGGAGAGAGAGAGAAAGGGGGGGAGAGAGAGAGAAAGGGGGGGAGAGAGAGAGAAAGGGGGGAGAGAGAGAAGGGGGGGAGAGAGAGAGAAGGGGGGGGAGAGAGAGAGAAGGGGGGGAGAGAGAGAGAAAGGGGGGGAGAGAGAGAGAGAAAGGGGGGGAGAGAGAGAGAGAAAGGGGGGGAGAGAGAGAGAAAGGGGGGGGAGAGAGAGAGAAAGGGGGGGAGAGAGAAGGGGGGAGAGAGAGAAGAGGGGGAGAGAGAGAGAAAGGGGGAGAGAGAAAGGGGGGGGAGAGGGAGGGAAAGAGAGAGGGAGTGAATGAGAGAGAGAGAAAGGGAGAGAGAGCGAAAAGGAGAGAGAGAGAGAGAGAGAGAGAGAGGGAGAGAAAGAGAGAGAGAGAGAGAGAGAGAGCGAGAGAGAAAGGGGGAGAAAGAGAGAGAGAGAGAGAGGGGGAGGGGGACAGAGAGAGGGAGGGGGATAGAGAGAGGGAGGGGGATAGAGAGAGAGAGGGGGATAGAGAGAAAGGGAGAGAGAGCATGTGAAAGAGAGAGAAAGATAGCGAAAGAGAATGAGAGAAAGCGAGAGATGATAGTGAGAAAGCGAGAGAGAAAGAGAAAAATCAATAGAGAGTAAGAGACAAAGTGAGACAGAAAGAGTGAGAGAAAGCGAGAGAAGGAGAGAGAGAGAAAGTAAAAGAGTGAGATAGAAAGACAGAGAAAGCGAGAGATGAAAGTGAGAAGGCGAGAGAGAGAAGGAGAGAGAGAGAGGAGAGCAAGAAAGAAAGAGCAAGAGAGAAAGCTAGAGAGAGAGAAAGAAGGAGAGAGAGAGAGAGCGCGAAAGAAAGAGCAAGAGAAAGCGAGAGAGAGAGCGACAGAGAGAGAAAGAAGGAGAGAGAAAGAGCAGGTGAGAGAGAAAGATGAAAGTGAGAAAGTGAGAGAAAAAGGGAGAGAGTGAAAAAGGAGAGAGAGAGAGAGAGAGAGAGAGAGAAAAAGGAGAGAGAGAGAGAGAGAGAAAAAGGAGAGAGAGAGGGTGAGGGATAGAGAGAGAAAGAGAGAGAGGGGAAGAGGGGAAGGGATAGAGAGAGGAAAGTATTGTATGGCGCATCCTCATATCTCAGACAGCGGGAACAGCAGACAGTGAATGTGACATTTCTAATACACTGGGACATGATTCACCATCATATTCTTCTGCCCTACCTTTTCATTAACCCCATGGATGCTAGCGCTCACTTGTCTGAATAGCAAACAAATGCATCAGACATCTCTCTTGCAGCCAATGGCGTTAAGCCTTTGAGTGCCAGAGAGGTCTGCAAAGCATTCACACAGGCTAGGAAGATCCCTCAATTCTATTAACCTTTTAATGACAAGTACATAGAGAACAGCGGGGCGAACTGAAGATCTCCAGCTGTGCAGACTACAACTCCCATGATCCTGCGGTAGCCAACAGCTAGCCAGGTGTCATGAAAGATGTAGTCGACAACAGCCAGACAGCCTCACATCCCTCCCAGACCATCCCTGTCATCTGAAAACTAAAATCTGTTTTAAAGTGGAACTTTCACCTTAATTCCAGTTGGCATATTTGAAAACAGCAATGTATCAAATTAGCTAAAAGACCAGCAAAAGTGCAGTTAAGGAGATATTCATACTTGTCACCATATGCTAATTGTGATAGATGTGGTGTACCAGGGACATTTCATATGCTAAATTCATTCCAGTGTTTTATATTCTAATTAAGCCTTTTCAGCTGAGTAATATGCTAATTACGAGTTCAATGTTGTTTCATATGCTAATTAAGTTATGTGCTGTACCAGGACATTTTCACTTTCACTTTGCCCTGAAATAAAAGTATAAATATCTCAGAAGTTCTGTATCTGCTGGAATTTTGTTTAACATGACACATTGGCAGTATTGAATGAAGTAATCAAATCCTATATAATAACTCGCTAGGATGTTTGTCAGAAGCCGTCATGTACAGTAGAGACTGCTCGAACGCACAGAATGCAGGGAGTTCTGTGCTGGGAGCATTCTGTGTGTAATGCTGCGCATTCTGTGCCGGGAGCATACTGTGCAGAATGCTGGGAGTTCTGTGCCGAGAGCATTCTGTGCGGAATGCTGAGAGTTCTGTGCAGGGAGCATTCTGTGCGGAATGCTGGGAGTTCTGTGCAGGGAGCATTCTGTGCGGAATGCTGGGAGTTCTGTGCAGGCAGCATTCTGTGCTGAATGCTGGGAGTTCTGTGCAGGCAGCATTCTGTGCGGAATGCTGGGAGTTCTGTGCTGGGGGCATTCTGTGCGGAATGCTGGGAGTTCTGTGCTGGGGGCATTCTGTGCGGAATCCTGGGAGTCCTGTGCTGGGGGCATTCTCTACAGTGCATGACTGAGTCAGCAGCAGGACTGGCCTCTTAACCCTTTGAGTGCCAGAGGGGTATGCAACGCATTGCAAAGCAATGTGTTGCGTAAACCTCTGGCATTCAAAGGGTTAACATCACCCGGATCTTGGCCCATGTGCACGGGCTTTTACAATAGTATGTAATTAAAATTCAAGGTGACAGGTCCACTTTAAAGCAGGGACAGAGAGCCAAAACCAGGGTTTGTTTCAGAGAACCTGGGGCAGTAGGCAGGGATGCCCAAATGGATATTTTTTTGAATATTACAATAAACCAATAGGCCACTGTATGTTCTGGGATCTGATCTGCACATCGCCAATTCATAATGTTGCCAAATCAACCTCGGCCTTGAATGACCGGTAAACATGTCATCATTGCTTTATCAGCAGGAAACCAACCGTGGTGACACACACAGCGTGAACAGTAGTTATTACACCACACAGGGAAGTGAAACCGGCCAATGGATCCCAGGAGGTGTTGAGGTTTCCCTTCTCTTGTTTTAAAAGAGCTTTGTTCCCTATGATCTCTAGAGCATCACAAAAATTCAGTGACACATTCTAGTGTCCAATGACGTCCTGCTTAAAGGATATAGTTATCTCAGGTTTATCTTAAGACACTGCACCTTTAAGGCATAAAAACATGGACTTTTTCAACTCCGCTTTTCTTTCCTGTGTTGACTACCACAATATGCTCGCCAGTGCCAAGCACTGCGCGGTTCACATGGGCAATTTTCCCAAGCATCATGCAGCGAGAAAGCAGTTTGATGAAATGTTAAGGTTTCCAAACAATTTTACTTTATGGGAAAGCAATGTATCATGCACATGGAGGATTCAATCAACGCTTTGCTTACCACATCGAACCAATTAATAGCAGGTCCACATGCGTGTCAGCCAATAACATCAAGCTGACACCCCAGTGGCCGGGCCATTTTGCTTCACCAAGTATGTCTGTATGTATCTCTATATATCATCATACATGTACACAACGCTTTACAGAAATTGTAATAGTGTAACACAAAAATGCATAGGTTAAGAGCATCAGGCTAAAGTGTGACCACTTCATTATTTGCAGATGGAAAAGTGCAGCAAAGGGAATCATACACTGAAAAATCTATCCTGCCCCAAGGAGCTTACACTCTAATTCGAAATCATGACAACATACAGAGACAACAGGGGGAAGAGCATAACTAAGTACAGGGCATAGTGAAGGAAATGCAGAGTGATACTAATGAGACTGTCAGTGTGCACACCATCACAGTGTTCTCCATCTTAAAGGGATAGTAATACCTCGTTTTATCTTTATTTTATTTTGTAGGCATTAAAAAAAACATGAAGAATGATATAAGTCTTATCTCTCAAACCTTTATGGTTTAAGAGATATTCACAAGCAAAGTATCCCCCCCCCCCTGTTCAGCTAGATCAGAAGGGAGGTGCCCAGGTAGACTGCAGAGAGGGACAATCTTCAATTAAGATAAGGGAAAAAGCTGAAAAACTTGTCAAGGGGGGAAGGGCTTTCATTGTTTTCATACAAAGAAGAATGTCCCCTGTTGTTATCTGTCCTGTCATACAACCAGACTCACATCTGGGAAGAGATGGCTTACACTAGGTAAAAGGGGCGGGAGGGAGAAACTTTGCTTGTGAATATCTCTTAAACCATAAAGGTTTGAGAGATAAAACTTATATCATTCTTCATGTTTTTTTAAGGCCTACAAAATAAAATAAAGTTAAAACGAAGTATTACTATCCCTTTAATATCACCCCACCACCACCGTGTGACAGTCACCCGAGGGAAGCTTGACTTGGGAGCCTGAATCATTCTGCATTCCATTCAAAATGCCCATGTGAACACAACCTAAAGGTATGAGTCTATACTTGGAAAAGTATTTTGGAAATGGAGGTGGTGGTTTGAAGGTGAAAGTTGAGGCTTTTGCTTAACTCTGAGCACCACTGTTCAGCAAGGAGAAGCGCACCATTTGGCACTCAAACGGTTAGCAATCAAGCATTAACCACATATGCCTTACAAGGAGTTGGATCTCTCTCTACAAAGCGCCATGCCATGTATACTACAGGTCCGTAATACTAAATCTCGCAGTGCAAGTGGCTCGTCAGTGCCACATTTAGGCTACTTTAACTATCCATCAAGTAACGAACATCTGGCATTCTGTGGATTTATTAACTGATCTGAAATCAGGTAGCACACGACGATACTCAATGTCAGTACGCTGTTTCAGTATGCACCTCCAAGCTGGTGTCTCTAACGCATTCATCGCATGTCAGCAAGTAGGGCTATCCACGGAGAAACACATATGGAAGAAGCATGAAGACATAAAGATATATATATGTTAAAGCTCAGTCTTTTACTAGTTACAAAATGCTCGTCCCACCTCTTGCAGAAGCAGCATTATGAAAAACATAAAACATTCACTGTACAGCTCCTTCTCTTCAAAGATGGTGCTACGGACTCTAGAGACCAAGCTGGTAATTCCTATAGACTAGTGTGTTGTCGCATCTGCGTGGACAGCAAAATGGAATGAGGACTACGCTGCTAGTCCCACCACAAACCTGAACACTGATGACTGTAAAGTTTAATATGTTGCTATTGCCAGAGGCAGAAGCAGTGATTAACTAGCATTAACAGCGAGCTTTAACGTACGGACATATTATCACATACACTCCCTACCTCCTGTCATTAGATCATACTCTGTTGTCCAAGACACACTAGGAAATTAAAAGAAAAATGGCTTCCCCCCAACCTCATGGAAAACAGAGCATGCAATATCTCTCACACATCTTATCAAGGTAACGTGGAATCATTACATACACATCTACAAATATTTATGCATCCTCCCTAATCATAGCTGGGAACGTGTAAATACTGTCCTGCACCGTACTTCCCGACAGACTCCCGTTACCTGCTCCGTACCGCAGTCCGTCACTCTGCCTGTGCTCCTCTCACTCTATCCAGGCTCCTCCAATGATGTCTGGCCAATGAGATCGCTCCACCTTACAGGCAGAAGGCCTCTGTCATTGGAGGAGGCTGGATAGAGGGAGGAGAGCAGAGGCAGAGTGACGGACTGCGGTACAGTGCAGGTAACCGCAGTCTGTTGGGAAGCAGGGTGCGGGGCATATTTAATCATTAATTTTCGCCCGAATAGAATTTTTAAAAAACAAATGAATACAGTTTTAAACATATTCACTAAGTAATTTAACTAATAAGACTAACTTGTATAGGGGTGATAGATGCCCTTTAATGTGCTGAATTCACCCACATTCACTCACACTCAGTCCACATTTTTGTGATATTGCCAGGGCCAGATTTCCCAACAGGCAGAGTAGGCGACTGCCTACAGCGCCACATTTTGAGGGGCGGAGCCTCAGCTGGGGTGGCCACGCCCACAACCCTGGCAAATCAAGGGCCGTTAAGAGGTAAAACAAACTGCACAGCAGGGGAGAAATACAAATTCTCAAATACCCATGGACTGAAATGAGGATTCGGCCCCATTTTATTGAGAGAGAACTCCGATGCCAGGCAGTGAAGATCGCTCGAGCATTCGGAACGTTAAAAGCTCCATTTCAATTAAAGGGGAATTTTACATTTCTTTCCCATAGTCACTTGGTTCGTCCCAGAATTGTTCCTCTTTTGGCTTCTGCATAAAGCCCTATGAGATGTATTAAAGAGCAACTTTCACGTTTTTGGAAGTTGCTCCCATATTAATATGGAAGCAAAAATAACCCTAAAATATGATGCCTGGTTTTTGTTTGTTTCTTTTAGTTCCCACAAATTGTATTTCTAAATCCTCATTACTTCGATATCTTCGGCCCTGTGGGACCACTTGCGGGCACGTATGTCCGCTCAGAAGTCTGTTTAAACAGCTGCCTGCAGGCAGCATCGACGTGAATGAGCAAAATGGACAATGAATACACCGTAAATAGCGATGTCCTGCACTGTTAAAGGGATAGTATTGCTTGAAAATAATTTTATTGTATATTGTAGCCCTTAAGAAAACATTAAAAATGATAGAAGTCTTATCTCCCAAACCTTTATGGCTTGGGAGATATTAGCAAGTAAAGTTAAGTAAAATTCCCTTTTCCTGGCTGTTTTAGCCAAGTCTGCCATCTAGCGGACAGATCTGGAATCCGGTCCACAGATCAGCCAGCAGCTCTTTGGCAGTGACGAGATCACGATCTTTAAAAAGAACTACTTCATTGGAACTGTCTACAAAGTGTGCCTGGCTTGCAAGCACACTTTGTAGACCATTCCAATAAAGAAATTGTTTTTAAAGACCGTGATCTCGGCACTGCTGAAGAGCTGCGGCCGGTCCACGGACCGGATTCCAAATCTGAAGGCTTGAGCAGTGACGTCACTCCAGGGGCAACTTTACTTGCTAATATCTCCCACATCATAAAGGTTTGGGAGATAAGACATATCATTTTTAATGTTTTTTTTAAGGGCTACAATATAAAATACAATTATTTTCAAGCAATACTATCCATTTAAGTGCAGTAAGTTGATTTTTATGGTGTATTCATTGGCCATTGTGCTCATTCACAATGAAGCTGGATGCAGGTAACTGTTTAGGCAGACGAACGACAGGGAGAGCACAGCATGTCACTGTAGACGCAAGGAAGATGACTGCGCTCTCCATCTACTTAAATAAAAATTTGGTGCACAGTTTCACCTACAGACAGAAAATATAGTAGATGAAACTGGCATTTTTATGAATTTTAATGTTTAGGCAGTTGATTCTGGGGGGGGGGGGGGAGGGTGTTATAGTTAGGTGAAAGTTCCGCTTTAAAAAGCTAAAAATGCTAAATTCTGGAACAAACCACAGGCACAAAAATAAACACATAAAAATCCTCAAAACGTTTACGGATTTTTAAATGGGAGTGCCATAATCCCAATGACATCTCCAATGTATCGTTAAGAATTTTAATTGTTTTGTCCCCCTATGGCGTAGTTGGTTTGCTCCGGAATTGGTATTTATCTTATCTTGATGCTCCGTCAATAATGGCATAGTCATTAGCAAAGACTGATTTTCATATCCTCCCTTTCTCCATTCCTACCTTATGGGAACAGTCTGCTGTCAATCCTCAACGTCTGGATTCCATAAAGGGTCATCTGTCGTTTCCACGTCCGTCTCACCTGCGAGAAGAAGGAACGTTGGGAATATTAGAATGGTACAGCCAGGTATCACTTTTCATTTCAGTTCTAGTTTTGTATCAAGATTAAGGATTTATTTTGAATCGTGTAGTTCTGAGAGGTAAGATAACTACTATTAAGCTAGTTACCATCTGCCTAATTATTGCAGGGCAGCTTTAACTATGGTGAAAGTTCCACTTTAAAGGGATAGTATTACTTAAAGGGGAACTACCACCCCACAATAACTTTACCTTAAATCAGTCTTCATCTGGCGACTAGCTGCTTAGTAGCTCAAAAGGGACTGACAGCGCAGGTGCATGGACGTCACTGTGACGAGATGTCCGTGCTTCCTGCTCCTGTGACCGTCAGAAAAAGGCAAAAATATTTTGAACCGGGTAATATTTCTGGCGACTAGCGCTACTAAGCAGCTAGTCGCCAGATGAAGACTGATTTAAGGTAAAGTTATTGCGGGGTGGTAGTTCCCCTTTAAAAAATACTAATCCCTATGTTAAAGCCCTTGAATAAAGATGAAAAATGCCCCCAGCGGCATCTCTCAAACACGTATGGTTTGAGAGATAACCGTTTTCAAAGTTCGCCCCTGGCTGACCTCAGCATTCTAGCTGAGAGCAGGGGAATCCAGTCCGGGACCGTCTGTGGCTCTGCAGCAGAGCCGAGATCGCATTAACAAAAAGAGAAATCCTTCACTTAAAAGGTCTTCTACATCTACTTGCAAACCGAGCACATGTACAAAACCTTTTTAGTGATGGATTTCTTCTTTATGAATGCGATCTTGGCTCCTCTGCTGCAGAGCCGCCGGCTGATCCCAGGAGCGGATTCCCCTGCTCTCAGCTAGAACGCTGACGATCAGCCAGGGGCGAAGTTTGAAAGCAGTTATCTCTCAAACCATAAGCTTTTGAGAGATGCTGCTGGGGCTTTAACATAGGGACTAGTATTTTTTAAGTAATACTATCCCTTTAACTACTTTACAGACCTACAATACAGTCCCTTAATCCTCCGAGTTCCAGAAGTATAAAACGCATTGCAATGCAAAGGATACCTATCTGATGCTCAATGGGTTAACTGTTTCAGTGCCAGAGCAATGCATTGCGTACCCCTCTGGTACTGAAAGGGTTAAAGTGCATGCGTAGGCAACATTGCCATCCTCAGCTGGAAACCTTGCGATATCCAGTCCACACAGAACGGATATGTAGTGGGCATTAAGGACTTCTGTTTGGATAGGGATACGTGGGGATTTATTATTAGGAGATTTGTGTTCCTTACAGAAATCAGTTTGCAATGAAAGGCTAAAAATATCTTTATTTCGTTAGCCTGACAGGATTCCTGTGTTAATGCTTATTGCTGCAGACCGTAGGTTCTTCATTTCTTTCCAGTGGAAGAATCTTGGTTTCAAATGAAACATGTGGAATCCTATCAAACTATTTAACTCCTTCAACAATAAAGAGGTCTATAATGAATTGCTTTACATTCCTATCTCAAGGGTCTAAAGGGGTTAGCATCAATGCCAAATTAGGTTATATTCCTCATTTCAGTAGAAGTCTGAAAGAAAAGCTGTGTCATATGAAATGCTTCAATCTTCTGCTGGTAGTCACAGAACCACACACATGCAGTCTGTCACCTCAGACTTGTTCTCCTGTCCACCGGTAGTGACAGAAATATGCACACACTGTATTAAAGTGTTAGTAATGTCTAAAAAAAACTTTTTTGCATTTAGAAGAGCTTAAAAAGCTGATCTAAATGCAAAAAAGTATCTCTCAAACCGGTATGGTTTAAGAGATATGGGAGTTTAAAGTTTGATTTCTCCTACTGACAGCTGTAAAGCTGTCAGCAGGAGATCCGTGTCGGTCGACACGCTGGCGCTTGAGAAGTGCCGGGATCTCGTTACTTACAAGGAATCCCTTCATTTGAATGGTCTAAAATGTGTGCCTAGTGTTCAGGCACCATTCCAATGAAGGGATTCCGTGTAAGTAAGGAGATCCCGGCACTTCTCAAGCGCCAGAGTGTCGACCGACACGGATCTCCTGCTGACAGCTTTACAGCTGTCAGTAGGAGAAATCAAACTTTAAACGTCCGTATCTCTTAAACCATAGTGGTTTGAGAGATACTTTTTTTTTGCATTTAGATCAGCTTTTTAAGCTCTTCTAAATGCAAACAAGTTTTTTTAGACATTACTAACACTTTAAACAATAGTTCCTAATAAGCGACACCAGACTGGGATACAATGTAGCTCCTTTCACTCACTGATATAGAACGATAACCCAGTGCAATATGGATAGATCAGCAGACACATTATAGCTTAAGCAAATAAAGGAACGTCCACTGCACTCGTTGGTTCTTCGTAAAAAATATTTTCTTTATTCAGAAATGGAATACAAGACACCAAAACGTAATAGTCTCATGCGTTTCTCACGATGTGCTTACTCATAGACTCAGTATGAGTATGCACATCATGCGAAACGCGTGAGACTAACTCTTTGGTGTCTTGTGTTCCATTTCTGAATAAATAAAGTTTTTTTTTGTTGTTTTTTTTTAACAAAGAACCGACGAGTGCAGTGGACATTCCTTTATTCACACTGTATGAAACCCCAGCCTTTTTCTCCTGTCCGCTGGTAGTCACAGAATGATGCACAGTGGCGTAACTATAGGGGTCGCATAGGTCGCACCTGCAACTGGACCCGTCACTCCAGGGGCCCGACCGACCTCTGCAACCCCTTCGCTTGATGCCCCCAATTAAGAAATGCAGAGCGCCGGGGCTCTGCATTACGAGAGTTCCGGTCTGCTGGAGGGAGTTCAGTATTCCCTCCAGCAGACTGGCACTCTTGTAATGCAGAGCGCTGGGAGATGCCATCATGTCATAGTGCTCTGCATTACTGAAGAGGACCACACGGGAGAAAAGGTCTGGGCAGAAGGAGACACAGACCTGTCCTCTGCCACTGGACCACCAGGGAGGTAGGAGATTTAGGGTCATTGTGGAGATTGTGGGCAATGTGGAAGGGGAACTGTGGAGATTGAGGGGCCTTGTGGAAGGGGCAATGTGGAGATTGAGGGGCATTGTGGAAGGGGCAATGTGGAGGTGGCCAATGTGGTTGAGGGGGCCAATGTGGTCAGGGGGCCCATGACAATTCTTACACCAGCGCCCAGTGGTTTCTAGTTACACCTCTGACGATGCAGATATTGTGTGAAACCCCAGACGTGATCTCCTGTCCACCACTACTGAAATGTGTTCTTTGGAACCCCTTGTTCTTCAGGGAATCCCGAGGTTCCACTGACCCCAGTCCAAGAACCACTACAAACAGACCTGCTCCATCTGGCTCCCAACATGAAACCTGCACACATTCAAGAGACGTTAAGAAAATAGTTGAGGAAACAAACAAAGAGCACTAACCAAGAAGAACACATCCTACATTAATACACAAGAGAATTTTAAATACACAGAGGTCTCCCTGACTGGAGATTTGTATAGTAATAGAATGTGACTACAAACTCTGAACAAACTCAGGAGCTGGAGGCAGAAGAGCAGAACATGAGCATCCTGCTGTGATCTGCGTCCTCGTTCCTCTGAGGTTATGTCAAATAACATGATCCCATCATGTTTCCACCACATAAGCACACAGACGTGCATTCTGGAACACGAGCTGCTCTGTAACATAGAGAGGAAGAGACAAGTTGCTCTTATAGGAAAGAGCTTATTGTATCATTCACTGATCTATGGGCCATGTTCAAGATAAACAGGAGCTTCTTGTAAATGCAACAAAGAGAACCAATCACCCTTTGCGTCCAAGAGAGGTATCAAAACATAATACGTTGGATACCTCTCTGTCATGCAAGGGTTAAAATTTTATAAACATAAATGTAGATGCTGTTACTTTTGATTTGCATTACAAACTGAGCAAGTTTAAGGGTCTCGTAAGATGATAAAAAAATTTCGATTTTTTAACGAGTACAGTCTCTTAAACCCTTAATGACAAAGGACTTACCAGGTACGTCCCGCAAAAACTGTCACTTAGTGACAGAGGATGTACCTGGTAAGTCCCGGAATTAGTACCGGAAGTCCGGGGACTCTGGAATCATATAGTAAAAAAAAAAAATTTTCTTACATGGATGTTAAGGTGACAGCCGCGTGTGCACGCAGCTGCCACTAAGGGGTTAACCAAGAAGAGATGAGTACAATCCTATATAATAATTCGCTAAGTTGTGTGTAACGCCGGACATGCGCAGTACAGACTGCCCGCGCCGCGGCTGATACAAAGCTGGTCCCGTGACCAGCTGCCAGAGGCACTGTGGCCCGTGTAACGGGCTGTTCAACTAGTACTAAATAAAGGCCTGGATTACATTGCATTTGACAAGTCTTAACAACTGGTTCTATCTAACAGATTCGCATTGAAGTCTATGCGGAAATTTGTACATAAAGTCTTTGCCACAATTACCATCTGCACTGGTATCAGGACCAAAGGTCTTACAAGGAGTGGAAATGCACATATTTCTATGAATGTTAGGACACGCCAATAAAAACAAGAGCAATTTGTATTTTATTGTTCACGTTCCTGTAACTCACCAGTACAGTAACAGACAGCAGGAATATAATGCCAAACTTACAATTTGCTCAGCCGAGCATATACATTTTATTACCAATGAACGAACCTGCAGTAAAACACGAGAGATACCGAGTGAGGGTTCACAATATATTTTTTCAAGTCAACTGTTCAGTGCAGACCTGGATAGCTCAAGACCCTTAAGACTCAGTGCAAGGGGAAGGGATGTCCAGTGAATGGCTAAGGGTTATTCTTGTGGCTGCATTCAAGTTTCTCCAGCAATCAAATGGTTAAAGGGATAGTAACATTTAATATGAAAAAAAAAATAATAATAAAATATTGTAGGGTTTATCTACCCGAGTTAAACAAAGGTACTCCCTCCTGAGTGTTTTTTCAAACGTTATTGTAGTTCAAACTTGTTTTTTTTGGGGGGGGGGGTTTTGTTTTTGCGCAAGATCTCAAAGGCCTGAAACTTTACAGTGGTGCTGTTGCTACACTACGGAGGTTTTTGGTTAAAGATGATGTAACAATATTTTTATATACAAAAAATATTCCTGCGCCCTAAAAATCCTATATGATTAATATTACAATTAACCACCCGTGGAAACACAGATCAATTAAAGGTGACTTTCAAAAGTGGAAAAGTCAAATATATAATATCTTATATATTCCCAAGAACGCAAGTGAATCCTCTCGTCCATCAACTCCAGTCTTTGCACAATCACAATTCAATTACTTACCGTAAAATCTCGGGTATAATACGCACAATTTTACCCCTCTTCACCTTATGTGAAGTGGGGGGTGTGTATTATACCCGAGAGATTTTTGCCGAATAAAAAAAAATATATATATTTATTAGAGCTGCCAGCTACCCTCCTCCGTCCCCCGGCGCAATCCGACATTAAAAGAAGACTTACTTGGTGATATAGATCAAGCCATTGAAGTGCTACATGTGAAAAAGCTCCCTCTCATCTTCCTTGCGGGCGGCATTCTTGCAGCCGATGGTATGCCCTATGATGATCTCAAGGTCCTCACAGGACAATACCGCAGGAGGAAGGTCTTGGTAGTCCATTGAAGGAAGCGGGCGGCAAATGAAAGAATGCCGCCCGCAAGGAAGATGGGAGGGAGCTTTTTCACATGTAGCACTTCAATGGCTTGATCTATATCACCAAGTAAGTCTTATTTTAATGTCGGATTGCGCCGGGGGACGGAGGAGGGTAGCTGGCAGCTTTAATATTTTTTTGTAGTAAGGGGGGAAAACAAGGGTGCGTATTATACATAGGTACTCTTGTTTTCCCCTAAAATCTTGGGTACAATATGCACCTGCGTATTATACACAGGTGCGTATTATACCTGAGATTTTACGGTAATTAGTAGCAGGGAAGTCCCATGACTCTTATATCAAATTAAAAAATATAAAACAATCTAAATATTGTGTTGCGCAAAACGGTGTAGTGACCGAGCTGAACGCGCCCGAGTTTACACTAAGAGATGAATATTAGACAACCAACAGACAATTAACTCACTGTGTTCCATACATCCAGTAAGCAAATGCTGCCGACGTGGGTACCCCACACAGCACCACAATATCTTGCCCAAGTATATGATATATAGAGTAATTGGACTTCCCTGCTACTAACTAAGTAATTGAAATGTGATTGTGCAAAGACGGGAGTTGGTGGACGAGAGGACTCACATGAGTTCTTGGGAATATACAAGATATTATATATTTGATATTTCCCACTCTTGGAAGTCACCTTTAATTGACCTGTGTTTCCATGGGTGGTTAATTGGAATATTAATGATATAGGATTTTTAAGGCGCAGGAATATTTTTTGTATATAAAATGTTTTTTTTCATTAGAACACAAAGTGGTGGTGGTGTTAGTGTGTATTTCATAGCAGCCCTAATAGAAGTATAGATTATACATTTTGTGTACCCATTAAAATTTTTCAGCACTCAAGTGTAGAGCAAATTGTCACATTTATGATGTAACAATAGCGCCACTGTAGACACTGAGGTCATTAAGATATTGCTCCTTAAAAAAAATGGAAGTTTGAGCTGTAATGACTTTTGAATATAACACCACTGAACCCTGGGAGTACCCTTGTTTTACTCAGGAGGTTAAACTGTACAATAACAAGGCTCAAAATTTCCACTAGCCAATGACAAGTGAAAATTCAGCCGTGGCGAGTAGAAATTCAGCCCTGGTGGGTATGTTATGGCTTGTAGTGGCGAGTAACTTTTCATAAGAATATTGATTAACCCTTTGAGTGAAGAAAGTTGCAAAAATTGCAACCATGTGCAGCAGGGCAGTTTTAAATCTGATCTACCACCCTATATAAAGTCACCCCCTAATAATGAGGCATATGGTGACTAGCTTCTTAATAGTGCTATTATCTCTCATAAGTACCCGGTTCTGAAGTAATCCTTATTCTTGTGAGACTGACGCCCAGGCTTTTTGCTTTAGAGATGCTCGCACGCCTGTGACATCAGTCCCTTCCAGTGCCTTAAGGCCCAGTGTAACGCCTCCTAGAGGAGACCGGGAGGGACAGTGCAAGCACAGAGACGTCTCTAAACAAAGATGTCTGCATGCAAGAATGGCCGCCGGTCTCAGAAGAACCGGGTACTTGTGTGAGATAATAGCACTATTAAGAAGCTAGTCGCCATATGCCTAATTATTTGGGGCGCAACTTTATATAGGGTGGTAGTTCCGCTTTAAGAACCCCTGAGGTACCAGGGGAAATGGACAAGGGGATCCATCACCACCAGAAAGTTGGAGGCAGATCTGCTGATTAAGCTGGAGGTTGCATTGACAGCCTATGTGCACCAGCAGGGGGCAGAATGGAGGTGGGAAAGAGGACAACTGATGCAGTACAAATACCCTGGGAAAGCATCGGGAAGACAGCATGACGATCAGATCCCAATAGATTCTATGTATTTTGCTTGAAAACCGGAAACAGCAGGTCTACTGGAAAAATGCATATAACTCTGGTTTTTGTGGTCGAGAGCTGATTTGCATATTCCAACCAAGGGAGGGCCGTTTTTTGACAACCCCCACCCGCACCAAGAGCAGACTTAGTAATGCATGATAATTGCTCTTTAAAGGGATAGTAATACTTAATATGTAAAATAAAATATGTTGTAGGTTTTACCCTCCTGAGCAAAACAGGGGCACTCTCACTGCTGAGAGGTGTTTTATTCAAATGTTATTATAGCTCAAACTTCAACTTTGTTTAGGTGCAATATCCCATTTGCCTGAAACTGTACAGTGGCGCTGTTGCTACACCATCCTATGGAGATTTATGGTCAACGGACCAGAGCTGTCTATAGGATGGTGTAGTGACAGCACCACTGCACATATCCAGGCCACCGTGATACTGCACTTAAAAAAATGTTACGTTTAAATTAAGTTAAAATCTCTCCACAGTGGGAGTACCCTGGTTTTACTCAGGGGTATAAACCCTACAATATATTTAAAGGACAGTAATGTTTAGGCATCACTATAAGATCGATTCTCCTACATGCATTTGTACAACGATGTGTAGCTTTATAGCCATCCATAACGTTGCCATTTTCGTTTTATTCTATAATAAAGTGTCCTCCTCCTGGCCCTTTTTCCATGTGTCACAAAACTTCCCATAAGAGCAACAAGCCAGGCAGGATGGATGGCAACAAGGGACAATCTTCTTTCAGTATAAGAAAAAAACCTGCCTTCCTCCATCAAGGGGCAAGACATTTCCTTATACTGACAGACAGAACATTGTCCCTCGCTGTGATCTGTCCGGTCCACTGACTGGATTCTATACCTCAGGGGATGATTTGTGACGTATGGAAAAGGGGCGAGAGGAAGACACTTTATTTTAGAATAAAACGAAAACTGTAAAGTTATGGTTGGTTATAAAGCTACACATCGTTATATAAATGTATGTAGAACCACTGATCTTACAGTAATACCTAAACATTACTATCCCTTTAAGTGCTACTATCCCTTTAAGTTTAGTTGCAGTCTTTATTTTCTTCCCTTCCTATTTCTCTGTAAAGTAGCCACATTTAGGACTGGTGCACACACTACAGCCTCACTCTGCCCTGATCACCTGACTACACAGTTAGGAATAGGAAGTAACTACTCCTGATAATCAATTACCTTACAGCCAGTAACTCCTCTGAAGTTTTCCTCGCCTCTTGAGTCAAGAGATCACCTCTGCAATCTGACCTGGATGTCAGGTCCATTGACGTGGACATGACGGTAGCCAGCAGAACCACAGCAGGACCTCAAACCCGGCTCAGTGCTCAAGGTCATTTAACCACGCAAGGACCAGGGGGGTATGCAAAGCATCGTTTTCCAGTGCCTTATACATTCCTCTGGTCCTTAAAAGTTTAACCCTTTGAGTGCCACAGAGGTATCCAATGCATCCACTCTAGATGCCCATATCGCCACCCATGGCCACACCCCCATTCCTCACATGACCCCACCCCTGTTTCCTGGCACAGAAACCTCTCTCTCTATGACAAGCAAAAACACACACACACAAAACCCCAAAACAAAAACCTTTAACCCCTTGAGTGTTTGAGATCTTTGTCATCCAAAGGAGTAAATGAAAAGGAGTATATAACCGGTGCAGGGGATAGAGAGATTGTTCTGGCCACACCTACAATTCAGAATGTGGGTGTGGCCAATACAGCTGAGGCTCCACCCCTCAAAATGTGGCTCTCCAGGCAGTTGCCTACTGGGAAATCCGGCACTGGACATTCATTGTTTGAAGATGCTAATGCTTGAACAAATGCCAGGGCAACATTTATAGGGGTTTTAGGCTACAGTAAGGCTTGTTAAGCAAAAAAATACCCACTGAAGGACTCCCAACCCTGATCTACAGTCAGCGGCTGGTTATCAATGATGGGATCTGTAATTCCCAACAGCTAGAGGTTTAACAACGGACTATGTCTGGGTTACAGATATAGCAAAGAAAGAAAAGTGTGGTGGTAGGGCGGGGGATATCCTTTCATCCATCTGGTCATCCAAGGGTTAATTTTATACTAAGCTGCTAGTCGCCAAATGGGGATTTATTGAAGTTAAATTCTTGAAGAGGTGGTAGTTCCCCTTTAACCCCTTAAGGACCCTTGCTGGTCCTGGCATGTCATGAGTCGGCGAGCCATAAGGACCCACGACGTGCCAGGACAGTCATTTAATTCAGGTGTCCCTGCGGAGCCGCAGACCCATATGCGGCAATTTTAAAAAGTCTGTGGTCCTTAAGTGACGGCCGCATGTGCGATCGGCAGCTCCTTAAGGGGTTAAAAAAATGCGTACTCCTCAGACAAATGCATTTCTGATCATGTGGGCCTTGGCAGAAAAGGCTTAACACTTTGAATGCCAGAGTGGTGCACAACGCATCCCTCTCTCGTGTACCCCTCTGGCAGTCGAAGGGTTAAGTTTCCCATGAGATTTTTATATGCAGAGTCTACCCCTTAAGTACATCATCCTTTCTGTAAAATGGTACTCAAATTACTCCTGCATCTTCCAAACTCTAACGTTAGATCATGACCTTTTACCCAATATTCCTTTTTTTTTCCCTGAATAATGCTTCTCTCCAGTGCCTTTTAACATTTTCTGACACTTCTTAACCTCCGTAGCCCCCATCCTACAGGGCCACATGTGCAGAGCTAGAGGTCTGTGTCACTCTAAGAATGGCTTTCCGCACAGGAATTCCGCTCCTCTCCAAACAAACGGAGCCGTCTATTTATATCTGGCCTCCACATCCTGATCTGCTCCCGTCTTCCCTGGTAACGATCAGCAGAGGGCGCTCTCTCCAGAGGCGCAGGTGTTTAATGAGGGACCAGTGAAAAGAGCACAAAAGGCATCGACCGGCGGAGTAAGTGCTCTTTTCACATGAGAACCTGGTTAACGGCAAGACATCACATATAACTGGTGCATTTTTAAGGTACATGTCAAGCTAAACTGGTACAATTCTGTGGCACACCAGCTGCTTCGTAAGGTAGATATTAAAATTCCCAATTGATTTAAATGTTCCTTTTAACTCTGAGTGCCAGAGGGGTACCAAACACATTGCAAAACAATGTGTTGCGTACCCCTTTGGCACTCAAAGAGTTAACCCCTTGTGTGCTATAGACTTTCAAGTTTGCATATTTGAAAAACCGCATTAAAGGGATAGTAATACTTCGTTTTATCTTTATTTTATTTTGTAGGCATTAAAAAAACATGAAGAATGATATAAGTCTTATCTCTCAAACCTTTATGGTTTGAGAGATATTCACAAGCAAAGTTTCCCCTCACTGACCAAAACTGTCAAGTCTGCCATCTAGCTGTCAGATTTGGGATCTGGCCCGCAGGTCAACCGGTGGCTCTTCAGCAGAGCCGAGATTACAAGCTATAAAAATAACTATTACATTGGAAGGGTCTAAAAAGTGTGTTTGCAAACCAGGCACACGTTGTAGACTATTCTAATGAAGTAGTAGTTCTTATATCTTCTTATATCTCGCGATCTCGGCCGGTCTGCGAACCGGAATCAAAATCTGACAGCTAGATGGCAGACTTGACCATTTTGGTCACTGAGGGGAAACTTTGCTTCTGAATATCTCTCAAACCATAAAGGTTTGAGAGATAAGACTTATATCGTTCATCTTTTTTAATGCCTACAAAATAAAATAAAGATAAGATGAAGTATTACTATCCCTTTAAAAACAACTATATATTGGCATGTTAACCAAAAATCAGCAAATGTACAGTTAAAGAGATATACACACTTGTTACCTTATACTAATTGCGGCACCCTTACCCAGGGCTCAAAATTTCCACTCGCCACTAGCCAATGGCGAGTGAAAATTTAGCCCTGGAGAGTAGAAATTCAGCCCTGGTGGGTATGTTATGGCGTACAGTGGCGAGTATCTTTTAATGTCTGGCTAGTAGCCTTTACCTCTCTTGCAATCAAAGGGTTAAACTGATGGGATTTTTTTTTCCCATACGGTGAAGCTAGCTCATCCCACAAGTCCTTGGGGGTTATGCACTAAGCAGTGATAATGACATGACTTCTCCAGTTCCTATGTTATTGTATAGAGCCGACTCACTAACATCTCAGAGGGTGAAGAGATCTTAGTGTATAGCCTTATAGAATAACACAGGAAATGGAGAAGTGATATCACTGGGGAAGTCATCTCCGATTTATCACGCCTTAGTCCATCTCTCTCTCTTGCCTTTTGGGCATATTCTTTTTCTTAAGTTATTTATTTATATAGCGCCAACTAATTCCACAGCGGTGTACAATAGCATAGGGCCCGAAGCGTTAGTGGGTGCTCTTCAGTCTGCATGTTGGAGCCAGAGATCTACAAATGTGCATGTTGTTAACCACGTCGCCTCAGTACAAAGGAGGCAGCGTAATCAGATTTATTAAAAGCAAACTACGGAAGCCATTAACGCACTAAACATGGCGCCCTGACACAATAATTAAATTACCAATCACACATACTTTTTTGATCAATGTTAACGCAATAATAAATAAATCTAAGCTACACTTTAATCAATTAAACTATCTTTTTGTGGCTGAGCAAAAATCGAGGTTACTAGTCTTATGGAAAGTTCAGCCCATATCTGCAGATCAATTTAACAATAAGTGGATGTAGGTAAACGCTGGTTATCTATCACTTTGATATGCTCTGCCATGAATTATACACTCGTAAAAAGAATGAATTGCTGATTCAGGAGATACTGCGTCTCATGGTCAATCAGTGTACTAGTGGGAATCAATAAACCTGCCTGGCATATCTGTTTTATCAGCAAAGGATTCTTTTAAAGTGATAGTAATACTTTAAAACATATAAATCTAATTCAATAGATATTTAAAAAATACATTAATTGTGCCATTTTCGATCTCCCAAACTTTTATGGTTTGGGAGATATAAGTCTGCAGACACACGTTGTAGACTGTTCAAATGAAGTATTTCTTCGTAACTGCCGCGATCACAGCTCTGCTGAAGAGCCACAGGACAGTCTATGGACTGCGAGCTCCGTCTCTAAGTTTGAAAGCTGACGTCAGCACAAGGGGAGGGAAGGGGGGAACTTTGCAGACTTATATCTCCCAAACCATAAAGGTCTGAGAGATCGGAAACGGCACAATTAATGTATTTTTTAAATATCTATTGAATTACATTTATATGTTTTCAAGTGTTACTATCCCTTTAAAGGGATAGTAATACTTAAGTATTACTAATCCCTATAGCTAATCCCTACTTAAAAAAAACGTATTGCCCCCAGTGTCATCTCTCAAATCTTTATGGTTTGAGAGATGAACGCTTCTAAAGTTGCCTTCTCCCTCCCCCTTCCCCGTAGTCAGCATGCTAGCTGACTGAAGGGAAATCCAGTCAGAGCTCATCAGGCGGCTCTGCAGCAGAGCCGCGATCGCGTTAACTGAAAAAAAAAAAAAAAAACTTTCACTTAAACGGTGTTCTACATGTGCTTGGAAGCCAAGCACACGTAGAAGACCATTTCAGTGAAAGTTTTCTTTTTTAGTAACGTGATCCGGCTGTGCTGGAGAGCCACCTGAAAGTCGTACGACTCTCTTCCTTTCAGTCAGCTAGAACGCTGACTACGGGGAAGGGGAAGTCAACTTTAGAAGCGATCATCTCCCAAACCATAAAGGTTTAAGAGATGACACTGGGGGCAATATTTTTAAGTAGTACTTTGATATAGGGATAAGTAATACTTAAGTATTACTATCCCTTTAAAGCAGAGATGACCAAATCAAAGCCCAGAGGCCATTTGCAGCCCTTACGATATGCATCAAGGGCCAGACCAGCCATGAATATTAAAGGAGTAGTGTCTTCAACATAAACAAAAAAATAAATCCAGCATTGCAAAGCTAATCCCTGACACTAAGCGGCTTTACAAACTTTAAAGGGTTAGTAATGTCTAAAAAAAAAACTTTTTTTGCATTTAGAAGAGCTTAAAAAGCTGATCTAAATGCAAAAAAAACGTATCTCTCAAACCGCTATGGTTTAAGAGATACGGGCGTTTAAAGTTTGATTTCTCCTACTGACAGCTGTAAAGCTGTCAGCAGGAGATCCGTGTCGGTCGACACGCTGTCGCTTGAGAAGTGCCGGGATCTCGTTACTTACACGAAATCCCTTCATTGGAACGGTCTAAAACGTGTGCCTAGTGTTCAGGTACACGTTTTAGACCATTCCAATGAAGGGATTCCATGTAAGTAAAGAGAACTCGGCACTTCTCAAGCGCCAGCGTGTCGACCGACACGGATCTCCTGCTAACAGCTTTACAGCTGTCAGTAGGAGAAATCAAACTTTAAAGGCCAGTATCTCTTAAACCATAGCGGTTTGAGAGATACGTTTTTTTGCATTTAGATCAGCTTTCTAAGCTCTTCTAAATGCAAAAAAGTTTTTTTAGACATTACTAACCCTTTAAATCAAAATTTCTAATTAAATAAAAATTTCTAAGGGGCTTCTAACTTTATCTAGTTCACTAGTTATTACGCCCTTCTCCTCTTTAAAGGGATAGTATTGTCTAGTTTTCATAAAATTGAATCTTGTAGCTATTAAAATACTAAATTAAACGCACCCAACCCTATCTCTCACACATTTATGGTTTGAGAGATATTAGCCACTAAAGTTCCCCCCTCCCTCCCCTTTCCCCGACGTCAGCGCTCTAGCTGACTGCAGGGGAATCCGGTCCTGGGACCGTCACAGGCTCTTCAGCAGAGCGAGAGCGAGATACATAAAGAGAGTTACTTCACTGGAACGGTCTACAACGTGTGCTTGCAAACCAGGCACACTTTGTAGACTGTGGCTGATTTACTGTGGCAGGGAGCGAATCAGCGGGGGCAATTTTCACAGGAGTGGGCAGGGGCCCACGTACAGGCATCTCCGTGCACTATTCATTAGTCTAAAATAAAAGTGTCCCTCTTGGTCATTTGATATGTTAGGAGGTATGAATTTCTAGCCTCCCCATTCAAGCCAACGAAGGGCACATTCACCTATACTGGGCTTCTATCGAGGACGCTGTGGTGCATGTGTAGTGTGCTGCCCCATAACAGACAACACTGGGGCATGCGCTACAGACAGAATCAAGATCCTGCCTCAGTGAGAAAGGGCAGGCTTACTGGAGAGCATAGGCAGCTCCTCAGAGGGAGAACGCTGCCAATCATGTTAAACTTCAACGGCGGCTCTCTCCCTCTGCCAGACAGAAGCATAAGAAGGTAAATCTTATGCTTGTGGTGGTTAATTATACAAATCAAATAGTGTATTTGTTCATCCTTGTTGGTCTTAAACATATGTAGGGTCTGTGTGTGGAAAGTGACCGTTCAACTTTAAAACTCCTAAAGGCGATCTGGGGTTATACACACTTGAAAACCCTGTACTACATGCTAGTTACTGTTAATATGCTCTATGTGTTTCTAGAGGCTTAAAATATTATATATATATATATGTCATTGAATTACTCTTGAACTACAACTCTGACAGAATTGAAATAACACTCTCCAAAGTCCAAATACTATGATGATTAATTAACTACCATTATTGCTGTACTAATTGGAACGCGCACACACACGCGCACACACTCATATATATATATATATAGTGTGTGTGCGCGTGTGTGTGCGCGTTCCAATTAGTACAGCAATAATGGTAGTGTGTCTAAGAAGTGTTCTGCATAGTCTTTAAAAGGACTCAGATAAAGTCGGTATTATATCTCAATACATTGATAGCATTAGCTCTGCACAAGCAATCAACTATAGTGTGTCTATTTAAAGGGATAGTAATGTTTCATAATAAAAGCAGCTCTAATTAATCATCATAGTATTTGGACTTTGGAGAGTGTTATTTCAATTCTGTCAGAGTTGTAGTTCAAGAGTAATTGAATGACAAAGTATCCCCCTCCCGCCCCTTTTACTGATGTAACACTGCTCAGCCAGATCAGAAGGGAGGTGCCCAGGTAGACTGCAGAGAGGGACAATCTTCAATTAAGATAAGGGAAAAACCTGAAAAACTTGTCAAGGGGGGCAGGGATTTCATTGTTCTCATAAGAAGAAGATTGTCCCCTTCTGTTATCTGTCTGGTCTATGGACTGCATTCCACATCTGAGAAGAGATGGCTTACACTAGGTAAAAGGGGCGGGAGGGGAAACTTTGCTTGTGAATATCTCTCAAACCATAAAGGTTTGAGAGATAAGACTTATATCGTTCTTCATGTTTTTTTAATGCCTACAAAATAAAATAAAATTAAAACGAAGTATTACTATCCCTTTAAGATAGCCCACTCATGTACAGATGCTAGCTGGAAGTACCCGATATATAAAATTATATAAACCGAATAAAAACCACACTGATGTCCGGTGATATATAGTGACCCCCTCCCCAACGCTGCACTAGAGCCGAGGACAGGTACTCTACTGCTCTTGTCTGCGCACTGTCCCTGAATGACAGCATGGAAATGTGTTTAGCTTAATAGCATTGGGTTAAATAATAAATGTCACTTGCTGTAAAACGTATAATTATTAGCAACAAGGCTCACTAGTCTTCATTATTTTTTAATCCAAACGTTCCATACATCTATGCAGTCCAGTGTAGATAAGATGGACGTGCACTCTGAGATCTCACACATATGTTGCTCCTCTGCAGTACCACCACTTGGTCTCCCGTAGACCCAAAGTTCACATAGCATCGGGATAGGAGAACACAGAGATGTGCAGAAATCAGCTCTCACTGAACTTTACTGAATGCAATGAAACATGCATTTTCAACTAGTTAGTAATATAGCGATAGGCAAAGAAATAGTCATATTATGGAGACTAATTCCACGTTATTGAAGTAATCCACCTTCTTCTGTAGGCATCCAAGGCACAGAACTTAAAAAAGAAGCTCTGTGCCCCTGTGCAGGCAGCAACTTCCGCTACCTTAAGGTAACCAACGGACGTAACCAACGGACGTCACCACCGATCCAGGCAGTGTACGGGACAGACAGTGCAGGCTCAGAGGTAAATTTCCTCTAAGATGTCTGCACTGTTGTCCACTGGGGGATATGGCTGGGGATGCTGGGAACTGTGTTGTGTGAGTGAAAGCGTGTGAGTGTGCAAGTGTGCATGCGAGTGTGCAAGTGTGCATGCGAATGTGCAAGTGTGCATGCGAGTGTGTGAGTGTGCATGCGAGTGCGCATGTGTTGCGTGTTGCTTGTGCGCAATAGTACTGTGCACGTTAGCACTGTGCATGTTATGCGCACGTGTGATGAGTTATGTTATGTGCGTTACACTTCTTTCCCTGACATGAAGCTGTCTAAATGTGTTTCCAACTAATTTTCTTTGTGGGACTGAAAAAACAGGGATTGTGTAACACATAAATACCTGCCCTTTAAGATGGTATTTATGATAACCGCGTTATAGAGAATTCCTACTGCTCCCGGACTGACAGCCAGGAAACAGCTCAGACATCTTTCTATAGTGACATCTGCGCGCCTGCGCTGTCAGTCCCAGTCTGCTCTAGGAGGAGTTGCTGGGAGCCGTTTGCACCAAAAGGGACAGACAGCGCAGGCGCGCAGATGTCACTATGGAAAGATGTCTGAGCTGTTTCCTGGCTGTCAGTCCGGGAGCAGTAGGAATTCTCTATAACGCGGTAATAATACTGACGACTAGCACTACTGAGCAGCTAGACGCCAGATGGGTAATTATTTGAGCCAAAGTTTAACAGGGGTGGTAGTTCCGCTTTCTCAGACCTATATTCGTGAGCTGTACGGTACTGGCAAACACAGAATTATGTCTTACTGGCCTACCTGTTCATGCATGCTAGCTAATCAGGTATAAAATTATTATTTATTTTTTAATCTTAGGTGGGCCGCATCCTGGAGTCAGGTGGGCCGCATCCTGGAGTCAGGCAGGCCGCACACTGAACGCCCCTCCACTAATGCATGGGAAACAAATGTTCAAGAACACACATCAGACAACCATGGTGGGCTGTTTAGTTTATACTAGTGTTAGTAAATACATGGCTCATCAGCTGATGAACTACAACCGTCATCAACTCCAAGCACAGCTATGCAACCTGCATCTCTTTAGCGGTAACTAGATTATTACTGTAGCCATCCTCAGACAACTCAAGCAACTAACAGCTGAAACGCCAGCTCAATTTTTTTTTTTTTTTTTTTAGTTAGCTGCATCATTACTTAATTTCTAAATAAAGCACCTTTTGTATGAAGCCGAGCTGCATTCCTTGGCAGTACCAGTCTATCTTACAATGCTGGATACATTCCACAAAATGGAGACAGCAAGTATAGCTTTCACACGCTTAATTATCACTCTTATTATGGGTCTGCATTTTATAACGAAGGCAGAAAGAATGAGCAAATAGTCATTAACCCTTCGAGTGCTGGTGGGGTGCCCAATACATTGAGAAAAGCAATGACCTGGGCATCCCGTTTTGCACATAAAGTGTTAACTCATTGAACCAATCAAGTTCTAAATAACTGGTGGGGAACACACAAAATATGGTCACGCCACAGCTCAAGTTTATACTCCTTAAAGGGATAGTAATGTTTCATAATGAAAGCAGCTCCAATTAATCTTCATAGTATTTGGGCCTTGGAGAGTACTATTTCAGTACTGTCAGAGTTGTAGTTCAAGAGTAATTGAATGATAAAATATCCCCCTCCCGCCCCTTTTATTGATGTAACACTGCTCACCTCGGATCAGCAAGACTGTCCAGATGGAACACAGAGAGGGACAATCTTCAGTGATCATAAGGAAAAACCTGAAAAACCTGTCAAGGGGGGCAGGGTTTTCCTTATGATCACAGTAAGAAGATTGTCCCTTGCTGTGATCTATCTGGTCAAGAGACCAGACTCCACATCTGAGGGGAGCAGTGTTACACTAGGTAAAAGGGGCGGGAGGGGGATACTTTATCATTCAATTACTCTTGAACTACAACTCTGACAGTATTGAAATAACACGGTCTATGGCTCAAATACTATGAAAATGAATTGAATCCCAAAAATTCAAAATAGACACATTTCTTATTGTGGATCCAAATCTTCTGACTTTGAGACAGCACAACAATGAAATTGGTGAGAAATATAAGCTTAAAAGAGCACAAGAATTATGTGCAGGACTCCAGGCTACTGCTTACTACAGAACAGTCTTGCTCCTTCCCACAATCCTTTTCCACAAATAGCTACAATCACATAGACTTGCAGTGTCACACACCTTTTTCCCCACCTACACAAGTCTAATGGTATCCCATGGTGCCATTGCCCTCCATGTGCCTAGGTGGAATTAGCAGCGCCTCACAGACAAAGCCAACTACAGAGCGAAATACATTAGGCTTGCCTCCCACCTTTTGTTTTAGGTGGTGTTGCTGCCGGCTTTATTGGTGGGTGGGGCATTACCAAGAATTTTAGGCTTCTTCATAACCTATTGATTGAAATTGACAGTCCTTTATATGTAACTTGAATAAATAATTTAGAACAAGACCAAACACATTTCATTTACATGGGCACATTTATAAAAACATACTGAAGTTTAAAGAAATATGAATGTGAATTTTATTGCTGTGGAGCAAATTGATACACTTAAAGCAGAACTGTCACCTTTCAACCTCACCCCAATTGGTTAATCACCCCAAAAAGGCTTAAAAATGTCCATGTAATTGTAATTGCTCCCCCTCTTGTGTACATATACCTCGTTGTTTTCAAAAGCTACAGGTAGAGCTCTGCCATCTTGATGATGTTTGGGCTTATTGGCAGCGCTCTCCCTTTGTAAGCCTGCCCCCAGTGTTGTATGGGGGCCGCACACCCCTTCCAACTCATGCGGTAAGAGCGGTGAGCACTGTGCTGTCTCTTGGGAAGGCTTCTGGAAACTTGTGTTCTGAATGCTGCATTGGGACTCGGACTACAACCTGTGCAAGTATTTTTTTTTTTTTTTTTTTATCCTTTAATGACCAGCGGTCCTGGGACATTTCTGTCCCATAAGGACCGCTTTGATCTTTGCCAATGCGCCGGTACACGTGACCTGTTGCGTGTATCAGCTCGCCGCTTTGGGGTCTGAAACAAATCTCTCCAGTCTTGGAGCGATCAATTTTAGACCCTATTTTTTACTTACAGCGCTCCCGGTGGAGTGCTGTAAGCAAAAAGTAAGTGACGTACTATAACCGTCATCGGTCCTTAAAGGGATAGTAATACTTCGTTTTAACTTTATTTTATTTTGTAGGCATTAAAAAAACATGAAGAATGATATAAGTCTTATCTCTCAAACCTTTATGGTTTAAGAGATATTCACAAACAAAGTATCCCCCCCTGTTAAACCAGATCAGAATGGAGATGCCCAGGTAGACTGCAGAGAGGGACAATCTTCAATTAATATAAGGGAAAAAGCTGAAATACTTGTCAAGGGGGGAAGGGCTTTCATTGTTTTCATACAAAGAAGATTGTCCCCTGCTGTTATCTGTCTGGTCTATGGACTGCATTCCACATCTGAGAAGAGATGGCTTACACTAGGTAAAAGGGACAGGAGGGGAAACTTTGCTTGTGAATATCTCATAAACCGTAAAGGTTTGAGAGATAAGACTTATATCATTCTTCATGTTTTTTTAATGCCTACAAAATAAAATAAAGTTAAAACGAAGTGTTACTATCCCTTTAAGTATTTAAGGACCATGACGGTCACAGTACGTCTCGTAGTCCTTAAGGGGTTAATACACATACCAAGGATTGTGCTCGCTCCAAGGGAGACGTGTCATGGAAAGTGGGGGAATAATGTGAGCAAGGGGCGTCCTGCAGAACTCTGTGGTACAGCTTGTACCATAGCCAAAGGGACAGAGGACGTCACTAGGGGAATTCTAAAACCCTATTTCTCAAGAAACTGTGATTTTAAAAGATTAAACTATAGGCAATTTTATGAGATGCATCTGTTTGAAGTAAAGTGCCTCTGGGGGTGAAAATTCCCCTTTAAATATTCACCACACAGTCTGATCTCCTAAAAAGAGGGACACTTGGGAGGTATGGTCTGTGGTTATCTTTTTCTTGTGTGCATAATCAGAAGACGTATTATATTAGAATCTGCAATATTTTCTCAGCTGTTTTAAGGCTCATTAAAATGGACCTGTCACCTACATTCAAATTAGCATTTTGGAAAAATTAATTAGAAACCGCCTGTGTGTCCTATTATCCAAAAAAACAACAAATGTACAATTAAGAAGCTATTCATACTGGGTAACATTGGCTAATATATTCTAATTCTGTTACCAGTGATTTTTCATACGTTAAATTACGTTTTTCAGTGACTTTTCATATACTGATGAAGCTTTTTTAGTGACATTTCATGTGCTTATGAAGGTTTTCTATGACTTTTCCTATGCTAATGAAGCACTGTGCTGCACCAGGAGACTTTCACTTTTCACAGAAATAAAACTATATACAAAAAATGTACACATGCTGCGGTTTTTTGTCAACGTGACACATAGGCAATTTTGAATGACGTTTTCAAACATGTAAAGAAAATTCAAGGTGATAGGTCTATATTAGCATTCCCAGTTTTCTCCTCCACCCCCATCATAATCCGTTTCTTACAGAAGCCTAAAAGAAATTTGTGTGAACATTGTTCATGGAGATCCCACAGGCCAACAGACCAAATCTGCTGCAACCGGCTACATTCAGGAAGAGGCAGTCACCAGTGTATAGAGAATCATTGGGTACAGTGTTATGTTCAGTTCAAACATTAGCATTGCCGTGACATCTTCCATGTGAACATATATAGTTGTAACATGAACAGTCTGTCAAAGGATTACTACAACTACAGTGGCATAACTATAGGGGTCACAGGGGTCACACCTGCAACCGGAACCATGCACTCCAGGGGCCCAGCCACCCCGTGACCCCTCTGCCTGGTGCCTGCAATCTGCCTCAGGCGCTCTAGTAATGCAGAGCGCTGGGAGATGACATCTCAATGACATCATCTCCCAGCGCTCTGCATTACTAAGAGGACCACGCGGGTGGTCCAGGGAGGTAGGAGATGAGGGGCATTGTGAAGATTGAGGGGCATTGTAGAGGGGGTCAGTATGGTAGGGGACCCGTGGCACCTTTCACCAGGGCCCGGAGGTTTCTAATTACGCCTCTGTACAACTATTTTTATTGCACTTTTCCATTAAAGAAACTGACATAAGGTGCATTGGTAGAAGGACAGAGTACCTCAGGATACAGAGGAATATTGTCATCAGATCGCCACTTTGACGCTGGATGCTGTAGGACCACACAGGGATCTGTCCATCCCTGGAGTGTGTGAATTCCATTAGCGCCCCACATTAAAATGTAGATCTGGTAAGGTTACATAGGGGGATATGTATACAAATCAAAATGGGAGCAATTGTAGAGTATACTCTTTAAAGGGATAGTAATGTTTCACAAAAACAGCTGCTCCAATTAATCTTCATAGTATTTGAGCCATAGAGAGAGTTATTTCAATACTGTCAGAGTCGTGGTTCAAGAGTAATTGAATGATAAAGTATCCTCCTCCCGTCCCTTTTACCTAATGTAACACTGCTCACCTCAGATGTGGAATCTGGTTGCTAGACCGGACAGCTCACATCAAGGGACAATCTTCTTACTGTGAGAACAGTGAAACCCCTGACAGGTTTTTCAGCTTTTTCCCTTCTCTTAACTGAAGATTGTGCCTCTCTGCAGTCTACCTGGGCACCTCCCTTGTGATCTGTCTGAGCAGTGTTACATCAGTAAAAGGGACAGGAGGGGGATACTTTATCATTCAATTACTCTTAAACTACAACTCTGACAGAATTGAAATAACACTCTCCATGGCCCAAATACTATGATGATTAATTAGAGCTGCTTTTATTATGAAACATTACTATCCCTTTACTATCCTAATGATTTAAATGGGGGCTTGGGGGGGGATGTCCAAAGCATTGTTCCCATCTATATTCCCTATAGCATTTTGCCTTTAAGAGAAAACATGTCTCCTCTGAAAGAATGTGCTGTTAGAGTCTGATACAGCACAGGAAATGGCAGCTCATAATGTAATAATAATAATAATGTTGGATTTCACAATGACACAGCAGCTGAGACAGATCCTTTCCTGCAGATTCTATCTACTCAGAGGGACAGGCCACTGGATCTGCTCTGCCGGCTTCGCCCATGCAGTGAACCCTTGTTCAGTTGTGCTTTTCTTTATTGTATTGTTATTGATTCAGCTGAAAGTTCAATAGGGGCAGAGCAGGGGAGCATGGTTCCCCTTATTCCACCCTACACAAACTGAGATGCCGCTGGGGACATTTTTCATCTTTACTGAAGGGCTTTAAAGGGATAGTAATACTTTGTTTTAACTTTATTTTATTTTGTAGGCATTAAAAAAACATGAAGAACGATATAAGTCTTATCTCTCAAACCTTTATGGTTTAAGAGATATTCACAAGCAAAGTTTCCCCTCCCGCCCCTTTTACCTAGTGTAAGCCATCTCTTCTCATATGTGGAATGCAGTCCATAGACCAGACAGATAACAGAAGGGGACAATCTTCTTCCTATGAGAACAATGAAAGCCCTGCCCCCCTTGACAAGTTTTTCAGGTTTTTCCCTTATCTTAATTGAAGATTGTACCTCTCTGCAGTCTACCTGGGCAGCTCCCTTCTGATCTGGCTGAGCAGTGTTACATCAGTAAAAGGGGCGGGAGCGGGATACTTTGTCATTGAATTACTCTTGAACTACAACTCTGACAGAATTGAAATAACACTCTCCAAAGTCCAAATACTATGATGATTAATTAGAGCTGCTTTTATTATGAAACATTACTATCCCTTTAACATAGGGATTAGTCTTTTTTAACTAATACTATCCATTTAAAGGGTTAGTAACGGCCAATAATAATTTTATGTTGTATTGTGGATTTAAAAAGAAATAAATTATGTGGAGAACATCCCATCTCTCAAACCTTTATGGTTTGAGAGATTTTCGGGGCTAAAGTTCTCCCCTCCCTCCCCCCTTCTCCGGTCTTCAGCTCTCTGCTGACAGCAGGAGATATCCTGATCCTGGAACCAGCCGGCGGCTCTTCAGCAGAGCCAAAATAGTAATATTTGAAAAGAATTACTTTACTGGAACGGTACACAAAGTATTCCTGGTTTGCAAGCACACTTTGTAGACCCTTCCAATGAAGTAGTTCTTTTTAAATAGCGCTATTTCGGCTCTGCTGAAGAGCCACCTCGTGTCAGCTGACACTGATCTCTTTCTGTCTGCTTTACAGCCGACATCAGGAGAAGGGGAGCGGGGGGGGGGGGACTTTAGATGCAAATATCTCTCAAACCTTAAAGGTGTGAGAGATGGGATTTTCTCCAATTTTTTTTTTTTTTTTTTTAAATCTACAATACAACATAACATTATTATTGGACATTACTGTTACTTTAAAGGGATAGTAATACTTCGTTTTAACTTTATTTTATTTTGTAGGCATTAAAAAAACATGAAGAACGATATAAGTCTTGTCTCTCAAACCTTTATGGTTTAAGAGATATTCACAAGCAAAGTGTCCCCCTCCCGCCCCTTTTACTGATGTAACACTGCTCAGCCAGATCAGAAGGGAGGTGCCCAGGTAGACTGCAGAGAGGGACAAACCTGAAAAACTTGTCAAGGGGGGCAGGGCTTTCATTGTTCTCATAGGAAGAAGATTGTCCCCTGCTGTTATCTGTCTGGTCTATGGACTGCATTCCACATCTGAGAAGAGATGGCTTACACTAGGTAAAAGGGGCGGGAGGGGGAAACTTTGCTTGTGAATATCTCTCAAACCATAAAGGTTTGAGAGATAAGACTTATATCATTCTTCATGTTTTTTTAATGCCTACAAAATAAAATAAAGTTAAAACGAAGTATTACTATCCCTTTAAGATGCAGGGTAACATCTCTTTCTATTCTTCTCTGCATACCTCATTCTCTGGTAAAAAAGCTACATGTGCACAGACACAGCAATTAATCTGGAACCTGATGGAGGCTTAAATGTCCCAGAAGGAGAGCCACCATCTTCACTGTGATGACCCATTTATCGGATACAACTGTACCACGGAATGTTATGGGGAGGGGAAGGGGGATCTCAGTAGTAATGATCATAGGGCTGGAATCTCCCATGGCGCTGCTGGTGCCATAATACTGGAGAAATTCTGGGTCAAACAAACTGCACCATATGGGATAAATATAAAGTCTCATCGATTTAAATGAGGCTCTTAACCCCTTGAATGCTACAGAGATTTCTAACTCACTGCAAAGCAAACCAATGCTCGGGAGATTTCCACAGCATTCAACTAGTTAAAAGCTCCATTAAAAAAAATCCAATATGAATTTGGGAATTTTTGATTGTCCCCTATGGCAAGGGCTACTAACATGTCACTGCCGTCTCCTACACTGCTGGAGTACTGTATGTACACCTGTATAGATGCACCGTATTCACCTCTCCTACACTGCCGGAGTACTGTATGTACACCTGTATAGATGCACCGTATTCACCTCTCCTACACTGCCGGAGTACTGTATGTACACCTGTATAGATGCACCGTAATCACCTCTCCTACACTGCCGGAGTACTGTATGTACACCTGTATAGATGCACCGTATTCACGTCTCCTACACTGCCGGAGTACTGTATGTACACCTGTATAGATGCACCGTATTCACCTCTCCTACACTGCCGGAGTACTGTACGTACACCTGTATAGATGCACCGTATTCACCTCTCCTACACTGCCGGAGTACTGTATGCACACCTGTATAGATGCACCGTATTCACCTCTCCTACACTGCTGGAGTACTGTATGTATGTACACCTGTATAGATGCGCCGTAATCACGTCTCCTACACTGCCGGAGTACTGTATGTACACCTGTATAGATGCGCCGTATTCACCTCTCCTACACTGCCGGAGTACTGTATGTACACCTGTATAGATGCGCCGTATTCACCTCTCCTACACTGCCGGAGTACTGTATGTACACCTGTATAGATGCACCGTATTCACGTCTCCTACACTGCCGGAGTACTGTATGTATGTATGTACACCTGTATAGATGCGCCATATTCACGTCTCCTACACTGCCGGAGTACTGTATGTACACCTGTATAGATGCGCCGTATTCACCTCTCCTACACTGCCGGAGTACTGTATGTACACCTGTATAGATGCGCCGTATTCACCTCTCCTACACTGCCGGAGTACTGTATGTACACCTGTATAGATGCACCGTATTCACCTCTCCTACACTGCCGGAGTACTGTATGTACACCTGTATAGATGCGCCGTATTCACCTCTCCTACACTGCCGGAGTACTGTATGTATGTACACCTGTATAGATGCACCGTATTTACCTCTCCTACACTGCCGGAGTACTGTATGTACACCTGTATAGATGCACCGTATTCACCTCTCCTACACTGCCGGAGTACTGTATGTACACCTGTATAGATGCACCGTATTCACCTCTCCTACACTGCCGGAGTACTGTACGTACACCTGTATAGATGCACCGTATTCACCTCTCCTACACTGCCGGAGTACTGTATGTACACCTGTATAGATGCACCGTATTCACGTCTCCTACACTCACCTCTCCTACACTGCCGGAGTACTGTATGTACACCTGTATAGATGCACCGTACTCACCTCTCCTACACTGCCGAAGTACTGTATGTACACCTGTATAGATGCGCCGTATTCACCTCTCCTACACTGCCAGAGTACTGTATGTACACCTGTATAGATGCACCGTATTCACCTCTCCTACACCGCCGGAGTACTGTATGTACACCTGTATAGATGCACCGTATTCACCTCTCCTACACCGCCGGAGTACTGTATGTACACCTGTATAGATGCACCGTGCTCACGTCTCCTACACCGCCGGAGTACTGTATGTACACCTGTATAGATGCGCCGTATTCACGTCTCCTACACTGCCGGAGTACTGTATGTATGTATGTATGTACACCTGTATAGATGCGCCATATTCACGTCTCCTACACTGCCGGAGTACTGTATGTACACCTGTATAGATGCGCCGTATTCACGTCTCCTACACTGCCGGAGTACTGTATGTACACCTGTATAGATGCGCCGTATTCACGTCTCCTACACTGCCGGAGTACTGTATGTACACCTGTATAGATGCACCGTATTCACCTCTCCTACACTGCCGGAGTACTGTATGTACACCTGTATAGATGCGCCGTATTCACCTCTCCTACACTGCCGGAGTACTGTATGTACACCTGTATAGATGCGCCGTATTCACGTCTCCTACACCGCCGGAGTACTGTATGTACACCTGTATAGATGCACCGTATTCACGTCTCCTACACTGCCGGAGTACTGTATGTACACCTGTATAGATGCACCGTATTCACGTCTCCTACACTGCCGGAGTACTGTATGTACACCTGTATAGATGCACCGTATTCACGTCTCCTACACTGCTGGAGTACTGTATGTACACCTGTATAGATGCACCCCATCATGAAAACTTTCCTTAAAGTGATAGTAATGTTTCACAAATATAGCAGCTCCAATTAATCTTCATAGTATTTGGACCATGGAGAGTGTTATTTCACTACTGTGAGCATTGCAGTTCAAGACTAATTGAATGATAAAGTATCCCCTCCCGCCCTTTTACCTAGTGTAATCCACCTCCCCTCAGATGTGGAATCTGGTCCTGGGACCGGACAGCTCACATCAAGGGTCAAAATTCTTACTGTGACAACAATGAAGGCCCTGCCCCCCTTGACAAGTTTTATCTTAACTGAAGATTTCCCTCTCTGCAGTCTACCTGGACACTCCCTGCTACTCTAAGCTGAGCAGTGTTACATCAGTAAAATGGGCAGGAGGGCGATACTTTATCATTCAATTAATCTTGAACTACAACTCTGACAGTACTGAAATAATACTCTCCGTGGTCCAAATACTATGAAGATTAATTAGAGTTGCTTTTATTATGAAACATTATTATCCCTTTAAAGTGATATACCATGATAAAGTAGAAATGTCACTTTGAGACTCAACACATCGTATGTTGTACAAAAGCACCTAACATTTATATTAGTCCTACAAGATTAGTCAATAAGGACATTATTCCTCATCCCACCTGCATCTGCCTGCCAGCCCGATACCAACATTCCACACTGGTCCCCACACTTCATACTCCATGAGAGCCAGATACCAACATTCACCACTGGTCCCCACACTTCATACTCCATGACAGCCAGATACCAACATTCCACACTGGTCTCCCACACCTCATACTCCATGACAGCCAGATACCAACATTCCACACTGGTCTCCACACTTCATACTCCATGACAGCCAGATACCAACATTCCACACTGGTCTCCACACTTCATACTCCATGACAGCCAGATACCAACATTCCACACTGGTCTCCACACTTCATACTCCATGACTGCCAGATACCAACATTCACACTGGTCTCCACACTTCATACTCCATGACTGCCAGATACCAACATTCCACACTGGTCTCCACACTTCATACTCCATGACAGCCAGATACCAACATTCCACACTGGTCCCCACACTTCATACTCCATGACAGCCAGATACCAACATTCCACACTGCACCCCCTCCCAGCTGCCAGCAACATTCTAACATTCCACACCACACTCCATCCCACCTGCATCTCCCTCCAAGCCAGATACTAACATTCCACACTGTTTTTCATCCTGCCAGCCCCTGACATTCCACACCGCACTCCCTCCAGCCATTACTAGCTCATTTGCATAAACAGATAAAGCTAAATATCTCAAACTACTGTATGAATTTAAAAAAAACAAATTATATCTATAGAACATAAGATGTTGAGATGTCAAGCTGAAGTTCTACTTTAAATCCAATCCACCGTGGCAGTAAATTCCTTTTACTTTTAGATTAGCAGTGAAAATTGAGAACAACACGAGCAATAAATTATGAGAGGTGAATACAGCAATTAGGTTACAGGGTAATTACACTGCACGTACCCGCTCATCAGTACAATAGAGAGGTTAGCACTGCCTGATGGAGAACGGCACAGCTAAAGAAACGGGGAGTTCTGTATAAATAGCCAATTCTTCCTTTACTTCTCCAACAATAAAACCCAAGTTTGAGGCCGGACTGAAAGCAGGACTGGTTCAACTTGAACCCTTTGAGTCCAGCGCAATGCTTTGGATACCTTCTGTGAAACTCAAAGGGTTACTACAGCATTAACTCCTGCTAAGAAGAACACCACCTCCCCAACTAACCTTGAAATGGCCAGCAAATCTTAATGGCCCCTATGAATTTTCCCCTTGTGTTCAAGATATAAACATCTTCAGATCAGATCTGGATGTCATATACATGGTTCAGTGCATGGGTCTAATTAACCCTTTAATACCCAGAAGGAACTACATGGTGCAAACCTCACTGTCGGGGACAAACGTGTAAATAAAAAGGGGATAGCGGAAAAAGTAAACCGCAAAATAATCTGACTTTACACTTCGTGCACAATGCCAAGTGAAATAAAGGGCTACTGTTCCTTTAACCCTCCGAGTGCCAGACGTGTCCATGCAATATGAAAAATACATGTTGTACACCTCTCTGGCACTCAAAGGGTTAATACCCAGAGAACTCAATCTCCGAAGCCCCTCCTATTAGCCGTAAGGTACGGTGATTATAAAACAAAGTGCCTGACAGGACATGTTTTGGAGCCTGAACAGTTCCGTGCTAGATACCAAATCTACTAACGCAGGACCTAGGCCCACAATTAACCCCTTGAGTGCCAGAGGGGTAATTCAATGCAGAGCACTCGAGGGGTTAAAAAGGCAAACTGGGATCATTCTGGAATAGACCAATCACATAATATTCTGGAATAGACTAAATACATAATATTCTTAGCATCCCCGTTACCAAAACTGTCAGAATAAGGTGGTGAATCAGAGCGCGGCATGAGCCGCTCTCTGTTACATTCAGTTCTAGCCTTGTGTACGAAGTGTACCACGTGTGATGGACGCGGAAACTTGACATCTCCACGTTATGGTTATAATTGTAATTACAATATGTTTTAAATGTATAGATATAAGCCATATCGTTTTAACAACTCATTCCCTGACGAAGTGAACACAGATTCACGAAAGGCGTAGGGAAGGTTATATTGATAAAATATTTATATTCTTAATACCATCTTGTTCCTGTTGGCACTTGATTGCTATGAGCCAGATCGGGCCTCAGACACTAGCACAGATTATAAGAACATCCGGTGAATGTTCTCCATAAGGGGCTCACTGGGGGTATTTTACATCACAGATCTACCGTTCGATCAATTCTTTCTCCCACTACGGATTCCCCTTTATCTGACCACTGGACTTATGAAAAAGTTGTCGGAGCACAGTGCCTGAGGTCCTAAAGTTGCAAGTCGATAGCGATCCACATCTCCATCATTATCATCAGTGTTTATGGGCTTCACTTACAACAAAGTATCTTGTAAGTAGATTCATTTTCTTTCCACTTTATATATACTAAGATTAATCTCAGACGGTATGCGCTTGTCGTCTTCTTTAAAACGCATTGAAAAACAATACATTGCATATGCCCCCAGCACTCAAAGGGTTAAAATATTTATAAAATAAGGGTTAAAACACTTTTCCCCATCACCACAAGAGTTCTCTCTAAAATCCCCCACCTTCTGGTCATATCCTCTCACCTCATGTCATTCCTTAAAGGCAATAGTAATAGTTCGTTTTATCTTTATTTTATAGGCATTAAAAAACATGAATAATGATATGTCTTATCTCTCATACCTTTATGGTTTGAGAGATATTCACAAGAAAAGTTTCCCTTCCCGCCCCTTTTACCTAGTGTAAGCCATCTCTTCTCAGATGTGGAATGCAGTCCATAGACCAGACAAATAACAGCAGGGGACAATCTTCTTCCTATGAGAACAATGAAAGCCCTGCCCCCCTAGACAAGTCTTTCAGGTTTTTCCCCTTATCTTAATTGAAGACTGTCCCTCTCTGCAGTCTACCTGGGCACCTCCCTTCTGATCTGGCTGAGCAGTGTTACATCAGTAAAAGGGGCGGGAGGGGGATACTTTGTCATTGAATTACTCTTGAACTACAACTCTGACAGAATTGAAATAACACTCTCCAAAGTCCAAATACTATGATGATTAATTAGAGCTTCTTTTATTATGAAACATTACTACCCATTTAAAGTTCCCACCACTGCAAGTGTTTCTTCTCATCGGTGGGAGGGTTAAAGAGGAAGGAGGAGGCGTTTATCAGACCAGAAAAAGTCAGATAAAGGTGAATATATCAAAACCCGACTGTACATTTTCATGGTTTTCAGAGCCACTTACAAGTGTTAGTGATATGCTTCACACTGCTGTATTTATTAACCCTTTGAGTTCCAGAGGGGTACGCAATGCATTGCAGAGCAATGCGTTGCGTACCCCTCTGGCACTCGAAGGGTTAACCACTTGAGGACCAGATGGGTGGGAATGAATTAATGATTTAATTGTTTTATTAGGAAGGAATGCACGGTTAACATTAGAAACTCCCTTTCTCCAACATCCCATCTGCAGTATAGGACTGCACATTGTACCAAGCAGATGATATCAGAGCCTGGAAATCCATCTATTTTAAGCAGCTGTTGATAATATGTCTTTAGAAGAAAACCCATGAAGTTCCAGGAAACGTGCAGCTACCGGTTAAAATGCAGGAAACACTCTCTATTCTACCCATTTCACTAGAAACATTAACAAAAGGTTCATTCTGCTGATCCCATTGTGGTCTATTTCAACTGCCACAGCAAACCACATTATGTTTTCTGTTTACCTAAATACGGGTAATTATCACATTTTACTACATCTGCTGGGAGAAGACATTGCAAAAAGCCAGAGGTTACACTGTGCTGCCCCAAAACTGCTCCTATCACCTCTTTGAAGAAGGGGAGGTCAGAAATCTAATTCGCTCAATTGGATGGGGTTCTGAATAAAATCTAGTCTGTGCCTTTAAAATGGAACTTTGCGAGCGGCAGGAATGAGGGAGAGCAGTGTGGAATGTTATGATCTGGCTGGCAGTGAGTGGCAGGTATGAGGGAGAACAGTGTGGAATGTCCGTATCCGCCCGGCAGTGAGTTGGAGGAATGAGGAAGAGCAGTGTGGAATATTATGATCTGGCTGGCAGTGAGTGGCGGGTATGAGGGAGAACAGTGTGGAATGTTAGTAACTGCCCGGCAGTGAGTTGGAGGAATGAGGGAGAGCAGTGTGGAATGTTATGATCTGGCTGGCAGTGAGTTGCAGGTATGAGGGAGACTAGTGTGGAATGTTATGATCTGGCTGGCAGTGAGTGGCAGGTATGAGGGAGAACAGTGTGGAATGTTAGTATCTGCTCAGCAGTGAGTTGCAGGTATGAGGGAGAGCAGTGTGGAATGTTATGATCTGGCTGGCAGTGAGTGGCGGGTACGAGGGGAGAACAGTGTGGAATGTTATGATCTGACTGGCAGTGAGTGGCGGGTACGAGGGAGAACAGTGTGGAATGTTATGATCTGGCTGGCAGTGAGTGGCGGGTATGAGGGAGAACAGTGTGGAATGTTAGTATCTGCCTGGCAGTGAGTTGGAGGAATGAGGGAGAGCAGTGTGGAATATTATGATCTGGCTGGCAGTGAGTTGCAGGTATGAGGGAGAGTAGTGTGGAATGTTATGATCTGGCTGGCAGTGAGTGGCAGGTATGAGTGAGAACAGTGTGGAATGTTAGTATCTGCTCAGCAGTGAGTTGCAGGTATGAGGGAGAGCAGTGTGGAATGTTAGTATCTGTCTGGCAGTTCTACCCTTGTGCAGTTGTACAGAAGAGAATATCTTCAATCAGTCCTGGATGTCAGGTCCGCGGAGGGGGAAATGATATGGACTGGTAGTTTTCAAACTGAAACCTGCACAGCGCATGAGACTACTTAACCCTTTAAGGAGCAGCACACCACAAAGTAATGTACAGGGAGCAGAGTATGAAGCCCTGCACTCCTGCTAGCAACCCTCTTGTTCACCTCCAAGGACATGTCATCCAGGACCATCAAAGAGATTATCTCTTGATCACAGACACAAAGGAAAAAATCATAGGGGCCATTAGGATTTTTTAAGACACAGTAAGGTAAGTGGAACTTATTAGAAGGTGGCAGTTCTCCTCTGAAGGGATAGTAATACTTAAAACTACGTTGTAGGGTTTATCCCCACTGAGTAAAACAAGGTTCTCCCACTATTGAAATGTGTTTTATTCAAAAGATATTACAGCTGAAACTTTACATTTTTTTTAGATGCAGTATCACACAGTGGCCTGAAATTGTACAGTGGCGCTGCTTCTATGCCAACCATCCTATGGAGATTTAGGGTCAACTGATCAGAGCTGTCAATAGGATGGGTGTAGCAACAGCGCCACTGTACAATTTCAGGCCACTGTCATACAGAACCTAAAAAATTTCAACTTTGAGCTGTAATAACTTTTGAATAAAACACCTCTCAGCAGTGAGAGTAACTTTATTTTACTCCGGGGGGGGGGGGGGGGGGGGGGAATAAACACTGCAGCATTTATTTTTTTTTTACATTTTAAGTAGTTCTTTCGCTTTAAGACCCACTTACTCATATGGTATACTTACCCTTTAAAATGCAACATTAGTCGTAAAGGACATTTGCTGTAGGAATAGTAGATGCAACTGCTCATATGATGATGAAGAGGTGTACACATATGGTGGCTATGCGGCATGCATAGAAGTCACACATTTGTAACTGATGTTTGGTGCAGTGAGTCATTTCCTGGCCTGCAATGAATTATCAATCCAAGGGAATGTTAACCCTTTGGTTGCCAGAGGGGTACGGAATGCATTGCAAAGCAATACATTCCGAACCCCTCTGGCGCTCAAAGGGTTAAGCACCTGGTGAAAACACTTACTGGAGGCCCCCGAAATATTAAGAACACATTTAGAATCCCTTTAAAGTTTCGCGATTGCCTTAATTAGGCCCATTATTATCTCTGACTATAGTAAAGACATTGGTGTGTTTTGCACACAGGACAGCCTCTCACCTCTCTCTGGATTAAAATGACACTTTGCTGAAAATCTGGGACCTTTGGCCACACATGAAAATGTCCATACATTAACCCATTGAGTGCCAGGAAACGATCTAATGCACTGAGACAAAAATGTCGGCGACACACTGCACTAAGTGGAGCAAATTCTTGGGCAATTGCACCATAGTGAATATACAGACATTTCCATCGACTTAAATGGGGCCTTTAATTCCAATTCTTCACAATGCCTTGGAGACTGTTTGAATGTTCAGTGGGTTAAAAAGAGTCATTTAAAGCAGAACTTTCACTGAACATAAACCCCATCCACTTTTCTAATATGACAAGTAGCATCAAACATAGGTTTTTATGATAAATAAGTGTCTCCATTACTTGGAAACAGAGACAGTACTGTGACGGTGTAGTAACATAGTAAATTTGGTTGAATAAAGACACAAGTCCATCAAGTTCAATCTTCTCCACATACCCCAGTAATTTTATAGCTTTCGTGCTACCAAATAAGTTAGTCTTTATCAGACCTTCCTGATCAGCCTACTGATAAACAGTATAACTCTGTATGTTCCCTTTGGAAAGAAATGTATCTAATCTTCTCTTGAATGTATCCATTGTATCTGCCATAACTACCTCCTTGGGCAAAGAATTCCACAATTTAACAGACCTTACTGTAAAAAAACCCTTCCTCTGCTGAAGTCTAAACCTCCTTTCCTTGATGATCTAGTACGTGTGGGCAGTGCTCCCCCACTCTTGCTAACTGTCAATCTTTGTTTAAGCTCTTGCCCCTTCTCTCGGAGGCAGGTGCTCAAGAGAGCTACACACAAATGTACTGTACAGTATGCTTCTTTGGGGAGAGCAGGGAGGGTGGTGGGCAGAGAGCCCAGTACGTAGGGGAAGGCCAGCCTTACATTTACATGCCTGCGGTACAGCTTGTACCACGGGCAAAGTCAGGAAAGAACTTTATTGACACATAACTTTATAAAAACAAACAAAACAAAAAAAACTAAGATGTACAGCCAGTTTGAAGAACAGAAGTAAATGGGCCAAAGTTGACTGGAGGTGATAGTTCCACATTAAAGCGGAACTTTCACTTCTGTTTGAGTGTGGTTCTATCTGTTCCATTGTGTCTCCTGTTACTATTTATGTGTGTATGTTGTAAATGAAATTCGTATAAACGGAGCTTTTCTTATTCTATAAAAATACCTAGTGACGTAATGGCTTAATTCCCTCTGCAGCCGTGCACCGTATGGTGCATAAGACACTCCCACAGGGCTTGTGTTCCACACCTCCGTCCTGCCCCTGAATCTGACGTCGGTCCCTTCCGACATGGAAGGGACCGACGTCAGATTCAGGGGCAGGACGGAGGTGTGGAACACAAGCCCTGTGGGAGTGTCTTATGCACCATACGGTGCACGGCTGCAGAGGGAATTAAGCCATTACGTCACTAGGTATTTTTATAGAATAAGAAAAGCTCCGTTTATACGAATTTCATTTACAACATACACACATAAATAGTAACAGGAGACACAATGGAACAGATAGAACCACACTCAAACAGAAGTGAAAGTTCCGCTTTAAATCAATTAATTTGCAGAATTTTCACCCCTGGCTCCCCCAAATGGTACAGCTGGTTTTCTCCAGAATTTCTCATCTTTAGCGTGATGAATAATGTCCAGTTTGGTTTGGGGAGGATGAAAGCTGATATACTAACCAAGAGTGGCACAAATCTGTGTCAAAGTAAATGCCCCATAGGGAAAAAATAATATCCCCATTGGTTTAAATGAGGATTTAACCTACTGATGGCTGGAGAAAAGTCCGATGCATTGCTCTGCAATGTACTGGAGACCTATCTAGCATGAGGAAGAGAGAAGACAGAAAACTGGACAGGTGGCAGGCCCGAGCTGAGGTCTGGAGTGATGGGGAACATGCTGGGCAGCAGGGCATGTAAAACTGTTCTCTTTATGGAGGGCCTGACATTGTCTGCCTGCGGCTCGCGTTTGGCCCATGAGTGCAGATTACCAGCCCTAATGTCTAACACACCTGCACAGGAAGAACTGCCCATCAGGGCTAGATCTCCCGTTAGGCAGAACAGGCAACTGCCTAGAGTGCGGAAGCTGTGCTGACCACACCTATATGCTGAATTGTGGGTGTGGCTAAAGCAATCTCCATATTCCTGCTATTTTTTTTTTTTATAGCACTTTTCTGGCTATAATTTAATAGCCAATGTGTTGGTGACTTCTCCAGTAACCAAGGGGTTACAGGGATAGTAATGGATCAATGTAAGTAAACTGAATATCGTAGATATTAAAAAAATAAAATAATTGGTGCCAGTCCAATCTCTCAAACCTTTATGGTTTGAGAGATATACAATAACAAAGTTTCCCCCTCCCTCCTCTTTAACGGACGTCATGCTCTATCTTACAGCAGGAGAGTCTGGTCCCGGGACCAGGCACCGGCTCTTCAGCAGAGCCAAAACAGCACAATCTAAAATGAAATACTTAATTGGAACAGTCCCAATCCCGGGACCGGGATCCCCCCTGCTGTAAGATCAAGCATGACGTCAGTGCAATGGGAGGGAGAGGGAACTTTGTAATCATATATCTCTCAAACCATAAAGGTTTGAGAGATCAGATTGGCCTCAATTATTTTATTTTTTTTAACATCTACAATATTCAATTTACTTAAAATGATCCATTACTATCTCTAACATTTTTATTATTATTATTTTATTTTGTATTGCATTTTATAGGCTAAGGTAATTTTCTGTGCCAGGGAACAGTGGATGGGTGGGGCCATTTGAGGAGTGCGTAGTTATGGGCGGAGCTAAGGGTGCCTAGATTACCTTGCCTAGTTGGGCATGGGATGAAAATTCAGCCCTGAGGTCCAATGACAGCTCCGGCAGAAACGGAGGCCAGTGCTGGGCTACAAGAAAATGGTTTCCAAGTCTGAGAGTAGTCTTTAATACTTTACATACTACGCATGTGCAGAATATTTGAAGTCAAATAGGAGGACGAATGGATAAAACGGAGCATTGCTTTCAGGGCACAGACCGTAAAGCTCGGGATAGCTGAGTACTCCCTCTGGAGCAAGTTCAAGAACATGCCAGCTCTCCTAACAATCTGGCCATTGTCTGCAAGCAGGCCCGGCTGCTCCTGCGGCACAGACAGGGCCTGATCTAAAGGAAAGAGATATGCGTGGGTGGATGAACCGTAACGCATCAGATAGGAATTGACCTCAACCAAGGCCAAGTTCTTCATGCTGCTCTGTTAAACCTTTCAGTGAAAAGTGGTGTCTAAAGCATTGCCAGTCAACGTGCTAGATGCTCCTCTGGCATTCAAATGGTTAAATCCTAAGGAACTCTTTCCAGAACTTCCGTCATCTTATATCTATGGGTGGCCTACAACCCCCCCCCCCCCCAACAGCAATATCAAACCAGCCCTAAATGGAGCCCTCAACAAGGCCAGGACTTAACCCTTTATGAACCAGATTGGTTTGAAAATGTGTATCGCCTCCTGCCTTTAAAGGGTTAAAGAAGCAGTGAGATTTTTCATTTCAAGAGTGACAAAAAAAAAAAAAAAAAAATTATATATATATATATCTATATATATCTATATATATATATATATATATATATATATATATTTTTTTTTTTTTTTTTTTTTTTTTTATTATGGTCACCAGGTGGCTCTGTTCCGAATACGCACTATGGGAGCTGTATAGTCAGTGACTGAAGCTCTCCCATATAGTGCACTGCCCATTAAACAATGCATTTTGGACGCTGGTTAGAGCTGTAGATTAACAATAAATAGGTTTCAGCTGTAACAATATTTGAATGAAACCTCTCCCAGCAGTGGGGTGCGTGCACCATCTCCTTTGTGTAACTGCTTTACTGCACATGCACTTCCCATCAGCTGCTATAATTCCAATAACGAGTATCAGGGATACGTTAAGATTATTTAGATAAATACACAGATATATAGATAGATTTGTGAGAAGCTAGGTTCCAAATATAGGATTGCCTTTTCTTAACCCTTTGCCATTGCTCTGCAATGCGTTGCATAGTCCTCTGGCACTCAAATATTTACCCTCTTCATTGCTGGAGACATCTCCGTGTTGGGTGTCCCTAGCATCCATTCTGTTAAGCGGAATTATCACCCAGATCAAAGTTACCCCCACATAATTACGCACATAACGATAACCATATTCATACTAGTGTTATCCGCAATAAGTCCAGCGTTATTGACAAACCCAACTCGTTCTGAGACGGTCAGGCAGGCACCAGTGCAGACATCTTGTCAGAGACATCTGAGCGACTGCGATGTCCGTCCCGGTGTCCTCTAGGAGGCGCTGTTTTGTACCTTAAGGTAACAGGAAGAGACTGATGGCGCAGGAGTGCAGTTGTCTCTACAGTAAGCTGCTTGTCTGACCATCTCAGAACAAGTTGGATTTGTCAAAAAAGCTGGACTTGCTCCAGATAATACTAGTAGGGATATGCTTATCGTTATGTGCATAAATATTTGGGGGTAACTTTAATTTGGGTGATAGTGCCGCTTTAAAAAACCGGAAAAGAAATATACTTACTGAAGGTAACACACACACACACACACACACACACACGCACGCACGCACACACACACACACACACACACACACACACACACACACACACACGCACACACACACACGCACACACACACGCTTACACTCAGAGTTATGACTCCTGTAAACTTGTCCTAACATCACTAATGTTATCACCCAATACTGAAATATTTGCAGTAGTTACAAGGCAATACGGCTTACATATTTATATGTAACACAATATTATTAATTTTTTGGTATATCGGTAAGAATATCAATGATTTAGTCATGTGGGGTTTACACTGCTCTATTACTAAAGGAACAGGTGCTTAAAGGGGAACTACCACCCCGCAAAAACGTTATCTTAATTAAGTCTTCATCTGGCAACTAGCTGCTTAGTAGCGCTGGTCACCAGAAATATTACCTTGTTTAAAAGATTTTCAACTTATTCGGAGGCTGACAGTCGCAGGAAGCACAGACATCTTGCCATAGTGACGTCCGTGCGCCTGCGCTGTCAGTCCCTTTTGGAGCCGGCCGGCTCCTAGCAACGCCTCCTAGACCCGGCTGGGACAGACAGCGCAGTCGCGCAGACGTCACTGTGGCAAGATGTCCGTGCTTCCTGCTACTGTCAGACTCCGAATAAGTCGAAAATCTTTTAAACCAGGTAATATTTCTGGCGACTAGCGCTACTAAGCAGCTAGTTGCCAGATGAAGACTTAATTAGGATAACGTTTTTGCGGGGTGGTAGTTCCCCTTTAAGCACCTGTTCCTTTAGTAATAGAGCAGTGTAATATTTCTGGCAGTGTAGCGCTACTAAGCAGCTAGTCGCCAGATGAAGACTTAATCAAGATAAAGTTTTTGCGGGGTGGTAGTTCCCCTTTAAAGTGGAAGTGACATGGTGTAATGACTTGATCGATTATAAAAGGGTAGCACATGGAAGGGGAAAACGGAATGCTAGTATCAGACAAACCAGGCTAAGGAAGGACCAGAGAAAACAACCATAGGAATTGACCGGAACTGGAGGTCAGATCCAGTTAAAGCTTGTGATCTAGAGGTGGAAGTAGCCTCTGAAAAGAGTGAGTACCCATTTGGAAGGGGGGTTTTACAAGTGAGTGCATACTCCAAAAGAAATATGGATTACATTTAGACGGATTTTGTGCGCCGTCCCCCTTTTTTGTCTTTTCCTAAACCAGGCTGAACCACCTGCATCTACTTATTTAGCATAAAGTAATAATTAACCCTTTGAGTGTCAGAGGGGTACGGAATGCATTGCTTTGCAATGCATTCCTTACCACCCCCACCCCCCCGGCACTCACTGGGTTAAAGCTAAATATATCAAAATATAGTTTTAAGCAAATGATGGTAAACACACACAATATTTCAAAACTAGTTGAACAGCCCGTTACACGGGCCACAGTGCCTCTGGCAGCCGGTCACGGGGCAGTCACGCGCAGTGGAGACTGCCCGCGCCATGGCTGATACAGAGCTGGACGCTCCTTCTGAGTGCCCAGCTCTGTATCAGCCGCGGCCGCGGGCAGTCTCTACTGCGTATGACTGCCGCACGCGCAGCAGTATCTACTGCGCATGTCGGGCGTTACACACAATTTAGCGAATTATTATATAGGATATTTCAAAATCACCAACGTTAGTTTCACTTTAAAAACAAGTTGCTCTTATAACAAAGAACACGTTTTAAACCTTTGAGTGTCAAAGTTGCAATGCGTTGGATACCTTTCTGGACCTCAATGGGTTAATGGGCACCAAGCCCAAAATATGATTTACAGCCATCGGTGTATAGATTTGCTAGGGATCCTCCTGTCCAAAGCCGATGCTGTGAGATCCAATAAAGGCAGCAGACAATCCTTATTGGCTGCTGTGATGTCTCACACAACTGCACAGCCAATAGAAACGAGGCTGTCACCAGCAGCTTCTGCTCTTGCAGGAGGTAAGACAAGCAGGATGGGATGGACCTCATCAATCAGGACAGAACATTTAAAGGGGATTGCCCAAAACAAAGTTCCCCCCAATAATTAGCCATCTAGCAATACGCTTATCAATAGTATTATTATCCAGCCTAATTACCGCATTAGTCAGAAATCCTACTCCTGCCGAGACTGGCAGCCAAGCAACAGCACTTTAGAAGCATCCGTGCTCCTGCACCATCACTCCCTTCTGACATCTTAAAGTACCATGCAACACCTCCTCTAGGAGACTGGGACTGACCGCTCTAGAGCACAGATGTCTGTAAGCAAATTTGTCTGAGCTGTTGCCTGGCCGTCAGTAGGATCTCTCACTAACGCCGTAATTAGGCTAGATAATAGTACTGTTGGTAAGCGTATCGCTAGATGGCTAATTATCGGGGGGGGCTTTATTTGAGGTGATTGTTCCCCTTTAATAGGATGCTGCTCACAGAGTTGAGTATCCAAGATTAAACTAGCAAAAGACTATTTTCATGTTAAATTCATGTTAAATGCTCATTATCAATCACAGATGTGGTAAACGTTTCCATCTCTTTACTGATTTACAGCGGGCAAAACATTTTCCTGCATGCTTTTCTTTCCTATTCAGTCTAGGGTCTGAGACATGCGGCCTAGTCATCATGTTAGGTGAAGAATTCTGGTGCAAACAAACTACGCAGTAGGCGACCAATTACAATTCCCAATTATTTAAATTGGGCTCTTTTGGCCTGATACAGAGGTGCAATTCTGGGGCAAATCAAACGCATGATAGAGGAAATCAATTATCAGTTTTTCCCCACTGACTTAAATGGGGATTTTAACTCCTTGAATTAATGTGTTAGAGACCTTTCAAGCTTTCAAGGGACTAAAAGATCCATTTAACCCTTTGAGTGCCACCTACCTGCTCCTAAAGAGGACACTTGGGGTAGGTATGGTCCCCTAATATCTCTTAAAGAGGGACACTTGGAAGGTACACACCCCTATGTAACACTTAGGAGGTGTATGTATCCCTAATATCTCCTAAAAAGGGACACTTGGAAGGTATGGACCCCTAACATCTCCTAAAGGGGGACACTTGGATGGTATGGACCCCTAATATCTCCTAAAGAGGGACACCTGGAAGGTACAGACCCCTAATATCTCCTAAAGAGGGACACTTGGAAGGTATGGATCCCCCAAATATCTCCTAAACAGCGACACTTGGAAGGAATGGTTTAAAATGTCATGTTGTCATAATCAATCATACTAACAAACTCTGGTTGTAAATGTACCCCTTTTTTCCATGTGTGGAATGTACAACTCACAAAGTGCTGTAAAATAGCTAAGACAATAACTTATCTTACAATTTATCACAGTACGGAAACGTTTCATGCAAGAGCAACATTTTTTTTTTTTTTTTTTTTAAAGCAGTACTACCATTTTAGCTGGGCATCATCACACGTTCACTACTTCAATAGTTGGGGGAATTGCTTTTCCTGTGGGCTAACACAAGGGTATCCCTAATGCAAGGAGACGTTTTATTCAAAAGGTATTAGAGCTCAGACTGTTAGCAGCAGAGCAAACAGTCTCAAAAAACATTTTTTTTTTTCTTATTCATGCACTCATTGGGAGAAATGGGGTTATTGACTGTACCTCTCCGTAGGAAAGGATACATGACAAGAATAGACCCCCCCCCCGGTGACCACAAAAGAATAATTTTAGTTTAACCCTTTGAATGCCAGAGAGCTGCATAACACAAGGCTGGGATAACAGATCTTCCTTGTAGCTCTGGGACAACCAAGTTACCAGATCACATGGTATAAAATGATCCGATATTGTGGTTTACATGCAGATTAAAGGAAAAATGGTTTTATGAAAAAGTCTACACCTGCATTTCATGTCAAAGGGGAATGTTCATCATGAAGCATTAAAGAGATAGTAATATTTAAAATGTAAAAATTTTTGGTGCAGTATCATAGTGGCCTGAAATGTTACAGTGGCGCTGTTGCTACACCATCCTATGGATGGCTCTGGTCAAATGCGTACTACTCTGGCACTCAAAGCGTTAAGAGCAAAGCAAGAGAGAGACTGCCCTACACCACTATCATTAACAGAAACATTTAATTATCTAAAATGATCAGTCGTCTTTCCCTGCTTTGCGTACGGTGAGGCATCAAAATATGGTGAAAATATGGCCATACCAGAGATAAATATAATTAACTGAATATGTCTATGTAAGTTTTCACCCCGACAGCAAGGGATCTTGGCTGTCTGAAACTGGAGAACGGAACTGGCAGATCAATCAGTTATGGTAATCCGCCTAATGGTGGTATTCCATATCTAACAAAGTAAAAAAGATTCTAAAACTATAGCACAACTGTTCTCAGCCTGGTGTTGTCGCACCGAAGGAACAAATCTTTCTGGAGCTGATTGGCCAGCTGCAGCCAAGGAGGGAAGGGAGGCTCCACCCCCTGCATACACTTAGAGAAATGTTCCTGCCTACTTCCTGCCCAGAGTTACCAGTAACCTGTATTGGATGACAGAGAAATACAATTACTGAATATGTGTATGTGAGTTTTCACCCCGACAGCAAGGGATCTTGCCTGTCTGAATCTGGAGAACGGAACTGGCAGATCAATCCAGCATCTGGCTCACTGACAAATGAGCAAGTTCCAGGCAGGATCCGACCATCAGTACACAGGTAAATGGCAGATGTGCAGGGAAATCTACAAATTTCTTATTTTATTGAAGTCACCACTAGGTGCCACTATGGCCATCAATGGCGAACTTCAGCTGGTGTCCAAAAACTCTTTAAAGCGGGGGAATCCAAGCATTTTTCACTCTTGGCCACATTATGTGAAATCCATAGGAGTAAGGGCCTCAGTTTGTGTATTGATAACAATTGAGAATTACAGCCTGTCCGCTTTTAAAAAAAAATATATAAAAGGTTTCTTCTAGATTAATACATAGTAACATAGTAAATTAAGTTGAAAAGAGGCACACGTCCATCAAGTTCAACCTCATAACCCAGAGAAATGAGAATTTATACAGACACTGAGGAGAGTATTATGCATCTCTCTCTCTTTATTTCCCTCAACAGCAAAGGAAGAGAAAACAAAACAGAATATATGTAAACCAATAAGAACATGTCTTTCATTAAGCTCCTCCCCATTAGCATAACACATGACCCCTCCAGTAACTCCTCTTTCTCTGCCATTTTCCCTCCAGATAAGTACATTACAATTTGCTCTCCGTTGTTTTTACATTTTATTCTACTGACTTGTGTCTTTTAATATTATATTTTGCGTTCTTGCTATGCTGCAGGCTTGTACTGTAAATAGCCTGCCTTTTCTTCCTTACCTTCAGTCCTTCATTTCTGTATATTTTTCCTCACTTACTAGCCTTTTTCTGTTTGGGGTCAGTTACGTCCCCTGCAGTGCTTATTCCCCTTTATTTTCTTCCTTTGGGCTCTCTTTGCCCTGTGTTTCACTTCCCTACCTGTTTTTGTCTTCCACTCGTTGGTTTTGGCTGTCACACATGCTCAGTTTGCATTGTGGCGGCCATTTTTTTGTAGCTTTATCCTTTCCTATGGACTAGCGGCGGCCGTTTTGTTGTAGCCCTTCAGCCATTTTTTTTACAGCGATTTGTGACTTATACCTTCTCTGCTGGCCTCGCAAGTTGTTTGGCTTATATTTCCACTGTCCTTTTGCCCTGTATCCTGCTGCTGGCTGCCCACCTCTGTAGCAGTGTGACTTCAGAGTCTAGATAAGACTTTATTGTGTTCCAGCCTGTTAGTTTCGTTCTATCTTTATCATGCCTATTAACACCTCTGGTGCTAATGCCTCCCCCAGGCTCTGCCCCTGCTAGCTCCCTTCCCTTTGAGGATTCTCCTTCAGAACTACTTAATTCTGAGGAGTTTCATACCCTGTTGGACACCACTAAGCCCAGGTCTGTTAATTTGGCTATTCAATCTGCCATGGGGCTCATGTCCTCTAACACTGCAGTATCTATTTCCTCTGTCCTGCGGACTGCCCAGGTTCCCTCTATTCAGGACCGTGGTCATACTACACTTACTGTGGCCCCTACTGGGGCACCCAGTAAAAAAGCTACTTCTAAGTCCAAGCACGCTGATACCCCAGCCTCCATTAATGTTCAATCAGACAGTGGACATGCTGTCACTGATGGCGTGATCCCACCACGCAAAAGAGCCCAGTACCGGGCAAAAACAGTACACAGACGGAAAAAGGCGAGAGCCGTAGTGGATGTTTCGGACTTAGAGCACAGAATGACATCCTCAGACCCCTTATAAGCCTCCTCCGAATCGGAATCTAAGTCCGAAACATCCACTACGGCTCTCGCCTTTTTCCGTCTGTGTACTGTTTTTGCCCGGTACTGGGCTCTTTTGCGTGGTGGGATCACGCCATCAGTGACAGTGACGTCATTCTGTACTCTGAGTCTGATGATGTCAATACCTTGGCGCTTACCCCACCGCCACAAGAAGGGGTTATCCCTAAGACTGATGATCATACTTTGTTTGACCCGCAAGGCGAACCACTGTTTGACCCAGACAATCTTTTAAACCCCTGCTCAGCCGACTGGTTCCCAGTGGACCATGTCACCAAGTACCTGGCTTCTAGAGTGCACAAACCCTTGGACAAGGCCACCTGTAATAAACTCAGGGCTGAATGCCCAAGGCCCATTGTCCATGAAATGTTGTGTAACACCCCTGACGTAGATCCCAAGATCAGTCAATTCTTGGGCAAGACTGACTGGAAAGCCAAAAAACGCCTTGATTATTCCATGCGCAATTGCCAGGATGAAGTGCTTGACGTCCTAGGACCTTGTACAAAAATTTTTGAGAAGGTGGAGGAAGCCATTTCTAGTAATGGACAACTGGATCTTTTGTCAGTTAGGGGCTGGATCCAGAGAGCGATTTGCCTCATTGGCAATGCCAACACCGCACTGGCTACAGAGCGGCATAAAGCCATACTCCTTACAATTGAGCCTAAATTAATTAATATGACCACATCAGAACCAGGCCCACAAGCTAAAGGGTTCTTATTCTGAGACAATTTTGTAAAGGAATTGGGTTCCTTTGTCCAGACTTTCAAAGCCTTAGACAAGGCCCAGTCCAGTATGAAACGGGTCTTTGGCCCAAAGGTTTTCCCCGGGGCTGGCAGAGGTAGGGGCCGCCTGTCCAGCCGCTTCACTAGAGGTCCTTCCAATGGATCTCGAGGCACCAATCTTTCCAGAACCACTGTTCAAGACGCAAGACCACCGGCCAGTACCTTCTTCCCCCAAAGGAGTCAGCCCTGGCAGAACCGCAGAGCCAGAGGTTCATACCAAATAATAATAATAATGTAGATTTCTCCACAGCATGCTTTTTTTTTTTTTTTAAACAAAAATAGCAAACGTTTTAAGCTCATCACTAGATAAGGATTAAAATAAGCTAAACTTGTATAGGGGTGTTAGTTCTCCTTTAAACAGAACTACTACCACCACTAAAAAACGTTATCTCCAGTAATTCCTCATCTGGCGACTAGCTGCTCAGTAGCGCTAGTCGCCATAATTCTCCATTCTTCCTGTGCTGACAGGCAGGACAGAGCACAGACATCTTTCCATAGTGATGTCTACACGCCTGCGCTGTCAGTCCCAGCCTGCTCTAGGAGGCGTTGCTAGGAACCGTTCGGCTCCAAAAGGGACAGACAGTGCAGACATCACTATGGAAAGATGTCTGCGCTCCGTCCTGCTTGTCAGCCTGGGAACAATGGATAATCCTATTTAACAAGGTAATAATTCTGGCGACTACTGAGCTACTGAGCAGCTAGTCGCCAGATGAGGAATTATTGGAGATAAAGTTTTTAGCGGTGGTAGTTCCACTTTAAAGGTGTTTGGGGGAATGTATCTGGTACATGGATAGAACAAGGATGCGCTTGTCTAGATTTCCCCACATTATCCAACATACAGAACAAAATTAAAAAGAGGAAGGCCCCTATAGCGCCTATTATCCAGTGTAGATGATAAAAAACAATAACCAAATGTACTTACGTGTAAGCGTGGTTGGAGGTCTCATACGTTACATCACACAAAGATAATTAACCCGTCTCTGTTTGGTACATCCAATCTGTTGATCCTTTGATTGATCAAGAATTCCGTTTATTCAATACTAGTTGAACAGCGCGTGTACACAGTGCCAGGAAGCAACAGCCGCGGTGCAGTCATGAACAGTATAGACTGCCTGTGCCACGGCCGATAACGGAGTGGGGCGCTCCAAATTCAGACCGTAGTCCTCTTTAAGCACCTTCGGCATGGGCAGTCTGTACTGCGCATGACGACAACGCGCGTAACCGTCTGTACTGCGCATGACAGTTTCTGACAAACATACATTAACTAATTATTATATAGGATATTTAAAAACACGTAAAACCATTTAAACACACTACGCGACATTATCAGACTCTTGATAAAGCAGCAGTAGTAGTGTGTTTTTAAATGGTTTTAAATATATTGAATACATAGAATTCTTGATCAATCGGAGGATCAGATTTTTTTTTTGTCCAACAAAGGATCAACAGATTGGATGTACCTGAACACGAAAGGGTTAATTATCTCTGTGTGGTCATTTGTTGTGATGCAACGTATGAGACCTCCAGCCACGCTTACATGTAAATGCATTTGGTTATTGTCTCTTCATTATTTATATTGGATAAAAGGAAGTATTGGGGCCCTCCTGTTTTTTTTTTCATTCTATAGATCATACTCCGGCAGTTGTAACATACTAATTTAGGTTGAAAAGAGACTTGCGTCCATCTAGTTCAACCCTTTTCCTATTCCTGTTTACCATCGTTGATCCAAAAGAATTCAAGAAGAGCTGGCCACTCTATTCTAAAGATGGAAACCGAAAAATGCATTTTGTTGTCAGGTATGAGATGTAATAACTTTCCATGAAGATTCACCGTAACACACAGTGCACTACCAAAGCAAGAACTAGAGCAGGTTTGTGATTGGGTAGAATTATAAATAACTAGTATGAAAGCCTGTATACATGGGCTAAAGTGCAACCAGCGGCCCCGGCTGCCACCCCAGATCCGGGAGCAGAGACAGGACATGAGCCATCCGAAGCGGGACACGGCGAGTCATGCTCAGGAGAGACTCGCCGAATGCAATGCTCCTTAACGGGGAGCTCCAGGCGGCTCACAGCGAAGCTCCCAGTGTGAGAAAACACACATGCACAGTAGCAAGTCTCTACTGTGCATGTTCGGTTACGCTCACAGTGAGTCACTCATTCTACCACTTTATGTTATAGGATGATGTAAAGGTTATATCTTAAGATATAAGAGTTGATAACCTAGAAACTGAGAATTTAAAGTCCCTCCCCACTACAATGTTGTTGAGTAGTGCTGTTTTCCCATAAAAGCTTAAATTATAGATTTCCTGAAGCACGTTTGTCAGGAAATCAGGTCCAGAGATATGCTAAGCTTGGGATTTATGTAGCCACTTAGGTAGAGGTAATCTACGACCACAATATTGCCTTGCATGCGAGGAACCAAAGAGGAAATAGCTTTATTTTCCCATTAAGAAACTTCTGTCTAAGGGCTCTTTCACTCGGGAGACATTACTGTAAACAGAACTCTGATACATCGTTATCACCCATGATATATAAAAACCTTCTCCTGCGATCCCCCAAGGACCCTGTCACTGGTGGGCCATAGCTGAAGACCAGCAAATGTACGTCATACAAATATTATGTCTGGTGCCCACACAAATCGGCCATTCATATGCCTCAATGAACACTGCAAACGTCAACATTACTCAGGCAGTAAAGATTAATCTCACTGGACTTCGTTGCATTTACATGAGGCAACTGTTGCTCTTGCGACCGGCATCCTAGTCCACCAGCCAGCATACCTTTCTGCATGCAAGACAACCAACAGACCATTGCTGTGCTTATCGCTCATGGGAAAGGGGACTAGCACCTTTGGTAGTGCAAGTCACCATGTTCGAGTGTTGGGCCCCATATAAATGATAAGAGGCAACAGGGCTTTTTATGGAACTAAAAAAATAAGCCATCTAGGAAAAGGTGGACAAAACAAAGTAACCAATCAGTATCACCTTAAGGACCGGCCATGAGAGCACGCAGCTGGCACTTAACGACCACAGAGCATTTTTTTATTTTTTTTTGTGTAGTCCAATTCAGGGCTCCCCGAACGGCGTGCAGCCGCACATGGATCCCTGAATTCCATGGCGTACATGTATGTCCTTGGCCATTTAGGGACACCCTGGGTCGTTAAGGTGTTAAAGGGACATACATTTTTAGACACAATTAAAGTGTTCATAACCATTTAACCGTTCCTGTGCCAGTGGAGAGTTGGACACCTATCTGGCACTTAAAGGGTTAAATAGCATGTACTCCTACGCCGGTATGTCTGCAACAAGCCATATGTATAATAGGCAGCAGATTAAAATGCCGACATATTTAAATTGAGCTTTTAACTCCTTGAATGGTAAAAAGAGGTTTCCACTGCATAGCATACTTTTCTGGCACTTAAAGGGTTATATTCTATCAAGGTAATGAAATATTTACAGGTATGTGTGATTGTTACAATATACAGGGGTACTATGCACTCTCAAAAGGTCATCACCCCAATTCAGAGAGGCAAAAAGATCCAGGAACGACAAGGGGCATGGAGGAAGGGGCAGACGCATTTGACTGGAAGGAAGACAATGGTGGTACCCCTCAGAATGCCATGCAAGCTTGGTTGGGCTGGGTCTTATACAGACCGATGCTGCCTTTTTAAGGTGTAGTAAACACAAAATTATTAATACATTTTTGGTAAGGATTTTCCTATTGACTAAAACAAGGATACAACCAAAGCTGGGAGATGTTTCTTTCAAAAGTCATTCGAGAGCACCTCTGCATTTTTTAAGAGAGTCTGAGTTCAATAACTTGTGCAATATGTTAAGTACTGTTGTCACTATCTTTAAGAGCAGTGCCACAGACACAACAGCGCCACCTGGCAGCCAAACATATTGAACTGTAGCTGTGAGACAAATGCCAGGTTAACTCTGTAATACGGTTTGATAAATCTAAATAAATGAAAATACAACCCTCGCTCAGCATTGGGGGTCTCCTTATTTTACCCAACAGGAAAATCTCTACAACATATGTTTGCATATTTAGGGTTTCCTTTCACCTTTGAAGTTTAGCCGACAACCTTTTTCTGCACACGCATAATATATAATGTCAAATTGCCGATACGATTTATTGTTTTCATCGCATTGCGCGCACCTCAGGCACTCAAAAGGTAAAAATTGCCTCTTAATTACGTTAATGGGATCAGCCTAGGCAGGTTTCATCTATACAATATTAAAATATATCTATTTACCATTTAATCTGTGGGCGTTTCTTGGCATTTAGACTCTGCCGTACTCTAGAAGTGAACACTGACATTTTAGGGTCTAGACCAGTGGTTCCCAATCCATGCCCTCAGTGGCTACTAACAGGCCAGGATTTGAGAATTTCCTTTTAACAGCACAGGTGAGTTAATCAATATGACTGAGCCTCTGATCAAGACACTTGTGTTCTAGCAGGGAAATTCCTAAGCCCTGACCTGTTAGTGGCCACTGAGGGCACGGGCTGAGAACCTCTGGTCTAGACTCTATACAAGGCCCTTTGGAATCACTGGTGGAGTGGTTAGAGCCATCATCATCGTTGTCGTCTTCTTGCTGATAGATTTTATCCATCAGCGGTGATTTTTGGATACCGAGGCTTGAGCCTCACTACTCCATCTTCTCGGGTTGGGTTTTAAGTCGCAGGTTTGGATTCTTCTTGGTTAGAGCCAGAGAGATCTGCCCTTTATATAACTGGGTGTGGCTAACAAGACCCATACAGACACACCCCCTAGAAATATGGGAGGGGCTAGCAAGAGAAATAGAGAGACTGACTTGAACTTCGGAATCAGGGGGTGGTGCTGGCTAAAGGCCATAATGAAAGTCCACATTCATGATTCTAAAGGGCTTTCTATACATTCAAAGTAGTACCATTTCCCCACTCAGTTACATACAAAAGCAGGGTTTAAATGCAATAAACAGTAAATAGTTATAACAGACTCCTCTATGGATAACATCTGCCTAGTAAAATCTTTATGTTAAACTTTGCTCAGTCTCCATGTGTGTTTATTACACTCGCTGCTTGTAGGTCTCCCTAAGTTGAAAGGGTATTCCCTTCCTCTCCCATGTGCTTAAAGCAGTGGATCTCAAGCTTTTTTTTTTTTTTTTTTTTTGTTTTGTTCAAAGTACCCCTAACATGTAGTCTGGAATTTTAGGGGCACACCTAACATCCTATATAATAATTCGCTCGGAGGTTTGTCAGAAGCCATCATGCTCAGTAGACACTGCCCAAATGCACGGAATGCTGGGAGAACAGAATGCTGGGAGAACAGAATGCTGGGGGATGTAGGAATGCTGGGGGATGTAGGAATGCTGGGGGATGTAGGAATGCTGGAGGATGTAGGAATGCTGGAGGATGTAGGAATGCTGGGGGATGTAGGAATGCTGGGCGCAAAGAATGCTGGGCGCATTCTGTGCTTTCGGGCAGTCTCTACAGTGCATGACTGCATCGGAGGCAGGATGCAGAGCAGGACCGGCCTCTTAACATCACCCGGACATTGGCCCATGTACACGGGATTTTACACTAGTTTTATATAATTTGAAAGGGTGTAATGAAGGTTAGAAAAATGTAAGTATGTCATTCTTAGCTCTCGCAGTCAGAATTACTAAAATAAACATAACGTGCACAATATACAGTTATACCTCAAGAGTCCCATTTTTCATAGATAAAAGGGGCACCATAAGTGGATGTTCATAGCACACCAAAGTATCATGGCATCGTGACTGAGAAACACTGGCCTAAAGTGAATTCGCTGCACCCCACCAACGAGGCCCACATAGGCTGACATGTGTGTCTGAGTTGGTGCAGTTTCTCTTATGCAGAAAGGATTTGCCTGACATTTCGGAACCCGATTGCCTGTGTGTGTGGGACCAGAATGATATGGAAATTTTCCGCAGTGGCCCATGGGAGAGACAAACCTGACCTGAGCACTGCCTGATAGGCCACAATACCTTAGTACAAACACTTAACCCCTTAACAACCACCCAATTCGACAGGGGGTGGCCATTAAGGACCAAGGCTCAATTGGTTTGTTTTTTTTGTCCGATGAGTTCTGGGATGACAGAACGGTGTGCAGCCACGCTGCCATCCCAGAATTCCATAATGTGCCAGACATCTGAACCAGCATGACTGTCCTGACACTTCACTAAGGTATTAATTTAGTTTGGTCTCTGTGTATGTTTGTCCTGTGTTTGTTTATAACTTTAGAAACTCAATTCACACAGGAATCAAATGAGTTGAAGACCTCTCTTGCATCCATATGATATAATAATAAAAAAAAAAAAAAAAAAAAAAAAATCTCTCCACAGTGGTAACAAAGGGGTTAATGATAAGTTAAAATGATGAGATGATGTCACGTGGTTGGAAAGCTGTTCCAGGAGCATTGGCAGGCAGGGATGTGAGAGCCTCATCTCTCTCAGCTGCCGTCCTCCTACAGACCACCTGTACGGGAGAGGACCACCAGGACTGAGCCATGCAGAGAGGCTAACGATGTGGGGAACAGCCAAAGAGCGATACGGTGCAGTCGTCTAACTGATGAGATGGGCCCATTCCGGGATCACTTTGCTCTATGGGGCTGAATCATCTATAAGTCACTGCTGTGATACAGCATTGTGGTATGCTAAAGCACACAGACTTTCTCAAGAGAAGCTAACACCTGCTTTTTTTAACCGTTTAAGAACAGGTAACATAGAAACCTAGTAAATTAGACTGAAAAAAAGACAAGCACACTTTGTAGACCTTTCCAATTAAGTAATTATTTTTAAATAACGATTTCGGCTCTGCTGCAGAGCCTCTTCGAGTCATATGACTCGAATCTCCTGCTGTCAACTTTCAGTGCCTATATCTCTCAAACCACAGCAGTTTGAGAGATAGGGTTTGTAGCACTTAGCTTATTATTTTAAGCTCTACAACACTAGAAACAATTTTTATGGGACATTAGAGTCCGTTTGAAGGGTTAAGAAGATAAACATCCCATTAAAATCAAATGGAATTTGGAAAATAGTTCTATGTGCTTTATAGTGCAGCTGATTGAATATTTCCCACATCACAGGGTCAGCACATTCTGAAAGTTCCCAGGTATGAATGTGTGTCTCTATTTTTCGTGGTTCCCAATCAGACCAACCTCTTCAGGGTTTCCCCTCTCAGATGAGGTCCAAAATGTAGAGAAAATGTAAATGGGCAGTGTGTTTCCCCTGTGGGAACTGGCCATCCTGTAGATCCACATTAATAATTCTCTCCCACCAGAGCCAGTCCAGTCAGCATCTGCTAAATTCCCAAGTATGTGTCCAGTCACCCTGGCAGGGGAAGGGGGATGAGAAAATGAGCAATATTCCTCCATGAGTGGACAGATGAGAAGAATCCTTCATCAGGAGACTGTGCTGCTGAGTCACGTTCCACTGGGAACTGGGAAATGAATGTGACTCTTCTCTGTAATGCACGGCGGCAGTTATCTTCAATTAGTACAGGAAATCATCAACTGATGGGCTAAAATGCCACAAACACTACTTATTCATGCACTTAACCCTTTGAGTGCCAGAGTGGTACGCAAAGGATTAAAATCACAGCAAGGCTGATTGTAGTAAGATGAACTGGAATAGTTCTGGTGGTGACCCAACTACACCAAAAGAAGGGAGGGGTGGGGCAAATAAGTATTCCCGTTAACCCTTTACAATGAGTTGCTCACCCCTGCGGCACCCAAAAGGTGAATTTAACTTTTTGAATGTCAGAAAGGTATCCAATAAGGAATGAAACTTTTTTTACATTAATACTGACATCTGTTGTGCAGGTTTCAGATAGTTCTGCTATTACATTCTATGGGAGAGGTGAGTCACTGACAAACCATTCTCCATGGAATGCTGTAACAGCTGAGTCACTTCCTATCTGTTTCCAGAGAATATAAAAGGTTTGAACTGTTACAATGTTTAAATAAAACAACTGCCAGGAGTGACAGTACCATTGTTTCACTGAGCAGGAAAAGCACTAGAACACGTTTTCATTCAGAAAAGTAGTTTACTGCTCTTTTAACGACTTTTAAAGTATACACACGCATACAATTTTTTTTTCCAGCAGATCCTGCACTTTCAAAACACAGAACTGATTTGTGGATATCCCCTAACACGACTAGACAGTTTTATAGTTGTGTTAGTCCAGTAGTGTAGAGGCCAGATGAAGGAGTATTCTAGTATGTAATAATACCTTTTTTATTAGACTAACATTACATTTTATGAAGACAAGCTTTCGAGAGAGATTCTCCTTCTATACTTTATACTTCATAAAGGAAGAATCTCTCTTGAAAGCTTGTCTTCATAAAATGTGATGTTAGTCCAGTAAAAAAAGGTATTATCACATACTGGAATACTCATTCATTTAACACACACTATACATATTACACACACACACACACACACTTTACATATATTATACACACACTCACACACTAACTATACGTATTATGTACACACACGTTTATATATTATATATACACATACCAATGTGTGTTTTATATGCACGCATGCGTGTGTGCTTTATATACGCGCTTGCGTGCGTTTTATATACGTGCACGCATTTTATATACATGCGCGTGTGTGTTTTATATAACCTGCAGAATAAGATAAGGCAACTCACACTGCCGACAGATTTTTCTTTCAAAATATGTTGTTCCCATAGAGAAAAAAAATAGGCTTACAACTCCTTTTTAAGGTTTTTTTTTTTTTTTTTTTTTTTTAAACCCTCTGAATGCTAGAGAGGGCTAAAACACATTGCAAAGCAATACAGTGTACACCTCTCTAGAACTCAAGCCTAAAAACACCATTTAGCTGTTTGGGAATGATTTGTTCTCAAAAGTTCAGAAAGTTTGCTCCATATTTCCATGTTTATTTATCCATCTTTTATGCCATGCCACACAAGGTTTAAAGGGATAGTAATGTTTCATAATAAAAGCCGCTCCAATTAATCTTCATAGTATTTGGGCCATGTAGAGTGTTATTTCACTACTGTCAGAGTTGTAGTTCAAGAGTAATTGAATGATAAAATATCCCCCTCCTTCCCCTTTTACCTAGTGTAAGTGCCTCCCCTCAGATGTGGAATCTGGTCTTACGATCGGACGGATCACAGCAAGGGACAATCTTCTTACTGTGATCATAAGGAAAACCCTGCCCCCTTGACAGGTTTTTCCTTATGATCACTGAAGATTGTCCCTCTCTGCGATCCATCCGGACAGTCTTGCTGCTCTGAGGTGAGCAGTGTTACATCAGTAAAAGTGGCGGGAGGGGGATACTTTATCATTCAATTACTCTTGAACTACAACTCTGACAGTAGTGAAATACCACTCTCTATGGACTACATACAATGAAGATTAATTGGAGCGGTTTTATTGTGAAACATTACTATCCCTTTAAAACATGCTTTTTCTACAGTTTCCCTTTGAGTGCCAGTGGGCTACGTAACATATTGCAAAGCAATGCGTTGCCTACCACTCTGGCAGTCAAAGGGTTAAGTCCACTCACATCTGGTCTGCCTGCACGAGTCACAGAGAATCCCAGGCAGGAACCTCTCAGTGGAACCTTTTTATGAGAGTTCAGATAAGAGCCAGGAAGCCGTTCAACTCCTCCCTATGGTGTCACTAACTCCTCTCAGTTGTAGCTCCTACGGGAGGGTCCTGAAAAGTCCAATTTCATCATTTTGGCACGTTCTCCAGTATCTACATACAAACAATGTCCAACTGCGTGGCCTGGAGACGAACCAACCAGCATCACAGGGGAGGCGTACGAATTCCACACATTTCTTCTGATTTAAGTAGGAATTTTAATCCCACGAGTGGTAGAATACTTTACAATTCACGGAGACCTCTCTTCTATTCAATGGGGTAAAAATTTCCAGTTAATCTGTGTGATTTTCTATTTGTCTCCCTACGGTGCCATTGGGTTGATCCAGAACTGTCTTTCTTTGGTCTGAAAACTGCTTCTGGTCCCCCCGACATCCAGATAACACGTTATCTACATGTGTGCACACGCGGACGTTGGGCTGTATGCAGAAAGGAAGAGGGATCCTGGGGCAGATCTACATAACCATAAAGGTTGAAAATAAAATTCCAGTTGATA
>CM074718.1:25855190-26135377 GCA_037306005.1 Rhinophrynus dorsalis
GATACCGGTGCTATGTATTGAGAGGGGAGTCTGATTCTCCCTCTATGCACAACTACTCAACACTTATGTGGCAGACATTTCTGATGTTTCGACACTTAAGACTGCAACATCAGAATGTCGCCCTTTTCAGCCAGGCGACATATTTTAATGCACTGTTTTGTTGGTCACCCATTAGAGCAGTGGTCTTAACTCCTGTCCTCAGGGACCCACTGACAGGCCAGGATTTGATTATTCCCTTGTTAGAGCACAGGTGAGTTAATCAATGTGAATGAGCCTCTGATCACATGATTTTCCTTGTTAGAACACAGGTGGGTTAATCAATGTGAATAAGCCTCTGATCACATGATTTCCTTGTTTGCGCACAGGTGAGTTAATCAATGTGAATAAGCCTCTGATCACATGATTTCCTTGTTAGAGCACAGGTGAGTTAATCAATGTGAATGAGCCTCTGATCACATGATTTCCTTGTTACAGCACAGGTGAGTTAAATCAATGTAATGGGCCTCTGATCACATGATTTCCTTGTTACAGCACAGGTGAGTTAATCAATGTAATATGGGCCTCTGATCACCACACCTGTGCTCTAGCAGAGAAATCCCTAAGTCCTGGCCTGTTAGTGGGTCCTGAGGACAGGAGGTGAGAACCACCGCATTAGTGGGTGATGCTTCAAAAGGATACCCCTCCCACTGTCTAGATAAATAAATAGCTGGGCAGACACACGGCTGGTCAGATATTTGGGCAGACATACAGCGGTCAGGCACATGGACAGATAGTTACATGGACAGGCAGACAGAAAAATATTGTATTATATCCCCAGTTTCCTGTATATAGTAAATTCTATTCAAGCCTGCATCTGGGTTACGATTCCTCACAGCAAACAATGGGCTTCAGTAGACCAGAATGACTCTTAAGGGACCCCAGCTGTAAGCAGACTGACACAAAAACCTCTAGCAGTAGGAAAAAAAAATGAGCAAAAACAAATAAAGACAGTAACTATATCATAAACTGGCTGCTGTTTGAAATGATGCCTTCTTAGTCAAGCCATCCTGATAAACAAGTTTAAAGCCCACTTATTCGTGGCGCACTCTGGCAATCAAAGTGTTAAATCATTTAATGGACTTTCCCCTCTACCGTGCAAATTATTTCCTCCAGAATTACTCCTCTTGACTTATGCAAATGGCCCAGTGAGCTCTGGAGACATGAAAGTTGTCCTGTTGTCTTGGAGAACACGATTCCACCCACACTTCTTCTTAAAGGGATAGTAATACTTCGTTTTAACTTTATTTTATTTTGTAGGCATTAAAAAAAAACATGAAGAATGATATAAGTCTTATCTCTCAAACCTTTATGGTTTGAGAGATATTCACAAGCAAAGTTCCCCTCCCGCCCCTTTTACCTAGTGTAAGCCTTCTCTTCTCAGATGTGGAATGCAGTCCATAGACCAGACAGATAACAGAAGGGGACAATCTTCTTCCTTATGAGAACAATGAAAAGCCCTGCCCCCCCTTGACAAGTTTTTCCCCTTATCTTAATTGAAGATTGTCCCTCTCTGCAGTCTACCTGGGCACCTCCCTTCTGATCTGGCTGAGCAGTGTTACATCAGTAAAAGGGGCGGGAGGGGGATACTTTGTCATTGAATTACTCTTGTACTACAGTTCTGACAGAATTGAAACAACACTCTCCAAAGTCCAAATACTATGATGATTAATTAGAGCTGCTTTTATTATGAAACATTACTATCCCTTTAAAGTGGAACTTTCATTCGATTACAGCTCGGCCCCCGTGTATTTACTGTATCGCTGGATTACCATAAAAAATGTAATGGAAGTGTGGAAAGCGTTGGCATCAGTAGTGATCAAACCTTAATAACGGAACAAAGAATAAGTAGGAGAGCGGGCCATCTTGTTGAATCCTCTCTTGAGCGTCTGCACTGAACTCTCCTATCCTTGTCAGTCACTTTGTTGAAGACGTCCCCTTACATTGTAGAAAACATCTCTCTCTCACTCTAGTTTAAAGGGATAGTAACCCCTTCGAAAAATGTGAAGCCAATTGCTAGGAATCACCACAACATACTTAACTCCCATTTTCCCATTTCTCAAACCTTTTATGGTTTGAGAGATGTAAGGAAAATAAAGTCCTCCGCTCCCCTCCCCCTTCTCATGTGTCCGCTGTATAGCGGACATCATGAGATCCTGCTTCCGGGACCAGACGGCGGCTCTTCAGGAGCGCTGGTCAGAGATATCCAACTATAATTACTTAATCAGAATGGTCTACAATGTGTGCCTGGATTGCAAGCACAAGTTGTAGACCATTCCGATGAAGTAATTATAGTTAGATATCCCGATGGCAGCGCTAATGAAGAGCCGCCGTAAGTCGGTCAACCAGATTCTGCCTCTGACAGCTTTAAGCTTGTCAGGCAAAGAGGGGAGGGAGCGGAGGTCTTTATTTTCGTACATCTCTCAAACCATAAAGGTTTGAGAGATGGGAATATGGGAGTTAAGTATGTTGTGATGATTCCTAGCATTTGGCTTCACGTTTTTCGGGGGGGGTACTATCTCTTTAATGTCCTGATGTGCAGCGGTATGAGAGCACGCCAGGTCATGACAAGAATCTGGGCCGTTTCAGGATTTGCTTGTACCACACGATGGGCTATGATGGTACGTCATCAGGTACATTTTTAAAACACAATATCTTGACCTATTAATAATTAAAAATAAAAAATAAATAAATAAATAAAAAGGTATATTTGGAGATACTGAACGGCTGGCGTATCTTACTAGAGCCAAGTGAAGTGAGGGTGAAAGTTCCCTTTTAAAGTGATAGCAAGACTTAATATATTGTAAAATTTATATTGTAAGGTTTATCCCCCTGAGTAAAGCAAGGGCACTCCCACTGCTGAAACGTGTTTTATTCAAAAGTTATTACAGCTCAAAGTTGAATTTTTAAGGTGCAGTATCACAGGGGGCCTGAAACTCGTTACAGTGGCGCTGTTGCTACACCATCCCTATGGAACTGTATGGTCAATTGACCGGCACTTTACATAGGACAATGTAGCAACAGCGCTACTGTGCAATTTCAGGCCCCCTGTTGAAACTGCACCTAAAAAATTCAAGTTTGAGTTGTAATGACTTTGGAATAAAAACATCTTTCAGCAGTGGGAGTACCTTACAATATAAATGTTACTATATATGAAGTGTTACTATACCTTTAATACAATAAGTGAACTGTAATTTTACAGTTGAGGCCTGTAGTGTCCCAGATTAGAGAAAATTCTTTGAGAACTTCCAAAATATCATTTAATCCTATGGGGACCAGAGGGCTGTGCATTGGATTAACTGTAATAGTACAGTACTGTGTAACAGGAACCAGGGTCTTAGCGGAGATCCCTGGACGTCGTTGTTGATGTCTCTCTCCAGGTTCTCTGGATACCTCCTTCTGGAACGTGTTCTAGATCTCCCTGAGGAAAATCTGTTCCCTCCTTATCCCACCCAATAAAGCAGACAACTGCTGTTACGGAGTGTAGTAGAACATAAATTTTATTCAGCGGAACAAAGGGATATGATACAGTTCAACATAATGTCTCTACAACAAACAAGACAGGAATTGAAATCTGGCTCCAAACATAGCACCAGAGGAAAAAATGTAGGTTGGGTAGTGAGTCACCAATAGGAAATACAGGGAATACAACCAATCAGGGCTCATCAGTAGTGGCCAATCACAGGCATGCCTACATTTTAAACCAGATAGTGTGACGTGCCAGTCAGCAGGGTTTCTTACTCAAGATGGCTGCCTGAGGCAAGGAGTTAACTAGCTAACCTGAAAAGGGCTAAAATCACCCTGAGGACAACTGGAAAAATGGGGCCTACATACAGTGAATAATCAGGCAAGAACAATCACGTAGGCAGAAAGCACCGCTAACCTGGGAGAGGGGTAGGGATCCATGACAGTGAAATATAACAATATACTGCAAAACGCGCTGTGCTCTGTATGCTGCAGATATAATTTTCAACCGTTTTTACCATCTTTTAACACTGTTGCACTATCCCTGCTTTCACAGCCCCACACAGACAGCTCTCTGGAAACAGATCTAGGAAGCTCCCTTTCAAGTACATAAAAGTGTTTAATCCTATGAGTGCCAGAGGGGGGAGGATTATGGGAGCTGTAGTACAAAAGAGCTGGAGAGCCGAATGTTAGCCCTGTTGTAAAAGCTCGGCAGATTTAGTAGGAAATAGCGTCTCTGAAATTACACGCTCACAAAACTGCAAGTTCATCAAATGGTACGTTTTAGAGGAAAGGTGAGAAAAGAACTGGGAGACATAACTGGTCCCAATAATGGATCTGATTAAAATGGAACGACCACTCCAATTAAAGTGCCATACAAATAATTATTCGTATAGCGATATGCATACCGATAGTTGTATCAGGGCTTATAATTTTAAGTCCTTTGCTACTAGCCAGACCTGAAAAGTTACTCGCCACTTCAAGTCATAACATACCCACCAGGGCTGAATTTCTACTCACCAGGGCTAAATTTTCACTCGCCATTGACTAGTGGTGAGTGGAAATTTTGAGCCCTGGTTGTATTATCCGGAATAAGTCTGGCGTTATTGAAAAATCCATCTTGTTCGGAGACTCACGAGCAGGCTTGCTGCTGTAGTGGCGTGTGTGCGACAGTGTGCGTGTGTGTGTGTGTGTGTGTGTGTGCGCGAGAGAGAGCTGTGTGCGAGAGAGTGAGCGTGTGTGTGCACGCGAGAGAGCTGTGTGTGTGTGTGTGCGCAAGAGAGCCTGTGTGCGAGAGTGAGCGTGTGTGTGTGTGTGCGCGAGAGAGAGCTGTGTGCGAGAGAGTGAGCGTGTGTGTGTGCGCGAGAGAGAGCTGATTGTGCGAGAGAGTGAGCGTGTGTGTGTGTGCGCGAGAGAGCTCTGTGTGCGAGAGAGTGAGCGTGTGTGTGTGCGCGAGAGAGCTGTGTGCGAGAGAGTGAGCGCGTGTGTGTGTGCGCGAGAGAGCGAGCGTGTGTGTGTGTGCGCGAGAGAGCTGTGTGCGAGAGAGTGAGCGTGTGTGTGTGTGCGTGCGAGAGAGCTGTGTGCGAGAGTGAGCGTGTGTGTGTGTGCGCGAGAGAGCTGTGTGCGAGACAGTGAGCGTGTGTGTGTGCGCGCGAGAGAGCTGTGGTGCGAGAGAGTGAGCGTGTGGTGTGTGCGCGAGAGAGCTTTGTGCGAGAGAGTTGTGTGCGAGTGAGTTGTGTGCGTGCTGCGAGAGAGTGAGCGTGTGTGTGTGCGCCGAGAGAGTGAGCATGCGAGAAAGTGAGCGTGTGTGTGCGCGAGAGAGTGAGCGTGCGTGTGTGCATGCGAGAGAGTGTGCATGCCCATGAAAGAGTGTGCGTATGTGTGCGAGTGCGCGCAAGAGTACGTGTGCACAAGAGTGCACGTGTGTGCGCGTGTGGGTGTGCACAAGAGAGCGCGAGTGTGTGCGCAAGAGAGCGCGAGTGTGCGAGAGTGCACGTGTGAGAGATTGAACGTGCGTGTGCGAGAGATTGCACATGCATGTGTGCGCGAAAGAGTGCACGAAACAGTGCACGTGTGTGTGTGCACGAGTTCGTGTGTGAGAGAGAGTGCATTTGTGTAATGGATTGGATACCTCTCAATCATCCAAGAGATCAGTAAGGTTTAGCAGCTCTGCATTGTTACTCTAACCTAGTTGCCGCTCCATATTCATCTCCAATGGTCCTACACCATTTACACATATGATTATATATAGATTATCTACACTGGAAGCAAATACATTTCTTCGTTTAAAAAAATTGTACTTTTAACCAGTCAAAATGCAGTAAAAAGCTGCAATGTGTTCTATTCTACCCCCTGTGCTGTCACATCCTGTCACAATTTGTTTAGACTGCACACATGGAACTTCAAACCAGTTGAACTACAAACCCCTAACGGCAGACTGACGATTATGGCCCAGCATCAGCTGAAGGGCCACTGGCTTCTCTAAAAAGAAAGACAGCCTTATTCATCAAACTAAAAACGTGCAATTCTGGAGGAAACAAACTGCGTCAGAGGGGTAGAGAATGATTTAAACTGTACCTTTAAGTGAATCAACATTCATTTTTATTTGTCCCCTTAAGTGCATTTGGTTTGCTCCAGAATTGCTAACCTTTTCCCTTGGCCACACGGCCCCTCATGTACAGGTTGCAGGGCCAAATTCAGGATTTTCAGACAGGTGTTACAATATTTGGAAACCCCTAGGATTCATTTGTGGCAACTGCCGATCGCCGAGCATAGATCAGAAGTTGCTAACTTGCAGAATCCAACTGTTGTTGAACTAAAGTTCCCATCATCCACAAACGGCCTTTGTTGTAGTCCAACAGCAGCTGCAAAGGGCAAAGACGTACCAAATTAGCAAATACTTTTGGGATTCCAAAGCTATCTTTCCATAATATGATAGTACAAAAGAGAGTCGGGGGGGAGTGGAAACCCCCATCGGTATGACCTTGGTCAGGAAGGGCGGCAGCCCACGTCAGAATAATGTGGTCTGCTGTTTCCACGTTGATGTCTCAAGGAAACACCTTCACACAAGCAGACGTTTCTGTGTCAGCTGGCGTTAAACAGACACGGTTCTGTGCGATCTGCTAGCATCTGCTCTCCTGCCCAGGACAAATGTTATTAAATGAAATATTTCCTACGCTGTCTTAACATTATTTTCCACAGTTAACTCTGGAAAAATGACACTGAAAAGTTAAAAATACTTACCCAAATGTTCAGCTTTACTTCGCTGGATGGAGAACCGCTCTTCCGATCTAACACCCACACCCAAATCTGCCTGTTTATGTCTAATAAGTATTTTCTTCAAAAGGAAATTTGTCCAGTCAATAAAAAGCAATACTTATATCTAATTTAATGCCTTAGATTAGATCGGTGATTCTCTGCCAGGGTGCCGTGGCATTTTGGTGTGCCACAGACATCAACTTAGGGTTCCCCATGTTTTCTATAAAGACTAACAAAAATGGACTTTTAAATTAAGATTTATAGAAACTGTTAAAGGGATAGTAATGTCAGACAAAAAGTGTTAACTATATGGTAGATACAATTAAAAGAGAGTGCTTGCACTTATTCTTATCTCTCAAACCGTTATGATTTGAGAGATATAGGAAAATAAAGTTCCCTGGTTCCTCCCCTTTCTGCTTGACGAGCTGTAAAGCTGTCAGAAGCAGATTCTGGTCACTTGACCAGATGTGGCTCTTCAGCAGCTCTGATATAACAATATCTAAAGAGAAATACTTCATTTGGAATGGTCTACAAAGTGTTCCTGGTTTGCAAGCACACTTTGTAGACTGTTCCAATGAGTATTTATTTCTAAATAGTGTGATTTCAGCTCTGCTGAAGAGCCTCTGTCTGGTCAAATGACTGGAATCTGCAGCTGTCAGCTAGATGGCAGACTTGAGTAAAACAGCCAGGAAAAGGTAACTTTACCAAGTTATATCTCTCAAACCAAAAAGGTTTGAGAGATAAGACTTACATCGATGTTAACCTTTTTTTAACGTCTACGATATTAAATCAACTTAAAATTAACCATTATTATCCCTTTAAAGGGATAGTAATACTTGCAAATTACTAATCTCCATATTGTAGCTTTGTTAAAAAGAAACTTATTGCCCCCAGTGTCATCTCTCAATCCCTTATGGTATAAGAGATGATAGCGCTCAAAGTTCCCCCCCTCCCTTTCTCTTCCCTGACTGAACGCTGACTGCAGGGATATCCGGTATTACTCGCATCAGGTGGCTCTGCAGCATTGCCGAGATTGCGTTTATAAAAAAGAAATCTTTCACTAAAACGATCTTCTACGTGTGCTTGCAAACCAAACACAAACCAAGCACACGTAGAAGACCATTTCAGTGAAATAATTTTTTTTTATAAACGCGATCTCAGCTCAGCTGCAGAGCCGCCTGATGCACATGAGACTGTCGTACGACAGCTTCCCCTGCAGTCAGCGTTCAGTCAGGGAAGGGGGAGGGAGGGGGGAACTTTGAGCGCTATCATCTCTCAAACCATAAGGGTTTGAGAGATGACACGGGGGCAATAAGTTTCTTTTTAACAAAGCTACAATATGGGGATTAGTAATTTGCAAGTATTACTATCCCTTTAAGCAAATGTTAGTTTTGTTATTATGATTGTAAGACCTAATAATACCTATATATTTATGCATTGTACCTTTCATTATGCCCTTGATAAGTTACATTAAACATGTTAGGGATGCCCCGAATGTTCTAATTACGTGGTAGGGGGTCCCCCAAGCAAACAAAAAATTGAGAACCACTGAATTAGATGCTGCAGAGGTTTCCAGTAGTAAGAGCACAGAACAGAGGCTGGTAGCCACAGGCCCTAAACCCACTGAGGACTGCAATTCCCATCAACCCTAGCAAGCCGTTGGCTAGCTGGAAATGATGGGTATTGTCATTGTCAACTTCGGAGACCAGAAACCACGCATTAGAGCAGACATCTTGTATCTACGCCTGCGCTGCCAGTCCCGGGCTCCATTGCAAAGCAATGCACTGGCCCAAATGGCACCGGAAGAGTCTGACGACACAGGCTTGCAAACTGCACTAACCTGGCCATCAGTCTCCGAAGATTAACCCTTTGAGTGCCAGAGTGGTACGCAACACATTGCAAAGCAATATGTTGCGTACCACTCTGGCGCTCAAAGGGTTAAGGATTACTTTACGGCTACTTTTGAGAGGTAAAATAACTATTATTAAAATAGTCTCCACCTGCCTAAGTACTGCAGGGCGACTTTACCCAACGTGGTAGTTCCGCTTTAACGGCAAAGTTAGCGCCTAAACGAACAGCAAAGTTAGCGAATGGCCCTAAATAAACCCTTTGAGTGCCAGAGGGGTAAAGAACGCAAAGGGTTAAAGGCAGATGTATGAAAATGTGTGCTAATTACTTTGCTAAATGAAGCGGCACCCATTTTAGCCACACCTACTTTCTGAAGCTCCTACAAAAACAAGTTGGCAAATGTTCGCTAATTCTGGGGGGGTGGGAATAAAAAAAAAATCAGCAATTCAGTAACATTTGGTGCTAATCATTTTGCCATCAATAGTGCACTGTAAATAGCGACTGTGAACGGTTCTTGCATTCCGCCTTCCGTTCTCAGTTCCGTACTTAGATTGCACTGCGCCAAGCCCCCTCGGAGTAGAAAGCCACGCCCCTACGAGTCTTGTGGGCCCTTCTCAGACACTTTCTATAACCTTCTCACTTGTCATTGACAGGTACCTCTCTGTAGTTGCTACTCTCTTCTGTCTATTGTACAAAATGGGCATTGCGCTCAGTGGGTGAGATACAGACGTACTATTAAACCAGAGGGGTATCGATGTACTAGTTCACCAGAAGGGTACTTGTACCAGTACAGCATAGAAAGTTAATTAGAAACGCATTTGGCACTTTAGGAATAATTGCCACACTCAGCCGTACAGCCAATATCAGAAGGTGGGACACGAAGCTTTGGTATTCCCTGAAAAATTGGGGCTGAAATTTTGAAGTGGAACTATCACCTAGATTCAAACTTTTCTAGTGAGTTTTAATAGTTAACCGAAGATTAGAGCTGGGTGTATTTTTTAAAAAAAATTGCTTACAAGTGCAGATATATTAGCCCATCAAAATTGTGCACTTCCGAGTTCTGCGGGACTGAATATCCCGCTTCATATCCCAGCTGCCCCAGGGAGCGCGTTCACGGTCCTCTTCGAAGCTGGGTTTCTGTTCTGTAGTGTCACAGCAAACTCCCTGTACAGTGCTACTGGGGCTGAAACCTCCACTCACCAACCCCAGTAGCATTGTACAGGGAGTTTGCTGTGACGCTACAGCACAGAAACCCAGTTTCGAAGGAGAGTGTGAACGCGCTCCCTGGGGCAGCTGGGAAGTCCAGTGGGACATTCAGTCCCGCAGAACGCGGAAGTGCACGATTTTGATGGGCTAATATCTGCACTTGTAAGCAATTTTTTTTTTTTTTTTTTTTTTTTTTTTTTTTTAAATACACCCAGCTCTAATCTTGGGTTAACCATTAAAACTCACTAGAAAAGTTTGAATCTAGGTGATAATTCCGCTTTAAACCCTCTGCACGCCAGAGGGGTGTTTTCAATGCCCTGTACACCCTACTGGTATCCAAAAGGTTAAAATCTACTAGCACGGAAAAGGTTGAAAGTTTGACAAGTGTGGAAAACAAGCAAGGAACCACCGTGGGAGCAGCGCCAAGCACATAACATCTACACTTAAATCCCCGGCGCACACTGTTGTTTTTGCCTGGTTTTATGGTCGGCTGCCTGGCGTCCCGCCTGAGAACATAACTGGAAAATGGGTAAGGAAGTGGCTTAACGGAGCTTCCGGTATGATCACAGCACAGCCCGGGGAAGTTATGTAATTACTGGATGAGGGCATCTTGCAGTAAAAAGAGGAGCCAGGCCACACTGATGTGGAGACATTTAACTCTATCCTGACCTGCTGGGCTGTTTACCATCCTACACACACAGGAACACGCAAACACTTGCATCCATGGTATTATCTGTATGGATTCAATGTAACATAGATACAGGCAACCAGAAGTACCCAGGGGACATATATGTGGTTATTTCATTACTGTCAGAGTTGTAGTACAAGAGTAATTGAATGATAAAGTATCCCCCTCCCGCCCCTTTTACTGATGTAACACTGCTCACCTCAGAGCAGCAAGATGGTCCGGGTGGATTGCAGAGACGGAGAAGATTGAGCATAAGGAAAAACCTAAAAAACCTGTCGGGGGGGGGGGGGGGGGGCAGGGTTTTCCTTATACTCACAGTAAGACTATTGTCCCTTGTTGTGACCTGTCCGGTCAAGAGACCAGATTCCACATCTGAGGGCAGGAGGCTTACACTAGGTAAAAGGGGCGGGAGGAGGATACTTTATCATTCAATTACTCTTGAACTACAACTCTGACAGTACTGAAATAAAACTCTCCATGGCCCAAATACTATGAAGATTAATTGGAGCTGCTTTTATTGTGAAGCATTACTATCCCTTTAAGGACTGGTGACAGCAAGTCCCATACTTTCCATACCCCTCTGGTACTCAATGGGTTAAAAGTCATAAGGGCAAATAGGATTTTCTGGCCACAGTAAGGTAAGTACAGAGAGTTCATATTTGGTGGCATAAAGGAAGGTACGTGCTGAGAGATAAGAAAGAGGCCGTGCACCTTCTGGGGTGAAATTAGGGTGTGTGCAGCTATCTGTGTGATAGGAGGAAATCATCTCCTCTTCTTACTGCACCAGTAAACAGACTGTGGACCATAAAGGAAGCCTCTGAGGGCCTAAAAAAGTTCTAGGACCACCTGATGCTACCTGGTAACTTTCAAAATCAGCTGACCCTGAGGTCTTGTAAATATTAATCCTTTGAGGGGTAGGCAACGTACCCCCGTGACACTCAAAGGGTTAACTTTTAAAGCATCCATAAAATAGATTCTGTGTGATATGTCCCTGTTCGCTGTAATAGAGGGGTGGGCCAATCAGTCCTCAAAGAGCCATTAATACACAACTTTATCACTGCATGAACACACACAAGACGAGCAAGGCTTCTCCCTCTGCCTTCCTGGTACAAGTGGCACCACTTAAAGACTAAAGAACATATTAATTGGAGCAGAATATATAATAGGTATCACTGGACTGACTCACCCTGAGAATTTTGATCCTTCACCATGAGAAACCAGAAATTTGGGTGAAAACCCGGAGTCACTGGGTTAACCCTTTGAATGCGAGAGGGGTATCTTAGGAATGGATACATCTCTGGCGTTCAGAGGGTTAAACCATGCAAGTTCCCAGGTATGCGGATGCAGTGGGAGAGGAGCATTTTAGGAGTTGGACTAAGCAACAATACACGGCATGAGAGACGTATAAAGATGCACTGTGGTCACACAGCCGCTGACCAGGCCAGAAACAATGCCACACATTACCCTTCATCACCATGACAAGCAGGAGTGGAAAGACACATACAGTGGTTACACTTGCTTTTGAAAGACATTTGTCCTGATTCACAAAGGCAACCTGTGGCCCTCTGGTTGTTTAGGACAGCAATTCCAGTTATCCAGCTGCCTGGGGACGATGGGAATTGTAGCCATCAACAGCTGAAGGGCCTCAGGCTGCCTACCAGTGCCCTAAGAAAAGCACAATACAATTGTTTTCTGTCTTTATTCTCCAACACCCAGTCACAGGGGGAGCGAATCCTGCGATGAGTCAGGTAGTCCATGCTGGGGTGACTCAGACAGCGAGCACAGGACCAGCATGTAGTCATAGACATCACAAGCCTGGCTTACTACAGACCACAGCGCAAAGCCACGTACAAGAAAATGTCGCAGTTCAGAAGCAAACCAGCTATGATATAGAACTACCGTGGACTGAAAGCAGGGGAGGGCAACCTGATGCACTCCCGCTGTTGGGACTAAAAATCCCATCATCCTCCTCCAACACCACAAGGCTGCTGGGGGGTTCATGGGATTTGTAGTCAAGCAACAGCTGGATGGCCACATGATGCCTATCCCTGATTTAAAGGTACACTAACTCCAACTGCACTGGGGTTATATAGACTTAACCCTCTGAGTGCCAGAGAGCTAACCAACGCATTGCAAACCCTGTGGCACTTAAAGGGATAGTAATACTTAAAATGTAAAAAAAAAAAAAAATATATATATATATATATATATATATATATATATATATATATATATATATATATATATACACACACACACACACACACACACACACACACACACACACACACATTGTAGTGTTTATCCCCCTGAGGAAAACAAGGGAACTCCGACTGCTGAAAGGTGTTTTATTCAAAAGTTATTACAGCTCAAATTTGAATTTTTTAGCTGCAATATCACAGTGGCCTGAAATTGTACAGTGGCGCTGTTGCTACACCATCCTATGGAGATTTATGGTCTACGGACCAGACCTGTCCATAGGATGGTATAATAACAGCGCCACTGTATAATAATTTCAGGCCACTGTGATATTGCACCTAAATAACTGTAATATCTTTTGAATAAGAGGATTTTAGTTTTACCTGTTAAATCCTTTTCTCTTAGTCCATACAGGTTACTGGTAACTTTGGGTAGGTGATCCGCCCCTTTAACTGTAGGCAGGAACAATTGTATAATTGTAAGCAGGATCCCCAAAAAACTGAGAGGAACCCAGAGCAGAACATTCCTCAACATCTGAATCCACCAGTAGTTCCTCTTCAGAGGAATCTGACACATCAGGTACTCCCTGAGGTTTGGGAAGGGAAGATTTGACTAAGGAGGGGGTCTGCAAAGAATGGAATACCCCCTGTAACTGAGATGGAAAGAGTTGCAATGTACAGGCCCACTGCACCTTTTTTTTTTTTTTTTTTTTTTTTTTTTTTTTTTTTTTTGAGCAACGAATTCTGGGACAGCAGAGCAGCATAATGAATTCTGGGACGGCAGGGCAGCATAATGAATTCTGGGACGGCAGGGCAGCATAATGAATTCTGGGACGGCAGGGCAGCATAATGAATTCTGGGACGGCAGGGCAGCATAATGAATTCTGGGACGGCAGGGCAGCATAATGAATTCTGGGACGGCAGGGCACCATAATGAATTCTGAGACGGCACGGCAGCATAATGAATTCTGGCACGGCAGCATAATGAATTCTGGCACGGCAGCATAATGAATTCTGGCACGGCAGCATAATGAATTCTGGCACGGCAGCATAATGAATTCTGGCACGGCAGCATAATGAATTCTGGCACGGCAGCATAATGAATTCTGGCACGGCAGCATAATGAATTCTGGCACGGCAGCATAATGAATTCTGGCACGGCAGGGCAGCATAATGAATTCTGGCACGGCAGGGCAGCATAATGAATTCTGGCACGGCAGGGCAGCATAATGAATTCTGGCACGGCAGGGCAGCATAATGAATTCTGGCACGGCAGGGCACCATAATGAATTCTGGCACGGCAGGGCAGCATAATGAATTCTGGCACGGCAGGGCAGCATAATGCATTCTGGCACGGCAGGGCAGCATAATGCATTCTGGGACGGCAGGGCAGCATAATGCATTCTGGGACGGCAGGGCAGCATAATGCATTCTGGGACGGCAGGGCAGCATAATGCATTCTGGGACGGCAGGGCAGCATAATGCATTCTGGGACGGCAGGGCAGCATAATGCATTCTGGGACGGCAGGGCAGCATAATGCATTCTGGGACGGCAGGGCAGCATAATGCATTCTGGGACGGCAGGGCAGCATAATGCATTCTGGGACGGCAGGGCAGCATAATGCATTCTGGGACGGCAGGGCAGCATAATGCATTCTGGGACGGCAGGGCAGCATAATGCATTCTGGGACGGCAGGGCAGCATAATGCATTCTGGGACGGCAGGGCAGCATAATGCATTCTGGGACAGCAGGGCAGCATAATGCATTCTGGGACAGCAGGGCAGCATAATGCATTCTGGGACAGCAGGGCAGCATAATGCATTCTGGGACAGCAGGGCAGCATAATGAATTCTGGGACAGCAGGGCACCTGCCATTCCAGAACTCCATGACGTGGCAGGACCGTCACTGGGTTCTTAACATCCGTACCGGAGTAACGGTTCTGGAACGTCGTGCTGTTAAGGGGTTTAAAAAAAAAAAAGAATCCTTCTGCACTTCTTTCACCACACCTTGTACCTGCACTTATAATACTCCTCCTAGTGTCTCGGTTTGTCAATATGAATTCAGCCTAGATTGTAAGCTCCTTGGGGCAGGGTCCCTTTCCTAGTGTATTCCCTTGCTGCACTTTCCCTCACAAATAATGTAATGATTGTACTTAACCTTAATGCTCTTAACCCCAGTTCTGTCGTTTTTGTATTGTATTATTTCAACTTCTGTTAAGCGCTGTGTACATGTATGGCGCTATATAAATAAAGATACATACATACATACAAAATCCCAAATATTTAAATGTAGCATTTAACCTATTGTATACTAGAGGCCTCTCTTTAACCGTTTGAGTGCCAAAGAGGTATCTAAAGCATCGTGTTGCAATGAACTGCGTACTACTCTGGCATTCAAAGAGTTAAAGCCTTAGGAGACGTTTATAAAGGAGAACCCCTCTAATAATAAATACACACGCACTCATTATGGCCAAAAAAAACCCTTACAGCCCCTATGAATTTGTCCTTGTGCCTTTTGTTCAAAAGGTAACATCTTCAAACAGTCCATGGAGGCGGACATGACAGTTGCTGGCGGGATCACAGGACACACAATCTTACAGCCTTAAGGATGCCAGCAATTGTCATGTCCACCGGCTTAAACATGACATCCACGACTCATTGAGGTGGTTTCCTGCTGCATACGGGCATAACTGCAGAATTTCTAGGGGCTGTTGGGCTTTTCCGGCCATAGTAAGGTATGAAAAGATGTTCTATTAGGAAGTGTTCTCATGGGAATTTGAGGATCTTTTATTATTTCTTCCAGGTGGCATAATTTATTTGGTCTGGAAATGTTCTACTTTAACCCATTGAGTGCCAAAGGGGTACGGAACGCATTGCCACATGGTAGATGGGGCACTACCGAGAATTTTTAGGTTATTTCGTGACCTACTGACACCACTTTGCGTAAATTAATAAAGAGGAAGACCAAAGTATTTTATTTACACAGATTCGTTTTATAAACACACAGATATTAAACCCCTTAATGACCGGGGAATCCGGAAGCGGACGTGACAATGACCACGGAGCAATTTTTTTTTTATTGCTCTGTTGCGTTCCGGACTCCCCGAACGGCGTGCAGCCACGGGGGGAGCCCGGAACTCGATGACGGTCATAGTAAGTCATCGGTCGTTAAGTCAAATCAACCCTTGACGTACTATGACCGTCAAGGGTCGTTAAGGGGTTAAGCAGAAATTGTGTTTTATTGATGTGGAGCAATGTGATACACTCATATACACAAAACACAATCTGATCTCCTAAACACAGGGACACCAGGGTGATACACTTCAATACACACCACACAGTCTGATCTCTTAAACACAGGGACACCAGGGTGATACACTTATATATACACACCACACAGTCTGATCTCCTAAACACAGGGACACCAGGGTGATACACTTATATATACACACCACACAGTCCGATCTCCTAAACACAGGGACACCAGGGTGATACACTTCTACACACACCACACAGTCTGATCTCCTAAACACAGGGACACCAGGGTGATACACTTCTATACACACCACACAGTGTGCTCTCCTAAACACAGGGACACCAGGGTGATACACTTCAATACACACCACACAGTCTGATCTCCTAAACACAGGGACACCAGGGTGATACACTTCAATACACACCACACAGTCTGATCTCCTAAACACAGGGACACCAGGGTGATACACTTATATATACACACCACACAGTCTGATCTCCTTAACACAGGGACACCAGGGTGATACACTTCTACACACACCACACAGTCTGATCTCCTAAACACAGGGACACCAGGGTGATACACTTCTACACACACCACACAGTCTGATCTCCTAAACACAGGGACACCAGGGTGATACACTTCTATACACACCACACAGTGTGATCTCCTAAACACAGGGACACCAGGGTGATACACTTCTATACACACCACACAGTGTGATCTCCTAAACACAGGGACACCAGGGTGATACACTTATATACACACACCACACAGTCTGATCTCCTAAACACAGGAACACCAGGGTGATACACTTATATACACACCACACAGTCTGATCTCCTAAACACAGGGAAACCAGGGTGATACACTTCAATACACACCACACAGTCTGATCTCCTAAACACAGGGACACCAGGGTGATACACTTATATACACACCACACAGTCTGATCTCCTAAACACAGGGAAACCAGGGTGAGAAAGAGGGAGAGAGGGGATTTAAGTCTCAAAGAGGGACTGTCCCTCCTGAAAAGGGACACTTGGGAGGTATGTTACTGTGAACAAAGAACTCAAAAGTTCATCTCCAACACAACACAATTCAGTTCTAACCAGCCACTGTGGTATTAAGCTTTCACTAATCCTATCCCTGCGGTACCCAGATCTCACTGTGTACACATGTATATCTATCAGACAGCTGGAGATGTGTTTAGAATACACTCCTGTCCTGTATCAACAGACAACAGGTAATTTCCTTTCCGTGGTACAATACATCCTACCGTCACCGCAGTGTGTGCACTCTACTGATTAGGGATCCTATCAGGGATTCAGGTCTATTTTATTTATATTAGTCTATTTCTTGTCAGAGCGATTTATCTTTTTTATAATTATTATTTGTTTGATTAACCATGGAAAGTTCAGTTGTGAGCATGTGTGCTGAAAGACAGGCCCTGGTAAAATCTGAAAGGCCACGGCGACGTAAGCAATAAAGCAGACTGCAAATTCAAACGTGCCTCCCGCTGGACACATCTTCCACCAGGCAGACTCCTGGATATGATGTATACGGAGGGAGGCAGAGAGACCCATCTGCCAAACAGATCTGCTACCAGGCTGCCTGCTGGATCGTATCCTCTACGGATTAACTCCTTAACCGCCGATTACATGCCAGGATCGTCATCGACGGATGTGCATTAAAGACTGGTGACGGTCCTGAAATGTCATGGAATTCTGGGATGGCATCCCAGAATGCATAGCTCCACACAATTTTTAAAATGCCATGGTCTTCTAGGGCTGCCCATCCCTGGATCGGGCGGACAATAAGTGGTTAAATGGGCAGCCCAATTAACCCGTTGCGTACCCCTCTGGCATTCAAAGGGTCAAAAGGCAAACTCAAACATAAGGTGAGAATATTTTCAGGCTAAAAAAAAACTTGCCTTATATTTGAGGACATAAAGAAGTGTCAGGTTTATCTATATACCTTTTAACCCCTTGAGTGCCAGAAAGGTACGCATCGCATTGCACTCAAAGGGTTAATATCATTTTTGCACTTAACCTATGTTTAAGTCAAACGGATAATGGCAGATTTGGACTATTCAGTTCTATTGAAGTCCCGTTGCTTGCTGTGAGGTGTCATGACGTAGACATGGGCTTCAATAGAGACCACTATATACAGGAAATTGCAGCTATAATGAAAAAATATATATTCTAATATTGATATGCCTTACTGTTTCATGAAGGACTCCAACATCCCTCTGCTCACAACTAAAAATAATCACTTATTCCGAGAATATATTTCCTTGTTTCTTTTTAAAGGCCGTCCAAACATCCCACATGTTGACAGCATCTGGCCAGTTGGCCGTATATTGAACAACCCTGTTCTACATCATAATTATTCAATCGGCACTAGTGTTATACAAATTAGCTGGTGGGCTGGACACCATACAAGGCTGCTGGCCCTATACCTGGACAGTCTTGAGTTCCAGGATTGTCCAGCAACACTGCAAAAACACGCTAGGACAGCAGCAGGAAACAGGTGGCCCTGGGGCCGTACGTGACCTTCAGAGTCTTGTCTGCAGCTCTCAGTCTGTTCTCTGGTACAGTGGGAAGAGAATTTTCCTCTAAACACACACACACACACACACACACACACACACACACACACACACACACACACACACACACACACACACACACACACACACACACACACACACACACACACACACACACACACTAATTTCACTCCCAAAAAGGACACACACCTTTTTCTTTTGCCTCAGTACCTACCTCAATCGAAGGGGTTAATCTACTTTTTGCAACCCTCTTAGAATTTACATTAAAAAGGGAAATAAGCCATAGGAATAAGTGATTATAATTTAATATTAGCCCTTTGAGTGCCAGAGAAGTATCCAACATATTGTGTTGCAATGTGTTGGATACTTTTTGGCACTAAAAGAGTTAAGTTAAAGCGGAACTACCACCCATGAATTAATCTGGCCCAAGTAAATACCCCTCTGGAGACTAGCTGCTCAATAACGCTATTAGGCAGAAATATTACCTGGTCTTGGAGAATTGCACGCTGTTCCCGGACTGACAGGCAGGACAGAGTGCAGACATCTTTCCATAGTGACGTCTGAGCACCTCCAAGCAAACCGGTAATGGAGTACAAAAGCGATTAAAAAAAATACATATATATATATATATATATATATATATATATATATATATAGATGGATTATATATAGATTATACTATATATAGTATATAGGAAGAAAGGACTGCTGTTCAAAGGACATTTAACTGCCTTCTGGGCAGTGCTCCCCTATAATATACAGCCCTTTCTCAGACTTGAGGGACACATCTGCACCTCCTGGGGGTGAATCTGGTGGCCTCACATCCCTAAGAACACACACAGCATTTTACCCATTTACCAAACACTGCATCCCTCACTCTGTATACAATGGGGGGCTCGGAGCCGGCCTGTAACAGCTAACACATGTTCAGCCAGATGTGAGCGGCTCCAAGCAGGAAGCTGTTACAAAGACCATCATAAGCCTTCCTGAATAAAGCTATATTCCTAGGGGGGTGAGGAAGAGTTTGGCTATAAATTCCTACAAAGCACATGGGGGTTATGCACTAAGGCGTGATAAAGAGGCAGTAACACGGAGATAACTTCTCCAGTTCCTATGTTATTCTATGGAGCCTAGACACGAAGATCTCCAAAGGTGAAGAATTCTTAGCGTGCCAGCTCCATAGAATAACACAGGAATTGGAGAAGTGATATCACTGGAGAAGTCATCTCCGTGTTATCGCCTCTTTGTCACCACATAGCGCACAACCCCTGAGATCTCCTTATATTACAGACTTTTGGCCTCTGCCAGTACAGGACTGGATTCCATTGCAGCTGATATTACTGGTTTATGGGAACTATTTCATCATAGGCCCCTTTCACATTGGCAGTACCGATGCACTGACACTACAATGGGTGGGTTATCCTCTACTACATTGGGCTATGGTGCATTTCACACAGGCTACCATCACGGAGTCTGACTGCACCAAAGGGCAATAAGCTGCAGGTTTACTGCATTCACACCGGGATGCAGTACAGATACAGTAGGAAAGGTCTAACACGGAGGCCAATATGGTGCCGCTAGCAGATATTTCACACCAGCGTTGTTGGAGGGATTGAAGCTCACTGCAACGTCCAAAGAATTGCCAACCCAAGTGGGCTATAGACAATAATATAGGCTGGCACCCACATGGGCTGGCCGTCAGACACACCTCTCTTACATCCGAATCAGCAGAGAGACAAATGAAAGATGGCAAGATGTCCGCGCTCCATGCTAATGACAGCTGGGGAATAAAGCATATATCTATTAAATCAGGTAATAATTCTGGCGACTAGCGCTACTAAGCAGCTAGTTGCCAGAAGGGGACTTGGTTAAGCTAAACATTTTGTGACATGGTAGTTCCGCTTTAATTGGAAAGGTCTACAAGGTATACCTGGTTTGCAAGCACACTTTGTAGACCGTTCCCATGAAGTAGTTCTTTTTAAATAACGCGATTTCAGCTCTGCTGAAGAGCCTCCTCGAGTCTCACGACTTGAATCTCCTGCTGTCAGCTTTACAGCTTACAGCAGGAAAAAGGAAACTTTACAAGCGAATCTCTCTCAAACCGTAACGGTTTAAGTATTTGTGACAAATAACTTATTTTTTAAACCTCTACAAAACCAGCATAACTTTTTTATGTAACATTACTGCCCCTTTAAGTGTTACAGTCTTTTTAAGGGGTAAAGAATAAGGGAATTATAGTCCCTGCGCACAAAAGTTAAACACGAAGCAAACCAACTTCTCAACAATGTGACAAAAATCCCATTGGTTTATACAGAGATTTCAGTCCCTTGAAAGTTAGACAGCAAATCTCCAGTGCAGTATTTTTTGCAATGAGTTGGAGACCTGTCTGGAATTCAAAGGGTTAAAAGTTCAATTTAACCCTTTGTGTGCCAGAGGGGTACGCAACGCAATGCGTTGCGTACCCCTCTGGCACACAAAGGGTTAAAATAAATCATTTGCGTCTGTTCTGCTCTGTTATCTTTGAGAATATGGTAACAAGCGGTGGAATCGGCTCCGATCTCCACCCCCCCCCCAACCCCTTCCCTCCAATATCTACTTGCAACATTTTAGTCCATTTCTCAACTGACATCTCCAACGACTTCCTGAGATCTCCCCCCGGAGACCCTTAACAGCCAAGGGCCGCTCTTCCTCCCTCCTAACTGCTTTTCACTATCTCCCTCTCTGCACCCGGTCTCTCTCCGTTTCTTCAGCGAGGCAACCCTGAACAACATACATGGAGGCGGACATGACAGTTATTGGAGGGTTTTTTTTTGTTTGTTTGTTTTTTCTAATTACGAAACTGAAACATGTATTCTGAAAGAGCTTGCTTATCCTTTTAAAGGCCAGTCAGGCTTGCAACTCAAATTGTTGCACACCCTCCTTGCACCCAGAAGGTTAAAGGGATAGTATTAAACTGTAAATACATTGAGCCGTATGGAGATTTCATGTGCTTGATGACCAGAGCTGTTCACCGTCATAGGACGGTGTAGCAACAGCACCATTGCACAATTTCAGGACACTGTGATACCGCACATAAAAAAAAAAAAAAAAAAATTCATTTTGAGCTGCAATAACTTTTGAATAAAACACATTTCAGCAGAGGGATTACCCTTGTATCCTGCAACACACTTTTTTTTTTGTATTTTTTTGTACTATTCCTTTAAGAGTACCATGTGCATTGGGCAGTCTGTATCCTGCAATACTGCTAGTAATGGTCCTGTTTGTAGCAATGAATCCAGGACCCACTGAAGACCTAGTCTCTTGAATAAAGGCACAAAATTCAGATGCATTTAGACAACAGTAAGCTAGAGTGGGAGGCAATTATTACTACCCTACATTATTATTTAAGGCTGTAATAACAGTAAATAGTATTATATATTTGTTACAGTAGTGTCCTCTTGAAAAGAGGGTGTTAACCCTTTGAGTGCCAGAGGGTTAATTTGTATATTTATATTGTTATTTATTTAATTTCTCTGCTGCCTCTTGACTTAGAGGAGGCAGCTAACCTTACTGCCCTTAAGATAACAAGCCCTTAAGACACTTAGGACAACAAGTCTGTTACGGTCACATTCTCTTGGGCAAGGTCAATACAACTTCAAAGGAGAAGTGACACTTCCCACTTACCTTGCTATGGCCAGAAATTTCCAATGGCCCCTATTAATTTTTCCCTCGTGACTTTGTTCAAGAGATAAAAATTTCGCTCAGTATTAGAGGTCGTTTCCATGGAGGTGGACATGACATGTGTTGACTTTTTTTTCCAGCCTGAATCAGGCAGAATGCTCTGTTAAGCAATGCTCTGCACACAACTCTGATCCTTAACCCCTTTGAGTGCCAGTGAGGTATGGAGTAGGAGGAGCTTGTGTTCGGTGGTCTTGTCTCAAATATCATGTCCACCTCCATGAGCATCACATCCACAACCAATTGAGGAGATTTCTTGAATCAAGGAAAAAAATGTAAGTGGCCAATAGGATTTTCTGCCCATTGTAAGGTAAACAGGGGGTGTATTGTTAAGAGGTGTTACTTCCTCTTTAATAAATGAAAAAGAGGGACAATCATCTGGCACCACAGGGAATATAATCCCCACCAATTCAAGTGGGGCTTTTTATTTTTTTCTCTGTTGTTTAATTGCATACAGACCTGTTTCATTCAATGGGCTTAAAGACCCATTTACATCAAAGTTTTACACAGCAGTGATTGTCCGAAAAGAAAGGTACCCAATCGTCTTATTCTGTAATACTGTAGTGTCCTATGGGTAATAATGTACTGATCTGCTGGTATACGGCCCTGCCGGCGCCAGATCACCGGATACGGCCCTGCCGGCGCCAGATCACCGGATACGGCCCTGCCGGCGCCAGATCACCGGACGAGGCCCTGCCGGCCGGCGCCAGATCACCGGACGAGGCCCTGCCGGCCGGCGCCAGATCACCGGACGAGGCCCTGCCGGCCGGCGCCAGATCACCGGACGAGGCCCTGCCGGCCGGCGCCAGATCACCGGACGAGGCCCTGCCGGCCGGCGCCAGATCACCGGATATGGCCCTGCCGGTTTCATGCAATAGCACTGCATTATAGGTATGAATCTATTTATGGGTTCTATTAACATTACTGTGGACCTGCCACCCTAAGGCCCCTTTCAAACGAGCTACATCAACACAGCAATGCGGACTTGGGTTTTTTTTGTATGTTGCTAAACGGTTCTAAGCTGGGAAACGGTGCCCATCACACAGGAGACTATCCCCTCGCATGATCGCACAAAACTCCAGCAAGATGCATCTTTACTGTATTCATAGAGAAACAAGTGGCAGTAAGGAAAGCCTACACCAACTCCTACAGACTCTACCTGCTTCTGTTTGGAACACTACCAGTAACGGTCATGTCCACCTCCCCAGAAGCAAGACCAGGCCTGACTTGAAGAGGTTATCTCGTGCTTCAAGGAGAAAGAAAATAAATTCAGGGGAGCATTAGGATTTTCTGGCCATAGGAACGTATGTGGGTATTTATTTTTATTAGGTGTTAATTCACCCGTAATTCATTTAGAATGTTAAAATCCCTTTCAAATAAAGACCATTTTCACCTCATGTTACCACTACATGGAGAACAGAGGCCTTTTGAATTGTGCCTGAGGACCAACTGTCTGTTATATGTCTGGCATGCATGACTGCACGTACATCTGTTCACTGCACATACTGTTTCACATAGCATTACACTAGGGAAAGAAACAGACTGTGTCCATAAAATCTTACAATGTAATCACATAACATGAAGAACAAACAGTAACAGTCGATGAGTCTTTAAAAAAGAAATGTGCCCATCAAGTTCAGCCCGTGCCATATCACCCTTGTTGATATAGAGGGGAAAAAAAAATTCCAATTAAGCACTGAGTAAAAAATTCCTTCCCAACTCTAAATGAAAGTCTGTTATTTCCCTGGATCAACATCCTACCTGCTAGAAATGTACCCATTGCTTTTGAAAGCAACTACATACTAAGGTAAGGAATTCCATAGTTTTACAGCCCTTAGTGTAAAAAAATCCCTGCCTTTATTTGAGTCAAAACACCTTTCCTCTAGTCACAGAAGACCTTTTCATTTTTGCTCAGCTCTTTGAGCGGAGTTCCTCAGAGGTTTTAGTATTGATCTTTAATTCTATTATCATTGAGACATTTCCTCTCTAATGTAAACAAATCCAAGTTCGCTACTTTCTCTCCACAACTAAGAACTCCAATCCCTTTATCAGTTTTGTTGCACATCTCTGTACTTTTTACATTTCAATAATGTAAATTTTTTTTTTTTTTTTTTTTAAAGAACTGGTAAAAAAAAAACAAAAAAAAAAAAACAAAAAACCACACAACTGTACTCTATATTCCTGATGAGATTTTTCCAAAAAATGTTTTGAATAATGGTACTACATCTGCTTTCCTCCAATCACAGGGCACTACGCGTGGTGATAGTGACTCAATAAATATTAAAGGAGCAGTAAACTTTTTTTTATGAAAAAATATATATTGTAGGGATTTTCCTACTGAGTAAAATAAGGGTACTCCCACTGCCGAGAGATTTATATTTCCAGAGTTATTACAGTTTAAACCCATGGGTTTTTTTTTTTTACATTAGCAGTGCCCTCTACTGGTCAAATTCTAATTAGATTTCCTGTTACATTCTAATGGAGAGGAAAGTCAGAGACATACAGTTCTCCATAGAATGTGATAGAAACTGCCTGTCACTTCCTGTCAGTTAGAACTACCAGGAAGTAAACACAGTCAATTCACTTCCTGGTTATTTAAACTGCTATAAATTTTGAATAAAACATCTCACAGCAGGAAATGCTCTGTAAAATGTCTTTTCATTTATAAAAAAAAAAAAAAAAAAAAAAGTTTACTGCTCCTTTAAGTAAAATGGTCTTGCTATTGCTGAGCTATGTTCCTTAAGAACCCTTGGTGTATGTCATCAGGTCTATGTACTTTATTCAATAAAACCTATTCCAGTCTTTTATTGTCTTTAGTAAGCCATGGAATAATTTCTGTGATTCTCTCTCTTTGGCTATAGCCTTCCATTGTGGCTTGTTTTGTATATACCGAAGAAAAAGTGAGTCAGCCATAGTCTTATCCTTGCTAATTAATTTACTTGTCTCTGTTTTAAGAGGACCAATATTAACCTTAATATTTTTGACAAGTAAAGTTACCATATACACTGAAACATTATTTTAATGAAAACTTGCAATTCTTGAGAGTGAAAATCATGATTGAGCAGTCATACCTGGTATTTGTCTCTCTCTAAGGCAGTGGTTCTCAATCTTTTTTTGTTCAGGGCACCCCTAACATGTAATCTAGAACATTCGGGGCACCCCCAACATATTTAATATACTTTATCAAAGGCATAATGAAGGTACCATGCATAAATATACAGTTATTATTAGGTCCTACAATCATAATAACAAAATTAAACAATGTGAAAAACAATTTCTATAAATCATTATTATTATGTCCATTTTGGTTAGTCTTCATAGAAAACATGGGGCACCCTAAGCTGATGTTCGTGGCACACCAAAGTGCCACGACACCCTGGTTGAGAATCACTGTTCTAAGATTGGAGTAGACAATTATTTTGGCCAAAGCGTCACCTCTCTGTACAACCTGGATTCAGAATGCAATAGCTGTATTGAATCTCCACAAATACACAGAATTTCTTATACACTCAATCCCTGCCCATCAGTAATCTTCCTTTCTTTATGACTGGGATGTGAACGAACATGACAAAAACAAACAAGCAGAGGACATATGGGATGTTGACATTGATTGAAAAGTACTGCCCACACTCACAACTAAGTATTGTGGATATAACCAGCCCAGCTGAAGACAGGACTTACCTAGGTACAAGTCCATCATAGAGTAGTCAGTATTATCGGTATAATTACTGCGTGTAACAGAAGGACTTACCTATGTAGGAGCCCTTCATACAGTAGTCAGGTATATCTATATAATTACTGTGTGTAACAGAAGCACTTACCTAGGTAGGAGTCCATCATACAGCAGTCAGGTGTATCTATATAATTACTGTGTGTAACAGAAGCACTTACCTAGGTAGGAGTCCATCATACAGCAGTCAGGTGTATCTATATAATTACTGCGTGTAACAGAAGGACTTATCTATGTAGGAGCCCTTCATACAGTAGTCAGGTATATCTATATAATTACTGTGTGTAACAGAAGCACTTACCTAGGTAGGAGTCCATCATACATCAGTCAGGTGTATATCTATATAATTACTGTGTGTAACAGAAGCACTTACCTAGGTAGGAGTCCATCACACAGCAGTCAGGTGTATCTATATCATTACTGTGTGTAACAGAAGGATTTGCCTAGCTAGGAGTCCATCATACAGCAGTCAGGTGTATCTATATCATTACTGTGTGTAACAGAAGCACTTACCTAGGTAGGAGTCCATCATACAGCAGTCAGGTGTATCTATATAATTACTGTGTGTGACAGAAGCACTTACCTAGGTAGGAACCCATCACACAGCAGACATATAAACAAAGATAGATAGACAGACAGACAGACAATTGAAATCTGCTCAATCAAACCTACCTACAACTCACGATGGGTTTCAATGGACCTGAATGGCTCCCAAAGGTCACTAGCCTTTATCAGATTGTTTTACTTTATAATTAGTGGAAGACTACAAAACAGAAATCCAATGCAAATAAAGTTAGTGAATAGAAATAACGCACTGCTGTTTGAATTACACTAACATGGTGAAGTTAGGCTGACCAGACCACCCCTTTAACTGGTGACATAGGAAATAGGCATTTTTCAGAACTGCACTGAAATTATAGCAGCCTGCAGTATGCATTTTTCATGTGTGTCCCGGTTAAAGGGGAGGTCTGGTCACCCTAGGTTAAGTCTTTCTTCATAAACAAATTAACTGCAATTTAGTCTTAGGGGTTAATTCCCCTTTAACCAACTGAGTAGCAGATGTGCACACCACCTCTGGTTGCTAAAGGGGTTACAAATTATCAAGGTTTGGAAAGGTTTAACCCTTTGGGTACAAAAGGTATCAAACGCACCATTCTGGCACACATAGGGTTAACCCTCAGTGCCAGAGGGGCTCTTGCACTGAAAGGGTTAAACACAGCTGCACCACAGTAACATAGCTGATAAGATTGTAAAAGAAATAAAAAAATAAAATCCATGACTCCAGTATCACCCTTGTTTCAGAGGGAGGCAAAAACCCCGAACTGAAGCCTTTTCACACACATTGGAGACTTGTATACATTCTTATATTTAGCATAGAATACAGAATGTTTAACCTATTAACAACCCCCTAGCACTTATTATATTTATTTCCACCATTTTATTGTACTAAATCACAGGATGCCCCATTACTGAATTACCACAAGCCAGAGAAGATTAGGAAGGCATCACAAGGAAGCGTGCAGGGATCCTGGGCATGTAGAGGTTAATATTCAGAGCTGCAGCTGAATCGCAGGCAGCCATGAGTGTGCGAGGAATGTAAACAGACATGAAAGAGACGGTGACATCATGCACGGAGCCAGGCTCCTGCCAGTCCATTCATGGGAAGGACACGCTGGAATCACAATGCCTGACTTCTGCTGTCCTCGTTCTGAGTGTGCGCTGGAATCACAATGCCTGACTTCTGCTGTCCTCGTTCTGAGTGTGCGCTGGAATCACAATGCCTGACTCGTACTGTCTTCACACTGAGTGTGCGCTGGAATCACAATGCCTGACTTCTACAGCCCTCGCACTGAGTGTGCACTGGAATCACAATGCCTGACTTCTACTGCCCTCGCACTGAGTGTGCACTGGAATCACAATGCCTGACTCGTACTATCCTCACACTGAGTGTGCACTGGAATCACAAAGCCTGACTCGTACTATCCTCACACTGAGTGTGCACTGGAATCACAAAGCCTGACTCGTACTATCCTCACACTGAGTGTGCACTGGAATCACAATGCCTGACTCGTACTATCCTCACACTGAGTGTGCACTGGAATCACAATGCCTGACTTCTACTGCCCTCGCACTGAGTGTGCACTGGAATCACAATGCCTGACTTCTACTGTCCTCGCACTGAGTGTGCACTGGAATCACAATGCCTGACTTCTACTGCCCTCGCACTGAGTGTGCACTGGAATCACAATGCCTGACTTCTACTGTCCTGGCACTGAGTGTGCACTGGAATCACAATGCCTGACTTCTACTGCCCTCGCACTGAGTGTGCACTGGAATCACAATGCCTGACTTCTACTGCCCTCGCACTGAGTGTGCACTGGAATCACAATGCCTGACTTCTACTGCCCTCGCACTGAGTGTGCGCTGGAATCACAATGCCTGACTCGTACTATCCTCGCACTGAGCGTGCACTGGAATCACAATGCCTGACTTCTACTGCCCTCGCACTGAGTGTGCACTGGAATCACAATGCCTGACTCGTACTATCCTCACACTGAGTGTGCACTGGAATCACAAAGCCTGACTCGTACTATCCTCACACTGAGTGTGCACTGGAATCACAATGCCTGACTTCTACTGCCCTCGTTCTGAGTGTGCACTGGAATCACAAAGCCTGACTCGTACTATCCTCACACTGAGTGTGCACTGGAATCACAATGCCTGACTCATATTGTCCTCGCACTGAGTGTGCACTGGAATCACAATGCCTGACTTCTACTGCCCTCGCACTGAGTGTGCACTGGAATCACAATGCCCGACTTCTACTGCCCTCGCACTGAGTGTGCACTGGAATCACAATGCCTGACTTCTACTGCCCTCGCACTGAGTGTGCACTGGAATCACAATGCCTGACTTCTACTGCCCTCGCACTGAGTGTGCACTGGAATCACAAAGCCTGACTCGTACTATCCTCGCACTGAGTGTGCACTGGAATCACAATGCCCGACTCGTATTGTCCTCGCACTGAGTGTGCACTGGAATCACAATGCCCGACTCGTACTATCCTCACACTGAGTGTGCACTGGAATCACAATGCCTGACTCGTACTGCCCTTCCACTGAGTGTGTACTGGAATCACAATGCCTGACTCCTACTGTGCTCACACTGAGTGTGCACTGGAATCACAATGCCTGACTCGTACTGTCCTCACACTGTGTGCACTGGAATCACAATGCCTGACTCGTACTATTCTCACACTGAGTGTGCACTGGAATCATAATGCCTGACTCCAAGAACACTTTGTAGACTGTTCCAATGAAGTACTTATTCCACGATCACACTGTTTCGGCTCTGCTCAAGAGCCTCGTCTAGTCGCACGACCAGAATCTCGGGCTGACAGTTTTACAGGTCACTTCATGGAAAGGGGAGGGAGGGGGAACTTTATCTTCGTATATCTCTCAAACCATAAAGGTTTGAGAGATAGGACTAACATTGTTTAGTTTATTATTGAAATAGCTACAATATTAGCTTTTCTTAACAATAGACATTACTAGCCCTTTAAAAGGCTAATGACATGTGTAGAAGCAGCATTATAACAGAGGAGGCCTGGTGGGATTTCAGCCTCTGACATCTCCAGATTCCTACTCCAGAACAATACCAGAAATAGCAAGACAAGAAACTGGCTAATCTCATTTTTGCAGATGTTTACAAGACTACGAGATGTGAGTCCAAGAATGAAAACGGCAATCTGATTTACAGTCTCCCATTAAATGGATAGTAATACTTAAAATGTAAAAAGAAAATGCTGTTGGTTTTATCCCACTGCTGAAAGGTGTTTTAGTCAAAAGTTATTATAGATAAAATTTTAATTTTTTTTTTAGGTGCGTTATCACAGTGGCCTGAAATTGTACAGTGGTGCTGTTGCTACACCATCCTATGGAGATTTATGGTCAACAGAGCATGGCGCAGCAACAGCACCACTGTACAATTTCAGGCCACTTTGATTAAAGGGGGGGGAATGTTTTGAGCTGTAATAACTTCTGAATAAAACCCCTTTCAGCAGTGGGAGTACCTTTGTTTTACTCAGGGGGATAAACCCTACAAATTATTTTTTTTTTTGTTTTGTGTTTTTTTAACACTAAGTTTTACTATCCCCTTAAAAAGATAGTAATGTCTAGTTACAATTATTTAGTAACATATTGCACTGTATTTAAGTCCTTGTATGTAATTCAAAAGTTATGAAGAGATACATTTCCCCCGCCCTCCCCTTCTGGCCTCCTCCCTCTGAATCTGATATCTGGTCATGAGACCGGACGGCTGCAGCAAGGGACAGACTTCAGTAAATAAGTGTAAGGAAAATCCTGGCCCACTTGATGAAAGAGGGCAGGATTTCCCTTGCTGCAGCCGTCCAGACTAGACTGCAGCTTCTTGTGACGTGGCCATAGGGATGGAAGCGTGATCTTTTGGCGCAATGCAGGAAACGTGCGCAATCGCTATTTTCCGAGTGAAGAAAACCACTAGGGAATAGGTTTGTGCATTATTTTATTGAATCGCACACAAAAAACAAATCAAGATTAGCCAACAGCTGCGCATATTTTTTTGTGGGCGTGGCCAGGATTAACGAATCTGTGTGAGTAGAATAGCGAATGTGCCTAATGCACGAAGTGCTATTGCGAACAAATTTATGCGTCTGTGTAATGTTGTCGTAAAAAAATATTTTTTTTTTATGCGCAATTCAAGAAGCGTTCGGTATTCAGCTTCCTGGATTAGAACATGCGCAAAATCTATCTGCGCACAAAAATGCCTTTATCTGATGTGAACGTTTCTTGCATTGCGACATTTATCTCTCAGGCCTTAAATACAGTGCAATATGTTATTACTATATATATATTATTCTGCAAAATAATTGTAACTAGACATTACTAACCCATTAACCCCTTAATGACACTTGACGGTCATAGCACGTCATGGGTTGTTATGCGTTAACGACCCATGACGTGCCAGGACCGTCATGGAATTCTGGGCTCCCCATGCGGCTGCACATCATTCGGGGAGCCTGGAACTGGATATAATATTAAAAAAGGTCCTTAAAAAACCTTAAGGACCATTGCCGTGCCAGAACCGTCACGGCTTTCCAGCACTTAAGGACCAGTGACGGTCCTGGTACGTCATGGAGTTCAGGGCTCCCAGTGCGGCTTCACGCCGCTCCAGAAGCCCTGAACCGGAAAGAAGGGGGAAAAAAAAGCCCCGAGGTCCTCAAGTGCCGGCTGTGCATGTGCGCGCCGGTCCTTAAGGGTTAAATGTCAGTCGTGCGCACCCAAAGGGGTTAACATTCTACTTATATCAGTTTTGTCCTAACCCTTTAAATGCCAGAATGGGGTACGGAGCAATGCGTTGCACCCCACTTCTGGCACTCAAAGGGTTAAATATAATTTTTAACCCTTTAAGACCATAAAATTCAGGGATCTAAAGTGGGGTAAAAAAAATATATATATATTCCTAATGAGTTAAATTTGAGTTAAGATTTCCACAGCGTTGAGGAACATCTCCCTGGCATTTTAGGGGATCAAATCCAGATTTAAAAAATTAGAATTTTTAGGGTGACAGATTATCCCCTATGGTGCACTGTTTTCTGCCACAACCCATCTTATTCCGTTTCCGGAACACAGCCTTCAGATGTTAACATTGCTTTAAGAAAGAAACAGCTCAGCCACCAGAGCCCCCTCCTGCATCCCCTGCTCACTACAGACGGTGACCTTATAGAAACAGGGTCATCCGGAATTGGCTAAAAATTGTTTGCAGATAACCACTATTCCCTGACTTGGTAGCGGAGAGCTGTGTACAAGACAGAATAACTCCCTTTCCTTCCTGCTGAGATTTCCATTCTTCACAGCATCCCAAACAACTCACCAGTGCTCAGGCCTATCGAGGCAAGACCGTAATGCACTAAGCAAAAGGGGGACAGTTCTGGTGCAAATCAACCACGCTCCAGGGGAGACATAAAAACTTACAATGATTTAAATGGTTTTTAACCCCTTGAATGCTAGTGAGGTCTCTAACACATCCTGGTCTCCTCTAGGCAGCATTGCATTGTACCTTAAAGGGATAGTAATGTTTCAAAATAAAAGCAGCTCCAATTAATCATCATAGTATTTGGGCCATGGAGAGTGTTAATTCAATACTGTCAGAGTTGTAGTTCAAGAGTAATTGAAGGATAAAGTATCCCCCTCCCGCCCCTTTTATCTAGTGTAAGTCACCTCTCCTTAGATGTGGAATCTGGTCTCTTGACCGGACACACAATCTTCTTACTGTGATCATAAGGAAAACCCTGCCCCCTTGACAGGTTTTTCTTGCTTTCCTTTATGATCACTGAAGACTGTCCCTCTCTGTGATCCATCCGGGCAGTCTTGCTGCTCTGAGGTGAGCAGTGTTACATCAGTAAAAGGGGTGGGAGGGGGAAACGTTATCATTCAATTACTCTTGAACTACAACTCTGACAGAATTGAAATAACACTCTCCAAGGCCCAAATTCTATGAAGATTAATTGGAACGGCTTTTATTGTGAAACATTACTACCCCTTTAACAGTGGTCCGGCACTTAAGGACCAGTGACGGTCCTGGTACGTCACGGAGTTCAGGGCTCCCGGCGCGGCTGCACGTTGCTCTGGAAGTGAAGGAAAAAAAACGCCCTGTTGTCCTCAAGTGCCGGCCGCGCATGCGCCAGTCGTTAAGGGGTTAAAGTAAGAAGAAAGTACTGGCGGCTCAGGCACGTAGATGCCTCTAAAGCAAGAGGCCTGGCTGTCAGTCTCGTATCAAGTATGATTTCTTAACGCTGTACTTATGCTGGATAATACTATTATCGCTATATGAATTATTGGGGGGGGGGGGGGACTTTATTTGGGGTGAAAGTTCAGCTTTAATTCCCAGCACACATGATATCAGACACAAAAGGGCAGTACACGTTTTTCAGGTCGTGACTTCCCCGCTGTGTGCTTGCGCTCTTTTGTTCTGAAGTCACGCTTTAAACAGGATATTTGTTCCTATGTGCATTGTAAATGGGTTTCAAGCAGACGTTAACCCATTAAAGTCCACAAGAGAGTAAACAAAAAATTGCCAACTAATGAGCTGTGTACAATAAGCAGTAACCCTGTACAGACCAGAGCCATGTATAATGCACACAGTGTTATCGTCACTGACAACAAACGTCAACAGACTGTCGGTATAAACAACGCTGCGAGATCTTAAGCAATACAGTCACTGCGCTGTTTGTACCCCGATGTCCTTTTCCTCCATACAAAAAGTATAATGTAACAATTCTGGGACTCAATACAGATGTGTTCCTAGAGGTCTTTAATCCCTTAAGACCCAGTCGTGCAGCCAGCATTTAAGGGCCACGGGGCATTTTTTCTTTAAATCGAAATGGAATCAGGGGTCCTCGAACGGGGTGCAGCTGTGTGGGAACCCCTGAATTTCATGACGCACATATACTTTATGGGTCCTTATCGCAAGTTCTCATGACATATATACGTCCTGGGTCCTTAAGGGGTTAAACATTAATAATATTTCTTTGTGTTTCCCTAAGTTGGAAGGGTACCCCAGGCATTGGCTCTCTCTCTCCATGTGTCTAGAGGGAATCAGCTGCACCACTCTGACGAGGCCCATACAGGCCGAAACGTACGTCTGTGGTTGTGTTTCTCTCCTGCAGAGAGGATTTGCCTGACATTTATGAGCTGGACGGATTGGGTAGGACCAGACTGATATGGGTATGGTAATTTCCTCTCTTTTCGCATGTAAAAAACGTGACTTGTATCGCCACCGAGAGGCCACCATGCCTTAGAACAAAAAACTTTATTTTGTTCATTCTTGGTAGCTGCCCATCATTTAGACATTAAAGCGGAACACCCCCACAAGATTTATCCTCGATTGAAGTGTTATCATCCGTTGTAACGCGCTGTGTATTTTTTTTTTTTATTATTATTTTTTTTTAGTGTTATTAAAGAGTAAATCGTAATTGCAAAAAGTACCTGGTGACGTCTTCCCCCAGAAAAGAGCATTGCGCATGACAGCAACAGAGCCGACCGGCTCTCTTTTAACTCCCACCGGCTACACAAAAACACCTACGTCTTTAGCTTTAGATTCTCGTGACCAGACGCACTTCTAATCTCAAGCGCGGTCAGGTCATCCCAGCATAATGCTAGCGCGTTCATGTAAACCGCTCGCACTATATAAAGCATCAGGCCGTTTCCATGTGCACAGGAAAGCGGACTGATGATTGGTTAACTGGGGAGAGCATGCACGCGTAGAAAAAAAAAAAAAAAAACGGCAGTGGGAGGATACTAACTTTTTGAGAGACGGCCTTGGGAACTGTTCGGACATGCAAGGTAGAATATAATCGCAAAGATGGCCGCGGTCTGCTTCTTCTCGCCACTTGATAAACGGGTCAGTTTACAATTACTGCACAGCTGTTTTATATACAACTGGTTAACGTTGTCTGGACATGATACTTCCGATTTAAACCCATAAAAATCAGAGGGGTACGCAACAGAAAGGTTTATCGTCACTGACCGCAAGTGTCCATAGACTGTGGTAGTAACAGTACAACTGTACAGTTTCAGACGACTGAGATACTGCACGCTAAATAAATGCATCTGAATTGTAATAACTTTCAATAAAACATCTCAGCAGCAAAAGGACCCTAGTTTTACTCAGCAGGATAAACGCTGCCATATTTAACTAAAAAAAAATGTTTTCATTCTTCCATATTACACAATGTTAAACTCGTTTCAGTCCAATATTATGTGCGAGTTTAAAAAAACAATTCAGCCAGAACCAAGAAAGAGTTGGATAGGAGTCTTATTAAGCGCACTGGGAGGAGTCATGAAGTTGTACATATCAGGAGAACTGGTGATTTATCTTGTTTCTCCAGTATGGAAAAAATGTCTCCACTCCCGAAAAAATGTCCCAATGCTGAATGCGCACACATACTGTGATTTATATCAGCAGTGAAACTACAGAACAGGAATATTCACAATCAGCACCGTATTGTCAATAAACAGACAATTTGGGCCAATGTATGTTGCTCAAAAGTATGCTGTGGAATGATTGTGGGCTACCTGTGGTGCTCCAGCAGTTATTAAACTACGTCTCCAATCATCCACCCTGGGCCAGTAATGAAGTGAAGGAGAGGGGGTGTAGACAGTCAATGGAGGAGTAGTGGTGAAGATGGTGGAACAGGGGGCGGAGGCAGTGTCAGTGGTGGAACAGGGGGCGGAGGCAGTGTCAGTGGAGGAACAGGGGGCGGAGGCAGTGTCAGTGGAGGAACAGGGGGCGGAGGCAGTGTCAGTGGAGGAACAGGGGCCGGAGGCAGTGTCAGTGGAGGAACAGGGGCCGGAGGCAGTGTCAGTGGAGGAACAGGGGCCGGAGGCAGTGTCAGTGGAGGAACAGGGGGCGGAGGCAGTGTCAGTGGATGAACAGGGGCCGGAGGCAGTGTCAGTGGATGAACAGGGGCCGGAGGCAGTGTCAGTGGAGGAACAGGGGGCGGAGGCAGTGTCAGTGGAGGAACAGGGGGCGGAGGCAGTGTCAGTGGAGGAACAGGGGGCGGAGGCAGTGTCAGTGGAGGAACAGGGGGCGGAGGCAGTGTCAGTGGTGGAACAGGGGGCGGAGGCAGTGTCAGTGGAGGAACAGGGGGCGGAGGCAGTGTCAGTGGAGGAACAGGGGGCGGAGGCAGTGTCAGTGGAGGAACAGGGGGCGGAGGCAGTGTCAGTGGAGGAACAGGGGGCGGAGGCAGTGTCAGTGGTGGAACAGGGGGCGGAGGCAGTGTCAGTGGTGGAACAGGGGGCGGAGGCAGTGTCAGTGGAGGAACAGGGGGCGGAGGCAGTGTCAGTGGAGGAACAGGGGGCGGAGGCAGTGTCAGTGGTGGAACAGGGGGCGGAGGCAGTGTCAGTGGAGGAACAGGGGGCGGAGGCAGTGTCAGTGGTGGAACAGGGGGCGGAGGCAGTGTCAGTGGAGGAACAGGGGCGGAGGCAGTGTCAGTGGTGGAACAGGGGCCGGAGGCAGTGTCAGTGGAGGAACAGGGGCCGGAGGCAGTGTCAGTGGAGGAACAGGGGCCGGAGGCAGTGTCAGTGGAGGAACAGGGGCCGGAGGCAGTGTCAGTGGAGGAACAGGGGCCGGAGGCAGTGTCAGTGGAGGAACAGGGGCCGGAGGCAGTGTCAGTGGAGGAACAGGGGCCGGAGGCAGTGTCAGTGGAGGAACAGGGGCCGGAGGCAGTGTCAGTGGAGGAACAGGGGCCGGAGGCAGTGTCAGTGGAGGAACAGGGGGCGGAGGCAGTGTCAGTGGAGGAACAGGGGCCGGAGGCAGTGTCAGTGGAGGAACAGGGGGCGGAGGCAGTGTCAGTGGAGGAACAGGGGCCGGAGGCAGTGTCAGTGGAGGAACAGGGGCCGGAGGCAGTGTCAGTGGAGGAACAGGGGGCGGAGGCAGTGTCAGTGGAGGAACAGGGGGCGGAGGCAGTGTCAGTGGAGGAACAGGGGGCGGAGGCAGTGTCAGTGGAGGAACAGGGGGCGGAGGCAGTGTCAGTGGAGGAACAGGGGGCGGAGGCAGTGTCAGTGGAGGAACAGGGGGCGGAGGCAGTGTCAGTGGTGGAACAGGGGGCGGAGGCAGTGTCAGTGGTGGAACAGGGGGCGGAGGCAGTGTCAGTGGTGGAACAGGGGGCGGAGGCAGTGTCAGTGGAGGAACAGGGGGCGGAGGCAGTGTCAGTGGTGGAACAGGGGGCGGAGGCAGTGTCAGTGGTGGAACAGGGGGCGGAGGCAGTGTCAGTGGTGGAACAGGGGGCGGAGGCAGTGTCAGTGGAGGAACAGGGGGCGGAGGCAGTGTCAGTGGAGGAACAGGGGGCGGAGGCAGTGTCAGTGGTGGAACAGGGGGCGGAGGCAGTGTCAGTGGAGGAACAGGGGGCGGAGGCAGTGTCAGTGGAGGAACAGGGGGCGGAGGCAGTGTCAGTGGAGGAACAGGGGGCGGAGGCAGTGTCAGTGGAGGAACAGGGGGCGGAGGCAGTGTCAGTGGTGGAACAGGGGGCGGAGGCAGTGTCAGTGGAGGAACAGGGGGCGGAGGCAGTGTCAGTGGTGGAACAGGGGGCGGAGGCAGTGTCAGTGGTGGAACAGGGGGCGGAGGCAGTGTCAGTGGAGGAACAGGGGGCGGAGGCAGTGTCAGTGGAGGAACAGGGGCGGAGGCAGTGTCAGTGGTGGAACAGGGGGCGGAGGCAGTGTCAGTGGAGGAACAGGGGGCGGAGGCAGTGTCAGTGGAGGAACAGGGGCCGGAGGCAGTGTCAGTGGAGGAACAGGGGCCGGAGGCAGTGTCAGTGGAGGAACAGGGGGCGGAGGCAGTGTCAGTGGTGGAACAGGGGCCGGAGGCAGTGTCAGTGGTGGAACAGGGGCCGGAGGCAGTGTCAGTGGTGGAACAGGGGGCGGAGGCAGTGTCAGTGGTGGAACAGGGGGCGGAGGCAGTGTCAGTGGTGGAACAGGGGGCGGAGGCAGTGTCAGTGGTGGAACAGGGGGCGGAGGCAGTGTCAGTGGTGGAACAGGGGGCGGAGGCAGTGTCAGTGGTGGAACAGGGGGCGGAGGCAGTGTCAGTGGTGGAACAGGGGGCGGAGGCAGTGTCAGTGGAGGAACAGGGGGCGGAGGCAGTGTCAGTGGAGGAACAGGGGGCGGAGGCAGTGTCAGTGGAGGAACAGGGGGCGGAGGCAGTGCCAGTGGAGGAACAGGGGGCGGAGGCAGTGCCAGTGGAGGAACAGGGGGCGGAGGCAGTGCCAGTGGAGGAACAGGGGGCGGAGGCAGTGCCAGTGGAGGAACAGGGGGCGGAGGCAGTGCCAGTGGAGGAACAGGGGGCGGAGGCAGTGTCAGTGGAGGAACAGGGGGCGGAGGCAGTGTCAGTGGAGGAACAGGGGGCGGAGGCAGTGTCAGTGGAGGAACAGGGGGCGGAGGCAGTGTCAGTGGAGGAACAGGGGGCGGAGGCAGTGTCAGTGGAGGAACAGGGGGCGGAGGCAGTGTCAGTGGAGGAACAGGGGGCGGAGGCAGTGTCAGTGGAGGAACAGGGGGCGGAGGCAGTGTCAGTGGAGGAACAGGGGGCGGAGGCAGTGTCAGTGGAGGAACAGGGGGCGGAGGCAGTGTCAGTGGAGGAACAGGGGGCGGAGGCAGTGTCAGTGGAGGAACAGGGGGCGGAGGCAGTGTCAGTGGTGGAACAGGGGGCGGAGGCAGTGTCAGTGGAGGAACAGGGGGCGGAGGCAGTGTCAGTGGTGGAACAGGGGGCGGAGGCAGTGTCAGTGGTGGAACAGGGGGCGGAGGCAGTGTCAGTGGTGGAACAGGGGGCGGAGGCAGTGTCAGTGGAGGAACAGGGGGCGGAGGCAGTGTCAGTGGAGGAACAGGGGGCGGAGGCAGTGTCAGTGGAGGAACAGGGGGCGGAGGCAGTGTCAGTGGAGGAACAGGGGGCGGAGGCAGTGTCAGTGGAGGAACAGGGGCCGGAGGCAGTGTCAGTGGTGGAACAGGGGCCGGAGGCAGTGTCAGTGGTGGAACAGGGGCCGGAGGCAGTGTCAGTGGAGGAACAGGGGCCGGAGGCAGTGTCAGTGGAGGAACAGGGGGCGGAGGCAGTGTCAGTGGTGGAACAGGGGGCGGAGGCAATGTCAGTGGAGGAACAGGGGGCGGAGGCAGTGTCAGTGGAGGAACAGGGGGCGGAGGCAGTGTCAGTGGAGGAACAGGGGGCGGAGGAAGTGTCAGTGGTGGAACAGGGGGCGGAGGCAGTGTCAGTGGAGGAACAGGGGGCGGAGGCAGTGTCAGTAGTACAATAGGGGCGGAGGCAGTGTCAGTGGTGGAACAGGGGGCGGAGGCAGTGTCAGTGGTGAAACAAGGGCGGAGGCAGTGTCAGTGGTGAAACAAGGGCGGAGGCAGTGTCAGTAGTACAATAGGAGGCAGTGTCAGTAGTACAATAGGGGCGGAGGCAGTGTCAGTGGAGGAATAGGGGCGGAGGCAGTGTCAGTGGAGGAATAGGGGCGGAGGCAGTGTCAGTGGAGGAATAGGGGCGGAGGCAGTGTCAGTAGTACAATAGGGCGGAGGCAGTGTCAGTAGTACAATAGGGGCGGAGGCAGTGTCAGTGGAGGAATAGGGGCGGAGGCAGTGTCAGTGGAGGAATAGGGGCGCAGGCAGTGTCAGTAGTACAATAGGGGGGAGGCAGTGTCAGTAGTACAATAGGGGCGCAGGCAGTGTCAGTAGTACAATAGGGGCGCAGGCAGTGTCAGTAGTACAATAGGGGGGAGGCAGTGTCAGTAGTACAATAGGGGCGGAGGCAGTGTCAGTAGTACAATAGGGGCGGAGGCAGTGTCAGTAGTACAATAGGGGCGGAGGCAGTGTCAGTGGAGGAATAGGGCGGAGGCAGTGTCAGTAGTACAATAGGGGCGGAGGCAGTGTCAGTGGAGGAATAGGGGGCGGAGGCAGTGTCAGTAGTACAATAAGGCGGAGGCAGTGTCAGTAGTACAATAGGGGCGGAGGCAGTGTCAGTGGAGGAATAGGGGCGGAGGCAGTGTCAGTAGTACAATAGGGGCGCAGGCAGTGTCAGTAGTACAATAGGGGGGAGGCAGTGTCAGTAGTACAATAGGGGCGCAGGCAGTGTCAGTAGTACAATAGGGGGGAGGCAGTGTCAGTAGTACAATAGGGGCGGAGGCAGTGTCAGTAGTACAATAGGGGCGGAGGCAGTGACAGTAGTACAATAGGGGCGGAGGCAGTGTCGGTGTATAGATTTGCAGATTAGATTCACTACTCCTCTTTGGAACATTCAAGGTCTTTCTGATAGAGACGGAGTTAATAGAAATATAACCTATATATATTTTTTTCTTGCTTTCTCCCTCATTTGTTTTCTCTCTCTTTTTCTCTCACCACAAATGTATCAACGGTGACATTTTCCTTCCCCTCCCTTCCTGTTTTAGTTTCCAGCCTAATAACCTGTGTAGCAGATCTAAAAAAAACACAACTACTTAGCTGATTTTGTAAAACCTCAGTGCACCGTGTTGCTATGATAGTTATCTATGTCACAAGCAGACCATGAACCATCCAGTCTGTTACTGCGCCATACAACTAGGTTGGGTTTTTGTCTGCATGAGATAAGTGTAATTTTGTTTTGCAAGGCCTTAAAAAAAAAAAAAAAAAATTATATATATATATATATATATATATAAAATATATATATATATTAAAACTAAGAAAGCGTGTGTAATTATATATTATATATGAGAGAGAGAGAGAGAGAGAGAGAGAGAGAGAGAGAGAGAGAGAGAGAGAGAGAGAGAGTGAGAGTGAGTGTGAGAGAGAAATTCATGATATTTCAAAAATGAGGTCATGTTTCTAGTGATGTGGTAAGACGGTGCTTTCTGTGCAAGCTCGTCATCACATCTATTCTCATGTCTACATCGGATTTCATATCCACCACTGACACAACATTCATATGGTATCCACCTCACCATACTTAGGGTAGAATGCACAATCGCTATTTCCAGTGTGAAAACCATTAGCGAAAAGGTTTGCTCATGATTTTGTTGAATTGCGCTTGAGAAATCAAGATTAGCCAACAACTGCGCCTATTTTTTGTGGGAGTGGTCAGGATTAACAAATCTGAGTGAAACAGCGAACGCGCCTAATGAAAGAAGTGCTTTTGCAAACGACTGTGTCAAGTTTTGTCGAAAAAGCTAATTTTTCATGCGCAATTCAAGAAGCGTTCGGTATATGGCTTCCTGCATTAGAACATGCACAATATCTATCTGCGCACGAAAAACGCCTTCAGCGCATGTGCACATTTCCACCCTAAATACCAACAATTTTGTTTAACCCCTTTTTTTTGTCTTTCTGAACAATGGCTGTTTTAACACTTCTACTGTGTTTGTATTTAGCTAATTTTCATGCTATAAGATGGGCTTTCTAAAGATACCATTATGTTATCATATCATGTAATTTACAATAAAAAAAAAAAAAGTTATAAAATATTTTTTAGCTTTTACACAAAAACGCTAAGAAAAAAAAATGCTAAATAGATTACAATATTTGTCTTGAATTTAGAAATACCCTATGTTTACATGCTTTTCTAATGTTTTTACCAAATTATATGGCAGTAACTAAAAGTAGCAAAAATAGAGGTGTTCTAAGACGTTTGACTGGTAGTGTACATCAAATGGCAGGACTGGGCAACCCGCAGTCCTCCTTATTGGTCAGAGGAGGAGGATGTGATTGTAGTCCAACAGCTGAGTGACTGCAGACTGCCCATCCCAGGGTCTATGTACAGGGAGTTACAATGAATGAATACATACACACGTCTTGAGAAAGGACTTATGACAGAAACGTCGATCATGACCCCTTGACTATTTGTGCCAAGATAAAGCAATTTGTGGAAAAGACCCACGGGTGCAGGCCTCCTTTATTTATATTATATATACACACACACATTATATATTATATATATATATATATATATATATATATATATATATATATATATATATATATATATATATATATATATATATATAATGCTCCAGCTAAATACACACACACACACCCATATATGTATGTGTGCGCTTGCACACATCCATATATACGCACACAAACACACTATATGTATATATATATATATATATATATATATATATATATATATATATATATGTATAATACACATACACACACACACACACACACACTCTATAAACACATCCTTACATAACTCATGCTACAGTTGTGCTCAAAAGCCTGCTCAGTGCCTCCACGTGAGAGCGAACAAACTCATTGACTATTTAAACACAGACACTAATTACAATTTAAAAAGCCACAGGTGTGGGAAAGGGAGAAATTTACCTTGAGATATTTCCTTTTCTTCTGTGTCCCCCCACGGCCATAGACTTCTATGGGTATTGTCTCCTCCCACTAGCTGGTGTAGGACCAATCAAAAAACTACTTAAGGAATCCCCTCGCTTCCTCTCGTCAGTCATCTTTTGTCAGAGCTGAAAAATATTTAAGGTAGATAGGTTATAGGGCAGGGGTGCCGTGGGGGGACACAGAAGAAAAGGAAATATCTCAAGGTAAATTTCTCCCTTTCTTCTGTGTCCCCTTCCACGGCCATAGACTTCTATGGGACATACCAAAGAAAAAAGGCATATAGGGTGGGAAATGATCTTAAATATAATAATCAAATGTATCTAGTAATTATATGGAAAGACCTTACCCAGTATGAATAGTTGCAGCTTTTAAGACTCTCCTGCCAAACTTTGCTGCGGAAGATGCTTGTACATCTAAACGATAGTGTTTTATAAAGGTAGAAATGGAAGACCAAGTGGCCGCTTTACATATTTCTTCAGCCGTAGCGGCATCCTTTGCTGCCCAGGATGTAGCCATAGCTCTTGTTGAATGAGCCCTTATGGTTCTAGGGGGCTCTTTTCCTGCACTCATATATGCTTCCTTAATGCATTCTGTTATCCATCTCGCAATTGATGGTTTTGAAGCAGATGACCCTTTAAATTTTCCTTGATAATGTACAAATAGGGAATCTGACTTTCTTATTTCCGATGTTCTTTCCAAGTATTCCAGAAGACATCTTTTTAGATCCAGGTTGTGTAATGTTTCCTCTTTTCTGTTTTTAGGGTTAGGAAAAAAGGTTGGAAGGACTATGTCTTGGCTCAAATGAAAAGTAGATACTACTTTAGATTTAAATTCACTTTTTGTTCTAAGTACTACTTTGTCATGATGAAAAATAATATAAGGCTCTTTAGAGGATAACGCCTGTAATTCACTTACTCTTCTAGCAGATGTAACAGCTACTAGAAAAACAGATTTTAATGTTAGGAACTTTATAGAAGCTTCCTGAATGGGTTCAAATTTGTTTGATGTTGCCAACTGATTTAGTACAGTGTTAAGGTCCCAAGGAGGAACAATACTTCTAACTCTGGGTCTTGATTTGTCTATTGCCCTCATATATTTCTTGACTAGGTCATCCTCCGCAAATTGCTTTGCTAAACATGCAGAAATAGCAGAAACTTGCACTTTCAAGGATGCTGGGCGAAGTCCAGCCTCATATCCGCTTTGCAAGAAACTCAGCAGTTTAGGGGTAGAAATTGTCTTCCTATTGACATTGTTTTTTATACACCATGTAGAAAATATTGTCCATACCCTATTATAAATCTTTGCTGTGGACGGTTTTCTACCAGCAATAATAGTACTAATTACTGAATCCGTTAGACCTTTTTGCCTCAAGGAATTCCTTTCAGCCTCCAGGCCACTAGTTTCAAAAACTCCGGAGCTGGATGAAACACAGGTCCTTGATGTAGAAGGTCTGGCCTGGCAGGTAGAGGCCAAGGTTTCCTTACCGACATATTTACCAGACTTGAATACCATATTCTCCTGGGCCAGTCTGGTGCTATCAGAATGATCTCCAGCCTTTCTTGTCTGATCTTCCTGATGACCCTCTGAATCATAGGAATTGGAGGGAATACATATGCTAGACTGAATGTCCAATCCTGCGTCATTGCATCTATGGCTTCTGCTTGTGGATAATACCTTCTTGAGAAGAATCTTTGGCATTTCGCATTCTGTCCTGTGGCCATCAGATCTATTACTGGATGGCCCCATCTTTCCTTGATCTGATTGAAAACTTCCTGATTCAAGGACCATTCCCCTGGGTCTAACTGTACACGACTCAGAAAATCTGCCTGTATGTTCTGACTTCCTGGTATGTGTATTGCTGATAGGACTGTCAAATTCTTTTCTCCCCATAACAAGATTCTTCTTACCTCTGAGTTTAGGAATCGGCTTTTTGTTCCTCCCTGATTCTTGATATATTGTACTGCTACCATGCTGTCCGATATTATTAGCACTGGTTTCTTTTTCAACTCTTTCTTGAAGGCTTTCAGACAATAGTAAATTGCTCTCAATTCCAGTATGTTTATGTGTAGCCGCTTTTCCTTTGCACTCCATATTCCTTGTATGGACTTGTTGTGCCAATGTCCTCCCCATCCTGTGAGACTGGCATCCGTTGTTATTTTTTGCCACACTGGTTCTGTCAGAAGTTTTCCTTTTTTTAGGTTTTTCTTGCATGTCCACCATTTCAGTTCTCTCTTTGCTTGAGATCCCAATGGAATCACCTGAGCTGAATTTTCTGGATTCTTGTCCCAATGATTCAGGAACCATCTTTGTAACGGCCTGAAGTGTAACTTGGCCCATGGAACAACCTGTACTGTCGATACCATGACCCCTAAGATTGTCATGTACTCCAGAGATGTATGCTTCCTTTGTCTCCTGAATCTCTTGACCTTCTTGACTAGGGAGTTTATTCTGCTGTGAGAAAGAAACACCTTGTTCCTTACTGAATTCAATATTAGACCCAAGAACTGCAATTGCTGGGTTGGAAACAACTGGCTCTTCTCTGTATTGATTTTCCATCCCAGGTGCTGAAGGTGGTTTATGGTGATCTTGTTCTGAGTCACCGCTGAACTGAAGGAACTTGCTATCAGTAATAGATCGTCTAGGTATGGTACTATTACTATTCCTTGTCGCCTCAATGGTTCTAAGGCTACTGCTAGTACCTTGGAAAATATTCTGGGGGCTGACGTAAGCCCAAATGGCAGCGCCTTGAATTGCCAATGCTGCCCCTTGAATGCAAATCTGAGGAATTTCCTGTAACTGTGAGCCACCGGAATGTGATGGTAGGCATCTTGTAGATCTATTGTAGTCATGTAAGCATTGGGTATTACTGCTTGAATGACTGATGTTACAGTTTCCATCTTGAATCTTTCTTTCTTGATGAAGGAGTTGAGTACTTTCAAGTCCAGAATAGGTCTGAATCCTCCTGATGTTTTTGGAACCACAAACATTGTGGAGTACCAGCCTAGCCTTTTGAATGCCATTGGAACTTTTTCTATGACTTGTTTTGTTGCTAGTTCCTGGATTGCATTTGAGAGTTCTAAGGCTTTTATAGCACTTTGTGGAGTCCTGGAACTCCTGTAGTGATCTTTGTGAGGTCTGCATTCGAATTTTAGCGGGCATCCTGCTTCTAAAAGGTGATGCGTCCAAGAGTCTAGATTCGTCTTGTCTTCCCAACTCTTGATAAATTTTCCCAGACGACCCCCGACTGGTGCAAGAAGCAGGTTCCGCTGATCTTCAGGAAAATTCTTTCTTGAATTGATTACTACGAAACCCATCCTTCCTGAAGGAACCTCTTTTGGCTTGTGGAGGCAGTTGTTTTCGTGTTTCATACTGTCTAGAGTTCTGAAAGCGTCTCTGGTCTCTAAAATTCTGTTTCTTACGAAAGGATGTGTGTGTAGGTGATGTTCTATGCTTCCTATCCTGTGGAAGAAAGGAACTCTTACCCCCTGTTACTTTCTTTACAATTTCTTCCAGTTGTTCTCCAAACAGCAATGATCCTGTGAAAGGCAAGGAAACCAACTTGCTTTTAGAAGATGCGTCAGCGCCCCAAGATCTCAGCCATAATGACAGTCTAGCCGTAACAGATAATGCTGATGATCTGGCGGAAGTTCTTATGGCATCTAGAGAGGCGTCACAGACAAAACTGACAGCTTCTTTAATAGACCCAACCTCTTTTAGCAGCTTAGATCTGGATACAGATGAATCAATATGCTCTTCCAACTCTGAAATCCAAATTTTTGCAGTTCTGGAGATACAAGCCAATGCAGTAGCAATCTTCATGTTTTGCCCTAACAAGGAAAACTGCTTCTTTAGTGAACTCTCCATCCTTCTATCCATTGAATCCTTCAGTGAAGATCCATCCTCCATAGGAATTGTAGTTCTCTTGGCGATTTGAGAGATAGCAGCATCAATCTTAGGCGGAGATACCCAATTTGCCGTGTCTTCCTCTTTGAATGGATACATTTTATGCATCCTTCTTGATGTAGACATTCTCTTATCTCCTTTGCTCCATTCTGATTTAACCATGTCTGCAACAGAATAATGTACAGGAAATACAGGACCTTCCTTCTTTGAGCCTGTAAATGCCATATCAATAACTCCCTGTTGTTTCTGCTCCTCTGTTAATCCTAATGTTTTGCGCATTAACTTTAGAAATGGTTCCATCTTATCCAGATTAAATGTTCCATCTTCTTCATCCACAATTTCTCCATCTTCTTCTGATGAATACTGAGACATAATAGCTATCATACTGCCTTCTTCTGTGTCTTCTCTCCTAGTTGAAGGACCTTCATCTGGGTCATCTACCCTTTGTTTTTTTTTTCTAGGCTGATTCTGTATAGCAGAGAAGGTTTCTTGCATTGAAGTTTTCATCCAAGACAAGAAGTCTTGGAATTGGCTGGGTACTTCCATTCCTGCTGCCTTTTTAATACAGTCTGTGCAAAGTTTAGCATTATCCTCTGCAGGAATCTTATTGTCACAGGCATTACAGAGCTTTGTTTTTGAACTGGATTTATCTTCTTTATTTTCTGAAGTATTCTTTTCCTTCATGGTTCCAGGCTTGGGAGTAGAAGCCATAAATACAGCTAACAATATTAAAACATAACTTTTACTATTTATAATGATAAAATTCTTGGCCTTTAACATTGACCTGCAATATCCACACATGTCAAACAGGTTCTACGCTTGCTTAAATAAGGCCTAGAAAAACGTGCGTTCCAAGCTGGAACGCATAAAGGAGGTACATCCAAAACTTATAAATGCATCATCCTACCTTATCCTCCGGTAAAGGCTACTGCCCTCAGGTTGCCATTCTTGCTGCTCCAATCCTTTGTACATCCCTTGATGCTGAATCAAGGGGCTCCGTCAAGGATCCTGATGCGGCGAACGCCGTTTGCAGGCAACTTCCGGTTCACGGTCTTCCTGTGAGCGCGTCACTTCCAGCTCACATGCGGGCAACTCTGGAACTCCTTCGGAGGATAAGGCGATAACACCCAGGCCGGCACAAAGCGGAGCCTGGTCTCCGGGTCTACCTGCCCGGTCTGGGACAGCATGTAGCGGCCGCAGTGAGTAACTTTTACTGGTTACAATTTTGTAAACGATTTTTAGGCTGGATCAACCAGCCCTCCTACTCCAGCTGGTGTAGGACCAAAAGACTGACGAGAGGAAGCAAGGGGATTCCTTAAGTAGTTTTTTGATTGGTCCTACACCAGCTAGTGGGAGGAGACAATACCCATAGAAGTCTATGGCCGTGGAAGGGGACACAGAAGAAATTAACCTTTATTTGCCATTTAAACCTGTATGTGTTACCTTGTGTGTCTGTAACAAGGCCAGACATTCAAGAGTATATAAACTTTTGATCAGGGCCATTTGGGTGATTTCTGTTACCATTATGATTTAAAAAGGAGTCAAACAACTATGTGATAATAAATGGCTTCATGTGATCACTATCATTAAATAAAATACATTTTTTTTTTTGCATGATCAGCCATATTTTCAAAATCAATGCCAAAATTTCACAAATTCTGCCAGGGTACGCACATTTTTGAACACAACTGCATCCTTCCATAACTCATGCTATACACACACACACAAACACACACACACACACACACACACACACACACACACACACACACACACACACACCCCCCCCTACTCTAAATACAGTATAAACACACATACTGAGGTGCACTGGGAATTCCCCCCACTTGCTGATAACTGATCCTCAATACGTTTTCAGGTTCTGGAGCAGACGGGATGTTCTGGCATTCACCGTGGGTAACAGTGTAAACAGATGAGATGCGCGTGCAACAAGAACAATGTAATGAACAAGCAGTGAAAACACGATCACACCCAGAATGCTCTTGTGCAGATACAGTGTTCCCCCCCGGGCCCAGCCTCTCGTGACTGCTGACTTTCAGTTTACATTCAAACCCCATGTTGCATAAAATCACTAGTTTAGTAATTCAGCACAGAGTTGGCTGCACTGCATGTAAACCTAAGGATTCACACATAAGCAACATACAAATCACATAACCCTTAGAGTACCAGAGGGGTACGCCACGCATTGCAGCCCCTCAGGCACTCAAAGGGTTAATATCACACACAAGAATCAATCATGTCTGGCTGACAGTATGCCTTCCACTGTCCCTGATTGGCTCAGTCATCTTAAAGGGGAACGATCACCTCCAAATAAAGACCCCCCCCCCCAACAATTAGCCATCTAGAAATTAACTTACCAATACTATTATCCAGCCCAATTACCACGTTAGTCAGAAATCCTACTTCTGCCGAGACTGATGGCCAGGCAACAGTGCAAACATCTTTGTTTACAGACATTTGCGTGCCTTCTCTGTCAGTCCCTGGTCTCCTCTAGGAGGCGTTGCATTGTACCTAAAGGTACCAGAAGGGAGTGACCGCGCAGGTAGATGCCTCTAAAACGATGTCGCCTGGCCATCAGTCTCAGCAGAAGTAGCATTTCAAACTAAAGAGGTAATTAGGCTAGATAATACCACTACTGGTAAGCGTATCGCTAGATGGCTAATTAATCGGGGGGGGGGGGGGAATTTTTTGGGGGCGATAGTTCCCCTTTAGGTGTAATTACTGTCCCTTTAATGTAATGGAATCAGATGAGCTGAGGGAGATGGGTGAGATTTCAGCAGCAGAATGAATTTAGAAGGAAGACGTTATATTGATTTTTGAGTTACTACAGCAACAGTGAAAGATCTTTGTAATGTTTTTGTGTGAATTGGATGCGAGGACAAAAATTTAAAACAGTCGATTTATGCTCTTTTCTGAACACGCTGTTGTGGTTATCTTAAAGCGAAACTATTATCTGTATAATATATAACGCTAGCCTGCAAAGCTACCTGTGTGCATAACCGCACATTTGAAGTAGAGATGGGCCGAACGATGCAGTCATGCGCGGCAGCGACGGCCCGAACGATGCAGTCATGCTCGGCAGCGACGGCCCGAACGATGCAGTCATGCGCGGCAGCGACGGCCCGAACGATGCAGTCATGCGCGGCAGCGACGGCCCGAACGATGCAGTCATGCGCGGCAGCGACGGCCCGAACGATGCAGTCATGCGCGGCAGCGACGGCCCGAACGATGCAGTCATGCGCGGCAGCGACGGCCCGAACGATGCAGTCATGCGCGGCAGCGACGGCCCGAACGATGCAGTCATGCGCGGCAGCGACGGCCCGAACGATGCAGTCATGCGCGGCAGCGACGGCCCGAACGATGCAGTCATGCGCGGCAGCGACGGGCCGAACGATGCAGTCATGCGCGGCAGCGACGGGCCGAACGATGCAGTCATGCGCGGCAGCGACGGGCCGAACGATGCAGTCATGCGCGGCAGCGACGGGCCGAACATGCAGTGCAGCCAACTCTGTGCTGAATTACTAAACTAGTGATTTTATGCAACATGGGGTTTGAATGTAAACTGAAAGTCAGCAGTCACGAGAGGCTGGGCCCGGGGGGGAACACTGTATCTGCACAAGAGCATTCTGGGTGTGATCGTGTTTTCACTGCTTGTTCATTACATTGTTCTTGTTGCACGCGCATCTCATCTGTTTACACTGTTACCCACGGTGAATGCCAGAACATCCCATCTGCTCCAGAACCTGAAAACGTATTGAGGATTAGTTATCAGCAAGTGGGGGGAATTCCCAGTGCACCTCAGTATGTGTGTTTATACTGTATTTAGAGTAGGGGTGTGTGTGTGTGTGTGTGTGTGTGTGTGTGTGTGGTGTGTGTGTGTGTGTGTTTGTGTGTGTGTGTGTGTATAGCATGAGTTATGGAAGGATGCAGTTGTGTTCAAAAATGTGCGTACCCTGGCAGAATTTGTGAAATTTTGGCATTGATTTTGAAAATATGGCTGATCATGCAAAAAAAAAAAATGTATTTTATTTAATGATAGTGATCACATGAAGCCATTTATTATCACATAGTTGTTTGACTCCTTTTTAAATCATAATGGTAACAGAAATCACCCAAATGGCCCTGATCAAAAGTTTATATACTCTTGAATGTCTGGCCTTGTTACAGACACACACGGGCCGAACGATGCAGTCATGCGCGGCAGCGACGGGCCGAACGATGCAGTCATGCGCGGCAGCGACGGGCCGAACGATGCAGTCATGCGCGGCAGCGACGGGCCGAACGATGCAGTCATGCGCGGCAGCGACGGGCCGAACGATGCAGTCATGCGCGGCAGCGACGGCCCGAACGATGCAGTCATGCGCGGCAGCGACGGCCCGAACGATGCAGTCATGCGCGGCAGCGACGGGCCGAACGCACTGATCTGGATCAGGGAGCTCTGGATGGCTCACCGCCTGTCTCTACTCCCAGCTCCGGTGCAGAAGCCGAGGCCACTGGGTGGCACTTTAGCCCGTGAACACGGGCTTTCATACTAGTGTAGATATAATTGCCCCTCAATTAATCGTTAGTATAGCGGTAATCATTGAAATACTCTTATAATGTTTATTATTTGGAATCATAAGTTATTATGAGACACCCTGCCAGACGACAGCACAGCCATCTTGCCGATAAGGGATCTGCGCGCCTGCGCTGTCCGTCCCTGTCTGTACAGTGAAGTACAATGCACCCCCATCTTTGGCAAATAACCTATCAGTGAGGAGACAGGGACGAACAGCACAGGAGCACAGATCCCTCTTCGGCAAAATACTACAAAGATTAATTGGAACTGCTGTTTTTGTGAAACATTTCTATCCCTTTAAAGGGATAGTAATACTTCGTTTTAACTTTATTTTATTTTGTAGGCATTAAAAAAACATGAAGAACGATATAAGTCTTATGTCTCAAACCTTTATGGTTTATGAGATATTCATAAGCAAAGTTCCCCTCCCGCCCCTTTCTCCTAGTGTAAGCCATCTCTTCTCAGATGTGTCCGGTTGTAAGACCAGACAGATAACAGCAGGGAACAATCTTCTTTGTATGAAAACAATGAAAGCCCTTCCCCCCTTGACAAGTTTTTCAGGTTTTTCCCTTATCTTAATTGAAGATTGTCCCTCTCTGCAGTCTACCTGGGCATCTCCCTTCTGATCTGGTTGAACGGGGGGGGGATACTTTGTTTGTGAATATCTCTTAAACCATAAAGGTTTCAGAGATAAGACTTATATCATTCTTCATGTTTTTGTAATGCCTACAAAATAAAATAAAGTTAAAATGAAGTATTACTATCCCTTTAAAATGATTGTAAAGAACAGAGGCTGGAGATTTTGTTTTCTATGGGTTTTCTCATTCAAAATGAGAGAGCAGTTGTGTAAAAAAAAATGTGTTTTTCATCCTGCTTTAAAACCAGAGAGGTCTCGGCCTACAGAAACATAGAATTTGACGTCAGATAAGAAGCATTCGGCCCATCTAGTCTGCAGTTTACAACAGGGGTCCATTGTGCAGCGGCGCTTTGATGTGATCTGGGGAACCACTGCTTCTGTGACAACTGAAAAGTGTGAATGTTGACTTTCAAATGTAAATTGATTTACATTGTTATGCACAATGCTAGCGCTACTCATTCCAATGATGAATAACTATCAGTATCTCTGCCCTTCTAACACCCGTGACAAATGATCTATGAAATGGTAGGTGTGCCCTGAAAATTCCAGACTCTGTATTTGTGGAGCCTCGTGCAAAGAAAGGATTTAGAACCGCGGCTTTATAAGAACAGAGGTGGACAAAATCCCAGCTACTGTTGGACTACAAGCTCCAATCTTGTTGGCTAGCTGAGCATTATGGTAAATTTAGTAAAACACGCTGAACTGCAGATTTCCTGTCCATATACCAACTGCCCTGAAACACAGAATTTGACGGCAGATAAGAACCATTCAGCCCGTCTAGTCTGCCCATTTTCCTACTGTAAAAACCTCAAACCTTATTTTGTCCTTGGTCCTGTCTTATCTTAAAGGGATAGTAATGTTTCATAATAAAAGCAACACTAATTAATCATCATAGTATTTGGAATTTGGAGAGTGTTATTTCAATTCTGTCAGAGTTGTAGTTCCAGAGTAATTCAATGACAAAGTATTCCCCTCCCACCCCTTTTACTGATGTAACACTGCTCAGCCAGATCAGAAGGGAGGTGTCCAGGTAGACTGCAGAGAGGGACAATCTTCAATTAAGATAAGGGAAAAAGCTGAAAAGCTTGTCAAGGGGGGCAGGGCTTTCATTATTCTCATAGGAAGAAGATTGTCCCCTTCTGTTATCTGTCTGGTCTATGGACTGGATTCCACATCTGAGAAGAGATGGCTTACACTAGGTAAAAGGGGCGGGAGGGGAAACTTTACTTGTGACTATCTCTCAAATCATAAAGGTTTGAGAGATAAGACTTATATCGTTCATGTTTTTTTAATGCCTATAAAGTTAAATAAAGTTAATAAAGTATTACTATCCCTTTAAGTACAGCCTTGTGCCTATCCCATGCATGTTTCCTTTCCCTCACTGTATTAACTTCTACCACTTCTGCTGGTAGACTATTCCACTTATCTACTACCCTCTCAGTGAAGTAAAACTTTCTTACATCTAAACCTGTGTCCCTCTAGTTTTAGGTCACTTCTGAAAGGTCGCACCATGTCAGCTGGATTAAAACAGCGATAAGACAATCTCACATTACTTATACAGGCAGGCTGTCAGCACATGGTCAGTGAAAATCCCGATGTTGTGATAACAGAAAGGTAAGAAAAACAAAATGTTAAGGCTCAAATGGAAGGTGATTCGCTTCCGTTTGAGCCATAACTTTTTCTTACCTTTCTGCCAGGGCAGCCTCCTTCCGTTAAGGATTTAATTTCCTCTAATCCACAGACGGGCAAAACTCAAGTAGGGATGATGGGAGTTGTTGTGCATGGTGAGCAGGCAGACTCCTATCTCATGCTGACTTGTTACCCATAATCTCATTTTAAATTGAAAGGTTTTGATTGCTGTACAAATTATATTGAAATGTACAAACGAAACCAGGAGCAAGCTTACTGTACCATAGAGGACAAATACAAATTAAGGCTCAAACGGAAGGACCACTTCTAGAAGTCACGTGGACCTGGATCCTCCCACAGAACATCTTCAGGGTCACGTGATCACTTCTAGCAGTCACATGGACCTGGATCCGACCAGGCCTCAGTTAGCAGACGTTCTGGTGGTTCCAGAAACACATGCAACCAAATTCACATGACATCTGGCAAACATCACAAGTTCTGAGGAAGAGGTGATGACAAAATAGACTGATATTAAAACAGATGGATATTAATTATGATTAAATGGTGCAATTACTAAGTAACACACAGAAACCCTTATGATCTGCAGTGTAAGCCAGCCTTTAATTATTATTAAAATAAAAAGATAAATTACAGTGAAATAAAGTCCCCAAACTTTGAAACAATGCCCCCTTTTTTGGGTCTCACCAGACCCAGATGCCACCCCTCTTAAAACTGATTGGACACCTATTTATATTCTGATTCATTTGCATTTAACATTTTTGCAAATATTTTAAAAGAACCAACTTTATTATGCATTCTTCTCTTTTTTGAAACATTTCTACAAATTCATCTCTACATTCCACACATCACAAGCACAAAATACACCAGTGTTGGTGCTGTCCACAATCAATCATTCACTGAACCTACCTAAACTGACCGTTGTCAATTTTTGACGGTACACTTTTTTATGTTGCATAGCAACACAGATATCTGGTACTGTAACAAAGCCTCGTGTCCCTGAGGAAGCCCCTCACTCCATCACAGAGAAGCAAACCATTAGTGAATCGTTGCTCTTCACCCGCTCATTAACACAGTTTTCACAATGAGATGGCAACACTAGCACTACGAACGCAAAAATGTCTCTGCCCTTGGGAAAATCTAATTAAAAAGGGAAAAATTAAAAGCCACTCATTCTTAACCCTTTAAAGCAGGACTTTTACTACAATAACACAGCGCAGCAAATGATAATTACATCAGTGATATGCACAGATTTAGTTTTATTTCCAAGAATAATTGCTGTATTAACGAAAAACAGAACTTTTTAAGCAGACAGGCAACGGGGAACAGCGCAGACATCTTGCAGAGCCGGCATCTCTGCGTCTGTGCTGTCCGTCCCCTTCAACTCCACGACCGGTGAGTTGAATGTCTTTGTGCCGAACGCACCTTTCGGTCCGTTAAAGGGATAGTAACACTTCGTTTTAACTTTATTTTATTTTGTAGGCATTAAAAAAACATGAAGAATGATATAAGTCTTATCTCTCAAACCTTTATGGTTTATGAGATATTCACAAGCAAAGTTCCCCTCCCGTCCCTTTTACCTAGTGTAAGCCATCTCTTCTCAGATGTGAGTCTGGTTGTATGACAGTACAGATAACAGAAGGGGACAATTTTCTTTGTATGAAAACAATGAAAGCCCTTCCCCCCTTGACAAGTTTTTCAGGTTTTTCCCTTATCTTAATTGAAGATTGTCCCTCTCTGCAGTCTACCTGGGCACCTCCCTTCTGATCTGGTTGAACAGGGAGGGGATACTTTGTTTGTGAATATCTCTTAAACCATAAAGGTTTCAGAGATAAGACTTATATCATTCTTCATGTTTTTTTAATGCCTACAAAATAAAATAAAGTTAAAATGAAGTATTACTATCCCTTTAAGGACCACAGAGCATTTTTTTTTGTTTGTTTGTTTTCGTGGCTGGGTTCCGGACTCCCCGAACGGCGTGCAGCCGTGAGGGGAGCCCAGAATTCCATGATGGTCCAGTTCCGTCATGGGTTCTTAAGGGTTTAACAACCCATGACGGAACAGGACCATCATGGGTCCTTAAAGGGTTAAAGGGATAGTAAAGTCCCAAAAGTATGTTCTAAATGGTAGCTGCACTAAAAAAAAAAAACAAAAAAAAACACTTAATGCACTTAATCCTCTCTCTCAAACCGTTATGGTTTGAGAGATGTAATAAAATAAATTCCTCCGTTCCCTCCCCTTTCTGTCTGACTAGCTGTAAAGCTGTCAGAGGAAGAATCCGGTCGCCCGACTGTAGGCGGCTCTTCGGAGTGCTGTCATCGAGATATATAACTATAATTACTTCATTGGTACGGTCTACGTGTGCCTGGCTTGCAAGCATGATGAAGTAATTATACTTAGATATCAAGATGAAAGCGCTCCTGAAGAGCCGCCGTCTGGCAGGATATCATGACGTCCGCTGTACAGCGGACGCACAAGAAGGGGGAGGGAGCGGAGGTCTTTATTTTATCTCTCAAACCATAACGTTTTGAGAGAAAGGATTAAGTGCATTAAATGTTTTTCTAGTGCAGCTACCATTTAGAAGATACTTTTTTGGGGACATTACAATCCCCCTTTAAAGGCTTATGACAGAAGGCTTTACCCGGAACCAAATTTACATCCCTGGCACTCCTAGGCAATGTCCTCTACGTGTCCTTTACAACATTGTCCCATCCTCAGTTCTGGAACAGCAAATACCTTGTCCTTTAACAAGCAAAAAAAAAAAAAAAAAAAAAAAAAAGAGGCTTTGAAGTTGTGGAAGCCTGTCTTTCTAGGATGTAGGACATCTACCTAGGAAAGTTAATGTATTAAATTAACCCCATAAGGACCAAAGAAGTGTGCAGTGCACTGAAGAGCAATGCATTACATGTCCTGCTGGTCTATAAGGGCTTAATTCTCCTTTAAATTATCCTTCACGAAAGAAGAGGACTCTCGCCACTTAGTAAATCCCAGTCTATATTCTCTTTTCTCCTCAAACGGAATTCCAGTAATGGCTAATCATTTCTACTGCTTCAACAAAGGCTGATTTAGTTTTATTCAATTTTGAGCCCTTCTACGCTCCCAGAAATATACTGGGCCATATTCAGGGACCCGAAGATCAATTCTGAGGACAAATGCATTCTTTAAAAAAAAAAAAAAAAGAGTTAAAGGGATAGTAATCATGTCGGTGCTGCTGAAGAGCCGCCGTCTGATCCAGAAACCAGAATCTGCTTCTGACAGCTTTACAGCTCGTCAAGCAGAAAGGGGAGGGAGCGCAGAACTTTATTTTCCTATATCTCTCAAAACTTAACGGTTTGAGAGATACGAATAAGTGCAAGTACTCTGTTTTTATTGTATCTACCACATAGTTAATACTTTTTTCTGATATTATTATCCCTTTAAGGCACAAAGGCATTCAACTCACTAATCGTGGAGTTGAAGGGGACCGACTGCGCAGACTTACAGATGCCGGCTCTGCAAGATGGCTGCGCTGTCCCCCGCTGCCTGTCTGCCTAAAAAGCTTTATATTAACTAATGCCGCAATTATACTTGAAACTACAAGTAAGTCTAAACAGATCGCTATTGTACCTATATTTTGGGTCTCAATATTAATGTGATGAAAGTTCCAGTTTGAAGGAACACATACCTAAAAATACACTGGGGTTGCACTTAAAGCGTAACTTTCACCTAAACACATGTTTGCTTTAATCCACGTACATTACCGATTCAAGCTGTGTTTTGGTTTTTTAAAAAAAAAAATGCAATAGAAATTAAATTTGAGGGTTAACTTTATCCCTCTTCTCCTCATTCTGATCGGCACCATCTTGCCGATGAGAATACATAACAGATCCTCCTCCCGCTGGTCTGTCCGTAAGCTGGAGTACTCTCATTGGCTAGATATCGATCTCTACCAATGAGAGTTCTCCAGCTTACTGACAGACCAATGGGGAGAAGGATCTGTTATGTATTCTCATCGGCACAAATTGTGCCGATCAGAATGAGAATACGTCAAGAGGGAAAAGGTAAACCCTCAAACTTAATTTCTATTGCGTTTTTTTTTTTTTTTTTTTTTTTTTAAACCAAAACACAGCACAGTTTGAATCGGTAATGTACGTGGATTAAAGCAAACGTGTTTAGGTGAAAGTTCTGCTTTAAGTACTGTATACACTTCATGCTGGCATCTGTAAACCTTCTGAGGTTTTTTTGGGGACTAAAATCTAGATTCATTTTTGCCCAAAGGGAGCAGACATTCCAGCCTCTTATCAGATTGTTCACAATTGTCTGTAAATGGGCTCAGATAAGATAACAGCATTTCTGAATAGCAGTGGACCCTAACCACAGTAATCTGAATTTAACTCTTATATCTAAAAAGTACAAACAACATTAAATATAAGGACAATTTACACACCAATTAAAAATTAAGTTTAGGGCTATATTCTAGGGAAGTAATATAGGAATAAATTATTTGTGCATATGTTACTGCAATGCGTTGCATACCCCTCTGGCACTCAAAGGGTTAAGTATGTGATATTTAATGTTGTATCAACCCATTTCATTTTTTTTTGTTGTTCAGATTTTTCTCAAATAATTGGGAATTTGGGAGTGTTTACTTGTTCCCCTACAGGGTAGTTGGTTTGCTCCAGAACTGCATTCATTTAGGTTCCTGAATTGCACCTATTGTGTGGACTGTAAAACTCCCTCACACCGCTATGTGGATTGCATTACAATTGCCTTGGAGCCGTGGCCTTCTGTGGCCTTTTCATTCACCCCATCAGTAGCTGTTGTAGCACACACCGTCCCTGTCTGACTGCTGTTTGGTTTCAGCCAAGCATGAAAAGAAAATACAGGTCTGGATGTTGAGTCAGCATCTTCCACATCTTGACAATACTACCAGCAAATGTTAAAAGCAATGTATTGATGTCGCCATCATCAAAAAGGATGGAATTAACACAAATTCTAAAATACAACTGGACATTGTGAGTAGACTGTAATGTAAGACACACACTACCAATCAAAACCTTGGTGTCGCTTCGATATTTCCGTGTTTTTTTAAAGAAAAGCAAATATCCATTAAAGGGATAATATTGTCAAAACATACTGTCAGAGTTGTAGTTCGAGAGTAATTGAATGATAAAGTATCCCCATCCCGCCCGTTTTACTGATTTAACACTGCTCACCTCAGAGCAGCAGGACTGTCCGCATGGATCACAGAGAGAGATAATCTTCTGTGATCATAAGGGAAAACCTGAAAAGCCTGTCAAGGGGGGCGGTAAGATTGTCCCTTGCTGTTATCTGTCCGGTCAAGAGACCAGATTCCACATCTGAGGTGAGCAGTGTTACACTAGGTAAAAGGGGCGGGAGGGGGATACTTTATCATTCATTGACTCTTGAACTACAACTCTCACAGGGCAAATAAAACATATAATTTAGCAGCAAAAGGAAAACCCTGCCAGCCTTGACAGGTATTTCAGGGTTTTTCCCTTATGTTCAGAGTAAGAAGATTGTCCCTCTCTGCAATCCATCTGGACAGTCTTGCTGCTCTGAGGTGAGCAGTGTTACATCAGTAAAAGGGGTGGGAGTGGGATACTTTATCATTCAATTACTTTTGAACTACAACTCTGACAGTATTGAAATAACATTTTCCCTGGCCCAAATACTATGAAGATTAATTGGAACGGCTGTTTTTGTGAAACATTACTAGTTTAAAAGACCAGAGTAGCAATTTGTTGCACATCCCTCTGTACCTTAAAGGCACAGTAATACTTCGTTTTATCTTTATTTTATTTTGTAGGCATTAAAAAACATGAAAAACGATATAAGTCTTATCTCTCAAACCTTTATGGTTTGAGAGATATTCACAAGCAAAGTTTCCCCTACCGCCCCTTTTACCTAGTGTAAGCCATCTCTTCTCAGATGTGGAATGCAGTCCATAGACCAGACAGATAACAGAAGGGGACAATCTTCTTCCTATGAGAACAATGAAAGCCCTGCCCCCTTGACAAGTTTTTCAGCTTTTTCCCTTATCTTAATTGAAGATTGTCCCTCTCTGCAGTCTACCTGGGCACCTCCCTTCTGATCTGGCTGAACGGGGGGGGGGGAACTTTGCTTGTGAATATCTCTTAAACCATAAAGGTTTGAGAAATAAGACTTATATTTTGTTCTTCAGGTTTTTTTAATGCCTACAAAATAAAAAAGATAAAACGAAGTATTACTATTCCTTTAAAGGGTTAATCTACTACTTCTGAAAGACAACATCTCAGCAAAACAAGCAAACACAAGAGCCTGGCCTTAATAACCTTTTGAATGCCAGAAGGATAACCAACAGTGAAGCCTGCGTTCTGAAATGTCTCAAGTACCGAAAGGTTAATAGAAAACCCAGATGTCAGAAAGAACGACCTGTCCTGCACACAACACCCATTACTGCCAGATCTGCGTCTGTGTCCATTACTTTCTTACCGGCAGAATGGTTTGCCTTCCTGGCATGAAAACAGGGGGTGATAGAGTTAACCTTTTAAGTGCCAGAGATGTATCCCACACATTACACGGGAATAAGCTTTATAGCTCTTTGGCACTCAAAAGGTTCAAGAGAAGAGAATGTTGTCCTTTTTTAACACTATAGGGCTCAAAAACACTGCAGCTTTCTGTCTCGTACAAGAGGATCCTGTCTACAGGCCCAGACTATTAGCACATACCATGTGTCAGACGTCCATATCTCACACAGTGTGCACAGTTGCCAAGGCGCGCGGCTGCCACAAGGCACAGCGGCGCACAGGACTCACTTCACACAAAGATGGACACATTAGGTGAAGTACAACAAGCTAGAGGTGCAATTCTGGTGCACGTCAACTGTACAGCCGAAAATCTTTCATCGAATTAACCCTTTGAGTGCCAGAGATGCAATGGATACCTCTCTGGAACTCAAAGGGTCAGATGGGGATTTTAACCAGATGTAAACTAGAGCGGACTCCAACACATTAATTTTCCTCAAGAATAGTATCTTCATTCTCGAGGCAGAGCTTCCAGTTGGTAGATCTACATCTGTACAGTGCTGTGTACAATGTGCACACGGTGCTGCACAGCCATGGCACCACCAGTCTACAGACAGTGCTGTACAGTGGAATTTTCAGGCACAGTTAGTCCTTGCCCTGTGAAGGGGGATAGAATGGACTTGATTAAGGTGACAAGAAGCTAACACAGGAACTGGACAGGGTTTTCCCTGCTTCACAGCCAGTTTCTTCGAATCATAGTCCGTTAAGCCACTGAAGACCAGAGGGTAGCACAACACACTGCAAAGCAATACATTTACACACTCCTCTGCTCCACAAGGGGTTAAAGGGCAATCATCACATCTAAAGTGTCCTCCTGGAAGATGCTCCTCTATGGACAAACTTACTGATGAAGTCTGGGCTGCATTGTGAGTGTAAGGACCAACAGTAACATAGCCAATGAGGATAAAAAGAAGTCCAGCCCATGACATATCATCCCTGTTGATCCAGAGGAAGGAAAAACATTGAAGCCATTTCAAATTAAGCCCCAAGTGGGTAAAAAAAAAATAAAAAATCCTTCCTGACTCCAAAAAGCAGTCACATTGTTCTGTGCTAGATAGGTATCCATTACTTTTTACGGTATTTGCAAGCACAGCATGCCGAGGCAAAGAATTCCATACATTTACTGCCCTTACAGTAAAAAATCCCTACCTTTGAGAAGGATACCAGGAATCTAAAAATGCTCCTTCATTGGTCCTGTGAGAGACTGAATTGTAACAGTTCACTGTACTACGCATGCTCCAACATAAAGTGAAGGCTGTAAGTCTGAAAACACACACACACACACACACACCTCTCTCTCTCTATCCAAAATAACCATTTTAGGGATACTCTGCAAATCCACAGGCCTTTCAAAAGGGCTGCTGGGTACACAGTGCACCAATCTACTGTATGATACCCCTCCTCCCATTCCTGTTTTATTGCCTCATAGAGGGGGAAACTGGTTAAAGAGTGGCTTAGTTCTTTAAAGCAAACCTATCACTGTAAAAACAGTTTAATGAATCCAAGCCTTACGAAATCCCTGCTACAGGATGAGACATAAAATATAATACTTAATATGGCACAAATATATTTATATTGTCGTGTTTATTCAGAGTAAAACAAGGTTACTCCAGCTACAGAGGTGTTGTATTCAAAGGTTATAACACCTCAAACTTGTATTTTTTAGGGAGGTGTAGTACACCTCCATGAACTGAAATGTTATGGGGGTGCTGTGGCTACAGCAGACTATGGTCAGTTGAACATAAATCTCTATAGCCATGGTTCTCAACTCCTGTCCTCAGGAACCACTAACAGGCCAGGATTTGAGGATTCCCTTGTTAGAGCACAGGTGAGTTAATCAATGTGAATGAGCCTCTGATCACACGATTTCCTTGTTAGAGCACAGGTGAGTTAATCAATGTGAATGAGCTCTGATCACATGATTTCCTTGTTAGAGCACAGGTGAGTTAATCAATGTGAATGAGCCTCTGATCACCACACCTGTGTTCTAGCAGAGAAATCCCTAAGTCCTGGCCTGTTAGTGGGTCCTGAGGACAGGAGTTGAGAAACACTGATCTATAGGATCCTATGGCAACAGCACCACTGCAGATATACTGCACACAAAAAAAATGTAAGTTTGAGCAGCGATAAAATTTGTATAAAACATCTCAGCTGTGATTTATTCAGCAGAATTAAAATGGGTCATCAATATTAAACCTTTAAGGACCAGTGGGTTTTCATCACAATGCTTTGCGCACCCCTTAGATGCTTTAAGAGTTAAGCATTACTACCCCATAACGGCAAACTTAGAAAAACTCCATTTAACCAACCGAGCCACTCCTTAGTTAGTTTAACCCTCAATAATGTCATAAAAACACTGAAGCGAGGAGAGGGTTCCAAACAGTTTATGGGTACACTGGATGTCCACCATGTATGACTGGTTGAACCTCACGTGTCCCAGTGTCAATGGATATTGCAATTATCCAAATAATTGTGTGAAAGACTGAGTTGCTGCCCCATAGCATGTCATCCTGTGTGCTAGGAGATGTCCTGCCTCTGGTAGGAAAGTTGCAGCATTCACAGCACTCTGTCATTCAGAGAGGTGATGGTATGACCTGCCCCCCCCCCCCAAGTCCAGGCAAACAAATTAATCTTTTGAATGCCAAAGGGGCATGCAACGCATTGTAGAGTAACGCACTGCATACTCTTCTGCAAGTCAAAGAGTTAAAATGATTGATTTAAGTGGATTCGTCCCTGCAAGTGCCACCAATGTGAACAAAATTATGGGCAATTTTATCAGGACAGAAGTAGAGCAATTCTGGGGTCAAACAGATATATTTGTCAAATAAAGAAAACATCTGTCGCCTGAGAGGCCTGAATGAACACCCACGGGTTTGTTTTTATTTGATTGATACAGATCGGTTTGGCTTCACAAACTGCCCCACTCTTAATAACCAAGCTCTGACGTAATTAAATCTCAGATTAGATTTTAATAACATACAGATCTAGAGGAGTACACCCCTATCACCGCACACAGATGGATATTTTCATATTTGAGGCCCTGTTGATTGTTGAAAACAATCAAGAAATGGCAAGAATCTGTATTTTTTTTCATAATTGTTACACTGTATTTATACTGGGAAATGTAACCCTTTATTTTGTACTTTATATATTAAGATCTTGCCAAATATGCAAAGCCAGACTGCATATACATATACTTTTCATTGTTTTCTTTTTATCTTCAGCTATGTTTTTTTAATAACTGTTTGAGTACCAGAGAGGTATTCAATGCATGACAAACAGATTCAGGGAACACAGACAGGGACATAAATGTTTATATATATATATGGAAAGATAATAAAAAAATGATAGCCAATTTCACTTTACATATTATACACTTACTTATGTGCAATCAACATAAAAATGTTATTACCCACAATAAAGCCCACAACATGTATATATTATTCCCTCCAAACATGCAGAAGCAATCAATGTGATCGTTGTGTATCCAGCAGGAATCTAGACAGACCTCTTCCCCCACCTCCAAATTAGAAGTTGCCTGCAGGTAAGTAATCACAGCGACTTGTGACTAGGAGGGAGCAGCGAAAGCCCATAAACTGCTACATAACATGATGCAGGAGGGATGGAAAGGGTTAACCAGAGGCCAACACAGGGATGAGGCAATAGAGGACTGAATTCACAAGGAGATAAAGCAAAAAAAACAAAAAAAAAAAAACAAATACATCAATCCAGATAAATAAAATTGCACACAGTGATCAGCTCCTTACCCTGAGACCCTGTGGCTGGTCCAACGATCTGCTGCTTTCAATGGGAGAGATCCAGAGATCTGCTGTTTCCAGGGGCAATATCCAGCGATCTGCTGTTTCCAGGGGCAATATGCTGCTTCCAGTATAAGAATCCAGCGATCTACCACTCCCAACAGGAGGATCCAGCGGTCTGCTGGTTACACAGTGGCATACCCGGAGATCTGCTGCTGCTTCCAATGCAATGATCCAGGGATCTGATTACTGCAGAGGGAAATACCTGGCTCTCCTAAAGGGAGGGGGATCCAGCGGTCTCCTGTATTCAGGAAGAAATAGCCAACGATCCGCTGCTTCCTAGTGAAGGGTCCAGAGATCTGCCGTTTGGAGGGAGAACTATCCAGAGATCTGCTGCTTTCAGGGGGACAATATCCAGCAATCTGACGCTTCCAAAGGGAGGGATCGTGGGACGCGGGTGTGGAATTGTTTTTCTCCCTCCAGAGCGCTGCACAGATGCACTGAGACTGCACCTAGAGAAGTTCCAGCATAGGCAAGGAGGGGGTGGTAAAAGCGCCACCAGATCTATCCTCGGTGAACAGGGAGCTACTGCAGCCTCATGGTTGCCCTTTGCCCCTCACTGGCCCGGGGTAGGTAGGGAAAGGGGGGATATGTAGAAGTGTGTGCGCTTGCTAGGGCGCCGTGCGCTCCGCCATGTTTGTCAGTGCACACAGTGAGAACAGCGCTCGCACAGCTCCAGCTAGTGGCGAGCCAGAGGCACAACCAGGCAAGGGGCGGGGCGCCTGGCAGTCGTCCACAGCGCTGCCCCGCCCACTCACTGCTGCACTCCCTCTGTGCTGCCGGTACTGTCACAGAGCAGCAGAGGCGGAGCGACTGCCAATCACTCTCCATGAGGCTCCGCCCACGATACTGCCAATCGCGCTCTGTGTCTCCCCGCCCACACCGGTGATGCATTCGGACTGGGCAGCCGGTTGTTACCTGGTGGGGGTAAGGCGTGGGTTACCCCATTAGTTGGACAAGTGGCGGAGGGGATTGCAATGCTATGCATGCGTCATAAAGGGTTAAAAAGAAAACTGGACGAGACCTTGGGCAATCTATCCGCGTTATAGGGGAGAACTGAAGATTCCCATCGATTTAAATGGGGATTTTAACTCCTTGGAGGCTAGAGAGGTTTCCAACGAATAGACCCCTCTACCCTTCAAGGGGTTAACATCCCCATTTAAATTAATAGGGATTTTTGCAATTTTTACTTGTCACCTGTAATGCAAATGGTTTGTCCCGGAACGCATCCACTTTCTTTTGAAGATACAGACCAAAGTGTATTGTGGATGTATTCAACTGCTGGGAATCCTAAGGCACAAGTGACAAAGGACAAGACCAGCCAGAAGTATCAATTACCTGGAAATAAGTCTTCATACCTCTCAAGTGTCCCTCTTTAGGACATATTAGGGGTCCATGCCTCCCAAATGTCCCTCTATAGGAGATATTAGGGGTCCATACCTCCCAAGTGTCCCTCTTTAGGAGATATTAGGGGTCCATGCCTCCCAAGTGTCCCTCTTTAGGAGATATTAGGGGTCCATGCCTCCCAAGTGTCCCTCTTTAGGAGATATTAGGGGTCAATACCACCCAAGTGTCCATCTTTAGGAGATATTAGTGGTCCATGCCGCCCAAGTGTCCCTCTTTAGGAGATATTAGGGGTCCATACCTCCCAAGTGTCCCTCTTTAGGAGATATTAGGGGTACATACCACCCAAGTGTCCCTCTTTAGGAGATATTAGGGGTCCATACCTCCCAAGTGTCCCTCTTTAGGAGATATTAGGGGTCCATACCTCCCAAGTGTCCATCTTTAGGAGATATTAGGGGTCCATACTTCCCAAGTGTCCCTCTTTATGAGATATTAGGGCTCCATACCTCCCAAGTGTTCCTTTTTAGGAGATATTAGGGGTCCAACCTCCCAAGTGTTCCTTTTTAGGAGATATTAGAGGTCCAACCTCCTAAGTGTCCCTCTTTAGGTGATATTAGGGCTCCATACCGCCCAAGTGTCCCTCTTTATTAGATATTAGGGGTCCATACCTCCCTAGTGTTCCTGTTTAGGAGATATTTGGGGTCCATACATCCCAAGTGTCCGTCTTTAGGAGATAGTAGGGGTCCATACATCCCAAGTGTCCCTCTTTAGGAGATAGTAGGGCTCCATACCTCCCAAGTGTCCCTCTTTAGGAGATATTAGGGGTCCATACATCCCAAGTGTCCCTCTTTAGGAGATAGTAGGGGTCCATACCTCCCAAGTGTCCCTCTTTAGTAGATATTAGGGGTCCATACCTCCCTACTGTTCCTCTTTAGGATATATTAGTGGCCCATGCCTCCCGAGTGTCCTTCTTTAGGAGGTATTAGGGCTCCATACCTCCCAAGTGTCCCTCTTTAGGTGATATTAGGGCTCCATACTTCCCAAGTGTCCCTCTTTAGGTGGGTTCACTTTCAAAATGTCCCAGTCTAATCATTGTGCAGCATCATGGCACATTCAGCATGTCACCATGATGAAAGGGGCGACATGAAAATCTCACCCTGCATCATAGTGTAAGATTCTCATGTTGCCTCCTTAAACACAGAGGAATACGGGAACATTTCTACAGATGATAATAACCCTTTGAGTGTCGCCTACCCCTCTGGCACTCAAAGGGTTAACGGGTCAGCAGCAAAGTCAAAAGTGATCACTCTAAAAGCTGGAAAACACCTCAATATTACTTTGTGACATACTAACTTCATATGGATCTCTCTCATTGAAATCATACATATCAATGAGTTCCGCCACCTCTGACAGAAAAGCAAAGTTTTTACTCTTTGGGTGCAGAAGAGGGTGCAGCTCATTGCTTAACACTATAAATGATTTCAATGAGAGAAATCCAAATGAAGTTAGTATGTCACAAAGTAATATTGAAGGGTTTTCCAGTTTTTAGAGTGATCACTTTCGACTTGGCTGCTGACCGTTAATATCTTCTGTAGAAATGTTCTGGTATTCCTCTTTGTTTAAGGAGGCGACATGAGAATCTCACACTATGATGTAGGGCAAGATTCTCATGCCGCCCTTTTCATCATGGAGACATGCTGAATGTGCTGTGATGCCACACGATGTTTAGACTGTGACATTTTAAAAGGATATATTTTAGGTGATATTAGGGCTCCATACCTCCCAGGTGTCCCTCTTTAGGTGATATTAGGGCTCCAAACTTACCAAGTGTCCCTCTTTAGGAGATATTATGGGTACATACCTCCAAAGTGTCCCTCTTTAAGAGATATTAGGGCTCAGTACCTCCCAAGTGTTCCTCTTTAGGAGGGAAAGTCCCTCTTTGTGACTGAAATCCCTATGTCCCTCTTTCCCACCCTGGTGTCCCTGTGTTTAGGAGATCAGTCTGTGAGGTGTGTATATAAGTGTATCACATTGCTCCACAGCAATAAAACTCACATTAATGTTTGTTAAACTTAAGTTTATGTTTATAAATTAGTCTGTGTAAATAAAATACTTTGGTCTTATTCTAAATAATTTATTCAGTTCCAAAAAGAGGTGTCAATAGGTCATGACATAAACTAAATATTCATATTCTTAATATGATTAAGCACTTCTTGAGGTGGAAGTGTAAAGGACAAGGTGGGAAGGAGGAGAAGTGGAGATACTGGGTGGGAAGGAGAAGTGGATCGGATGTGGGAGGAAAGGGTGAGAAGAAGGAGAAGTGGGAGGAACAGGGTGGGAAGGAGGAGAAGTTCGTGGAAAGTGGGAGGAACAGGGTGGGAAGGAGGTGAAATGGGAGGAACAGAGTGGGAAGGAGAGGAGGTGGGAGGAACAGGGTGGAAAGGAGGAGAAGTAGGTGGAAACTGGGAGGAACAGGCTGGGAAGGAGGAGAAGTGAACGGGAAGTGGGAAGAACAGGGTGGGAAGGAGAAGATGTGGGAGGAACAGGGTGGGAAGGAGGAGATGTGGGAGGAATAGGGTAGGAAGGATGAGATGTGGGAGGAACAGGGAAGGAGGAAAAGTGGGTGGAAACTGGGAGGAACAGGGTGGGAAGGGGGAAAAGTGAATGGGAAGTGGGAAGAACAGGGTGGGAAGGAGGAGAAGTGGAAGGAACAGGATGGGAAGGAGGGGAGGTGGGAGGAACAGGGTGGGAAGAAGGAGAAGTAGGTGGAAACTGGGAGGAGCAGGCTGGGAAGGAGGAGAAGTAAACAGGAAATAGGAAGAACAGGGTGGGAAGGAGGAGAAGTGGGAGGAACAGGGTGTAAAGGAGGAGAAGTGGGAGGAACAGAGGTCCAAGTAGGTCCTGAGGAAAGTACATGATGGGATCAAACATTTGGGGATGCTTCGTTTAAGTAAAACTGGATATTTTTGTGAGCAGTATTTTCATGGCCTACCCATTTTACAGTGGTGCTGTTGCTTTTGCTCCATATGGAGACATTGCCAGTGATGAAAACCATTCCTAGACAACAATAGCAACAATCATCTTCTCTCTCTCATCCTCCCAGTATAACTGGAAACTCTCCAGATTTGCCCCAGAGACTGCGTTTTTTACAATTAATTACCAGCTCACCGGGGACAGAGGCTGATTCTCCTGTGGTGGGGAGTTTCTTATGAAACTCTGCTCACTTCTCCTCCTTCCCACCCTGTTCCTCCTATATTCTGCCCACTTCTCCTCCTTCCCATCCTGTTCATCCCACTTTCCTCCACTTCTCCTCCTTCCCACCCTGTTCCACCTACTTCCTGCTCATTTCTCCTCCTTCTCACCCTGTTCCTCCCACTTCCCACCCACTTCTCCTCCTTTCCCACCCTGTTCCTCCCTCTTCTGCTCCATCTCACCCTGTTGCTCCCACTTCCCACCCACGTCTCCTCCTTCCTACTCTGTTCCACCTACTTCCCGCCCACTGCTCCTCCTTCCCACCCTGTTCCTCCTTCCCACCCTGTTCCATCCACTTCCCACCCACTTCTCCTCCTTCCCACCCTGTTCCTCCCACATCCGTCCCACTTCTCTCCTTCCCCACTCTGTTCCTCCCACTTCATTATACAGCATTTTAAGCCCCACCCCAGCCCAATTAAGCCCCACCCTCTTGTGAAGAAAATCAGGTCATTTTTATCCTCCCATTGGCACCACATAACCCCCACTCTGGGGAGTCTAAAAGAAAAATGTTCCCAGGTATGCTCAACAGACATAGATAAAAGGGTTCATTAACGGGCTATATGCAGAAAACAAAATGCAATGCGTTACATACCCCTCTGGCACTCAAAGGGTTAATTGTTTGTGCAGAGCTAACACTGTTAATGTATTGAGTTTATCACCCATTGTTCTTCTGTTTCTGCCCATTTAAAGACAATGCAAAACAATAATTTCATAGATGTCCTGTCAGTTTGCCCCCAGTGCCATCTCTCAAACCTTTATGGTTTGAGAGACAATCACTTCCAAAGTTCCCCCCTCCTTCCCCCTTCCCTGAAGTCAGTGTTCTAGCTGACTGCAGGGGAATCCTGTTGTACGAGCACCCGGCGGCTCTGCAGCAGAGCCGAGATCGCTTTAATAAAAAATACATCCTTCACGGGAATGGTCTTCTACGTGTGCTTGGTTTAAAATAAATTCTTCAGTGAAACGGTCTTCTACGTGTGCTTGCAAACCAAGCATACGTAAAAGACCGTTTCAGTGAAGAATTTCTTTTTTGTTAAAGCGATCTCGGCTCTGCTGCACAGCCGCCGGATGGTCGTACAACAGGATTCTCCTGCAGTCAGCTAGAACTCTGACTTCAGGGAAGGGGGGGGGACTTCGTGAGCGATTATCTCTCAAACCATAAAGGTTTGAGAGATGGCACTGGGGGCAATTAATTTCTTTTTTTATGCCTACAATAAGGGGATTAGTAAATTTTAAGTATTACTATCCCTTTAAAGCTTCCCATAATGTAGATTTTATGCAATATGCCTCCGCTTGCTCTGACCCAGAGGTGATCCAGTCGGTACATAAGAAACTATTAACGTGTTACATCTTAGAGATGTCACAGTCTAAACACACACAGGACAAGCAGGACATCTCCCCTGTCTTTCTTCTGCAAATGGCACCAATTTAGAGACTAAAGAAACATTTAATTGGGGCAAATCATATAGTAGGTAACACAGAATTATCTCACCTTGAGAATGTGGTACTTCACCCTGAGATTTGGGTGTAAACCTTGAGGGTTCCCAGGTATGGTCAAGTGAGGAGTGGGGGTGTAGCCATGGGTGTATCTAAGGACACCTAGAATGCCTTGCCTAGGGGAGCCTGAGATGTAAATCCGGCCCTGGGGACAGATTGAGGGTTCCCAGGTACGCTAAGGCCCCTTTCACATGGGCGACACCAATGCAGCAATGGTGCTGGTGCCCGTTGTGAATGATTCTGGGCTGGGCAATGGTGCCAAACAAGGGTGACTAGCAGTAAAGACCTGTGGCCTACGGGGCCTACACAGGCTTCAGCCGGTTATATTGTCCGGCGCTCATGTGGGCCAGTCATAAAGTACATATCTACTGCGTCCAGCTTTGGCTGTGGAACACTCCTCTGTGTGAGTGAATGGACAATAGAACTGTCACAAGAGGCTGCAATAGTTCTGTCGTCCGTATGAAAGAGGCCTAAGTGTATCAGACGTCTAAAAAAAATATATGTGAAAATGACAATATAATTTTTCATGCGGCAAGTTGTATTGTTGTCCTCATATTCTATTGTTAATGTAATACCCCCATGCATTTATGTTCTATTTGCCAACTAGAGCAAATGTAAATTGACCAAACCTCCCCCGTTTTATGGGATACCTATAACAGATTCATGCCTTAAAGTGGATGAGAATCATTAGGACTCAGGTCTATTAATGTTTCATAAGCCTCCTAAATTCAGGGGGGGGGTCTGGACACGTTAACCCCTTGAGCACAAGAGAGGATTAAAGAAGCAATAAGCTGTTTATGAAAATTATTTGTTATATAAGAAGTGATATCCCACTGTTGGGAGACTGTTCATTAAAAAGATATTGCAGTTCAAACATATTATTTAATTGAATTGTTAGCCCCACCACCAGCTGGTATCCAAAAGAGAAATTCTTTTTTTTATAATGCGCTGTGTGGAAGACCAGGGGGAAGATTCACTAAGTGGTGATAAAGAGGTGATACAGTGGAGATAACTTCTCCAGTGATATCACTTCTCCACTTCCTGTGTAATTCTTTGCAGCCTATTCATTAAGATCTCCAAAGCTGAAGAAATCTTAGTGCATATGCTCCATAGAATACCATACGAATTGGAGAAGTGATAAACTGGAGAAGTCATCGCCACTTTATCACCCCTTGGTGCATCTCTCCCCTGGGGTGTTATGCACTTAAGGCGTGATAAAGAGGCAATAAAGTGGAGATAACTTCTCCAGTTTATCATTTCTTAGTTCCTATGTTATTCTATGGAGCCTATGCACTAAGATGTCCAAAACTGGGGAAATCTTAGTGCATCGGCTATATACAATAACACAGTAATTGGAGAAGTGATAAACTAGAGAATTCATCTCCTCTTTATCACCTCTTTATCACCGCTTAGTGCCTCTTCCACCTTGAGGCCTAGACCAGTGCTTTCCAAACTGTGTTGTGACACATTAGTGTGTCGGCTGCAGTGTGTAGGTGTGTCGCAGGCAAAGGTGCTGTTTACACAGCGAGAGATTGTCATTCAACCCAACCACGAGATACACTGGGAGATGAGATAAAACACTACTACTTAATGGTTGCATTTACACAGCGGGAGATTGCCTCCGTGTGCTGCATACAGCTGAAGCGCCACAAAAGATTTGTGACAGCTGGAGTGCCTCTAGGTGCTGCATACATAATATGTATGCAGCACACGGAGGTACTCCAGCTGTTACAAATCTTTTGACGGTTCAGCTGTTAAAATCATTTGAGATGCCACCTCCTCTATACCTCTGCCCTCTCTTTGGGCTGCCAGGCAGGAGTGTCCCTGTGCGCTGGGGCTGCCTGTCACATGACTGCTGCTTCTGCTTGTGGTGCCCATGAGACAGGAAAGACGGACAGTAATTCTAAAATCAGTTATGCGCTATTTATTTACTAATGCGACATGAGAATCTTGTGCTTATATGTAGCACAACATTCTCATGTCGCCATTTTAAAAACCACACGACATGCTTAATGCCTCAGCAGTACGAATGAAAGGTTTTCATGAGATATGTTGTGTCCCCATACATCTTCTTATTACAATTTATGTATGTGTCCATATCTTATAAGGGATTATTAGTTTACAGGGATAGTAATACCTAAAAGGTAAAAAAAAATATGTTGTAGGGTTTATCCCCCTGAGTAAAACAAGAGAACTCCCACTGCCGAAAGATGTTTAATTCAAAAGTTATTAATTTTCAAAGTTGAATTTTTTAGGTGCAATATCACAGTGGCCTGAAATTGTACAGTGGCGCTGTTGCTACACCATCCTATGGAGATTTATGGTCCTGAGACCAGAGCTGTCCATAGGATCGTGTAGCAACAGCGCCACTGTACAATTTCAGGCCACTGTGATATTGCACCTAAAAAATTCAACTTTGAAAATTAATAACTTTTGAATGAAACATCTTTCAGCAGTGGGAGTACTCTTGTTTTACTCAGGGGGATAAACCCTACAACACATTTTTTTTTACATTTTAGGTATTACTATCCCTTTAACCTCCGGTTTGCTAACAAAACTGAATTACTGTGTCACAAAATGATGCACGTCTAAAAAGGGTGTCACCAACATGAAAAGTTTGGAAAGCTCTGGCCTAGACTATGGGTCTCCATAGTAAGTGATAGAAACAGTGCCACCTGGTGACCAGAAAATAAAATCACAGTTTAATGTGAGAAAACACCACCGCAAACACAAATAAACAAATGGTCTCTATGTAGGGCCATACACACCAGCATTACAAATGCTAATTTAGGATTAACATAACTGATTTTTACAGAGGCTAGCAGGAAGTTCATGATATTTAAAATGATATAACCCAATTTCACATTTAAGTGTTATTGTTCCTTTAACCCCTTAACGCCCGCTTGACGTTCTATGACAGTCACGCTTTTTTTGCGCTAAGGACCGGTGACGGTCAGAGCACGTCACGTACAGTTTACTTATAGCTCTCCTCCAGGAGCGATGTAAGTAAAAACGGGGAGTGAAATTGACCGCTCCAGGACACTCTCAGTACCCAGCGCGGCGTTCCGGTACGTGTCACAGGTCACGTGAACCGGTGAGTCGGAAGCATCAAGGTTATTTCCCAGGGCTGTGGACTTTAAGGGGTTAAATGGGCATGCAAATGTATACTCATGTTGTCCTGTATGGTTACAGACTGTGACCCTATTAAAGGGATAGCAATACTTACAATAAAGTTCAGGTCCAAGTCTTCTTTATTCTGTTTGTAGCACATAGCGCTATATTTCAATACTAACATTTTTGTAGTTCAACCGCAATTGAATCTGAAAGGATCCCCCTCCCGCCCCTTTCCCTGTGTCTCTCTGTCTGGACCGGATGGAGCGCTGCGAGGGACAATCTTCAGTAAACAAAAGTAAACTCCTGGCCTCCTTCCTCAAGGGGTTCATTATAGTTACTGAGTGAAGATTGTCCCTCGCTGCAAGCTGTCTGGTCCCAGGACCGGATTACTGATTTGATGGGAGGCGGCCAGATGGGGAGGGAGGGGGATTCTTTCTGATTCAACTGCGGTTGAACTACAAGCCTGTTAGTATTGAAATACAGAGATAGATTCAAGGGGATGTATCATCCTATACAAAGGTGTTACCATCCATTTTGTTAATAAAAGTTATTCTAGGAAAGCTGTGTTTTTTAAAAAAAAAATCGAAGTAATTATAAAGATATTCCCTCTTCAATAGCAGAAGAGCTTTTGCAGAAGAATCAGCGTGTCCCAATATGCTGATCGGCTTCCCTTCGGTGTGCTGTGAAAGCCTCCTAGCTTTACAGCAAGCTCCAGTAAGCATTATACTGAGGTTGCAACCTCAGTATAATGTTAATCCCAGCTTGCTGTAACATTAGGAGCCGCTCACAGTACACCGAAGGGAAGCGTGAACGTGCTCCCTGGGGCAGCTGGGAGGAGAAATAGGACGTGCTGTAGAGCTGTGCTGTGCACATAATTTTAAAAAAAACACAGCTTTCCTAGAATAACTTTTATCAAAGGGATAGTAATACTTCGTTTTATCTTTATTGTATTTTGTAGGCATTAAAAAAACATGAAGAACGATATAAGTCTTATCTCTCAAACCTTTATGGTTTGAGAGATATTCACAAGCAAAGCTTCCCCCTCCTGCCCCTTTTACCTAGTGTAAACCATCTCTTCTCAGATGTGGAATGTAGTCCATAGACCAGACAGATAACAGAAGGGGACAATCTTCTTCCTATGAGAACAATGAAAGCCCTGCCCCCCTTGACAAGTTTTTCAGGTTTTTCCCTTATCTTAATTGAAGATTGTCCCTCTCTGCAGTCTACCTGGGCACCTCCCTTCTGCTCTGGCTGAGCAGTGTTACATCAGTAAAAGGGGTGGGAGGGGGATACTTTGTCATTGAATTACTCTTGAACTACAACTCTGACAGAATTGAAATAACACTCTCCAAAGTCCAAATACTATGATGATTAATTAGAGCTGCTTTTATTATGAAACATTAATATCCCTTTAACAAAGCGGATGATAACACCTTTTTATAAGGTGATACATCCCCTTTAAAGAAGACTTGGAGATGCACTTTATTATAAGTATTACTATCTCTTTAACTGTTTCATTGCTGAAAAAAGTTTGAAAAAAGTACTCGGCATGAATCTTCTCACAGTATAATGGTAACCACTTAGTGACCTGCCTATTGGGCACCCCTGGTGTAACATTTGCTGTTAGAGTGACCACTTGAAGGAGAGGGGTTCCAGTTCTCAGACTGGACAGCCACACAATCCCAAACAAATAATGCAACTGGCGGCACTATTGGTAATTAATGAATAAAGTGCATAAAAGTCATTTGTGGATTCACCACCCCCAATGGTTATCCACCTGGTGCAGGTTGTCGGACCGCTCATTTCCTGGGCATTCATATCGAAAATGCCATTGTAAAAGTAAAAAACTATTTATTGAAGGATTTCACAAGAACATATACATGTGGACACTGTGACAACGTCTAAGCAATCTAACGCGTTTCGCACAAACAGTGACTACTCATAGATCTATGTGTAAGCACTGTTTGTGTGAAATGAGTTAGGTTGCTTGGACATTGTCCTGATGCCCACATGTACATGTTCTTATATAAAATCCTTCAATAAATTGTTTTTACTTTTACAATGGCTTATAGTTTTTCTCATACTGCTTTTTCAGCCCCACAGACCAGAGTGCAGGAGCACCTTGCTGTGACTTCCCAGGAATATCACTATACGACACATTCCAGGCTATACTGTGTATTTTGCTTGCCATAACACTTTTGCCCATTAGACTTACTCTAAGTCTCGGGGGTGCACTACAGTTAGAAAAATGCTCCAGTGAGGTAAGGTTAGTAAACTAGGAAGGTTCGGAGTAATTCTAGGGGAAATCAGCTGCACTATAGCGGGCAAATAAAAGTTCCCAAAATGCCTACTGACTAAAATGCGGGGTTCAAACTACTAGAATTTCAAATAAATGCATTGGAGACCTATCTAGTATTCGACTGGTTAACAGTCCCATTTCAGCCAAAGGGAATTTTTACTTGTCCTACAGTGCAGTTGGTTGACCCAGAATTAGTCCTCCAACGGCTATGTGGGGATAATGGTAGTTATAGACCCCAAACAGCTGGAGGTCCAACAGTTGGCTCCCCCGTCTTACAGCTCTGTAGAATCACATAGGGATTGGAGACTTTATCTCACCATAGTGCATGTCGCCACCGGCCATTCGTTCTACTTGAGGACACGTTTGACAAAACTGCTCTCCAGTATAAAATGCAGCCTGAAAGCGGAACTATCACTCAAATTAAAGTGCCCCCCAAATCATTATGTGCGTAGTCATATGCATATCAATACTAGTATTATCTTTAATAAGTCTAGCGTTATTGTGAAATCCACCTTGTTCTGTGATGCACTGTCAGTCACTTCCTGTTACCTTAAGGTACAATGCAGCACCCCCTAGAGGTGACTGGGATGGACAGTGCAGACACAAAGATATCTATGCTGATGCCTGCCTGTGTGCCTCAGATCAAATTGGATTTCTCAATAATGCTGGACTTATTCAGGATAATACAAGTATTGCTATGCATATCGCTAGGTGCATAATGATTTGGGGGGACTTTAATTTGAGTGATAGTGATAGTTCCACTTTAAAGGGATAGTAATGGTTAATTTTAATTTGATTTGATATTGTAGACATTAAAAAAGATTAAAATCAATGTAAGTCTTATCTCTCAAATCTTTATGGTTTGAGAGATATAACTTGGTAAAGTTACCTTTTCCTGGCTGTTTTACTCAAGTTTGCCATCTAGCTGACAGCTGCAGATTCCAGTCATTTGACCAGACAGAGGCTCTTCAGCAGAACTGAAATCACACTATTTAGAAATAAATACTTCATTGGAACGGTCTATGAAGTGTGCTTGCAAACCAGGCACACTTTGTAGACCATTCTAAATGAAGTATTTGTCTTTAGATATCGTTATATCGACGCTGCTGAAGAGCCACATCTGGTCAAGTTACCAGAATCTGCTTCTGACAGCTTTAAAGCTCGTCAAGCAGAAAGGGGAGGGACCAGAGAACTTTATTTTCCTATATCTCTCAGACCATAACGGTCTGAGAGATACAAATAACTGCAAGTACTCTCTTTTAATTGTATCTACCATATAGTTAATACTTTTTTTCTAGCATTACTATCCCTTTAAGTAAGTAGTGTAAAGAAAACTGCATTCCCCTGTCAACTTAAAAATAGTACATGTTTTTAACCCTTTGAGTGCCAGAGGGGAACGCAATGCATTAAAGGGATAGTAATACTTTAATTTTACTAATCCCTGTCTTGTAGATTTTTAATGTCCCCAATCACATCTCTCAAACCTTTATGGTTTGAGATAAAATTGATTTAAAAGTCCCCCCTCCCTCCCCTTTCCCTGACATCAGCTTCTAGCTGTATGCAGGGGAATCCGATCCTGAGGCCACCCGGCAGCACTGCAGCAGAGCCGAGATCGCGTTAATGAAGAAAAAATTATTTAGCATGAGCAGAAGACCATTTTAGTGAAGGATTGTTTCTTCATTAACGCGATCTCGGCTCTTCTGCAGAGCCCCGGATGGTCGTACGACAGAATACTCCTGGAGTCAGATAGAACGCTGATCTCAGAGAAAGGGGAGGGATGGGGGACTTTGAAATTGATTTTCTCTCAAACCATAAAGGTTTGAGAGCTGTGATTGGGGGCATTAAAAATATTTTTTTAAGTTCTACAAGATGGGGATTAGTAAAATTAAAGTATTACTGTCTCTTTAAGGGCCAAATCCTAATGAAGAAGTTACACTTTTATCTATGAACGCTGCAACATTTTCTTTCATAGAAAAGAAACCTATATCCATGTTCCTTTAAACTGGGCCTGCTGTGACATAAATTTGGCACAGAATAATGAGACTGTACTTTAGCAAGAGATTGTTCTGTGTCAAAATTCTACACCCCTCATTGTTAATTCTCTGCCTCTACAATGGTCTCAGATGTACATATGGTTATTTTCAGCTGGTTGTGAGGACAATCCTATGTAATAATTCACTAAGGATGTTTGTCAGAAGCTGTCATGCGCAGTAGAGATGGCTGTGTGTGCTGCACTCATGCACAGTAGAGACTGGCCACGCCGCGGCTGATACGAAGCACGGTGCTCCGAATTCAGACTGGAGTCCTCTCTGTGCACTTTCCTGTGACCAGGAAGGTGTGCAGAGAGGACTATAGTCTGAATTCGGTGTGCCGCACTGCGTATCAGCCACAGCGTGGGCAGTCTCTACTGTGCATGACTGTAGTGCTGATTGCTGGGCACTGTGGCCCCTGTAAATGGGCTTTTAAACTAGTTTCTAATATTTGCTCCAAAAGTTCAAAAGATTGTTTTGTCTTGGTATAGACTGATTTTCCCCCAGGCCATGGTGTATCTCTTTGCTGATGGAAGCAGTGGTGTGTTCCTCTGCTGGCAGTAAGTAAAGGTGTATTGCTCTGCTGGTTACAGGAAATGGTGTATTGCTCTGCTAATGTCAGGTAATGTGAACTGCTTTGTTGCTGGTTTGTAATGGTTATTGTTTTGCCGGGGGCATCTAGTGGTGTATTGCTGTGCTGGTGGCATGTAATGATGTATTGCTATTCTGGTAGCAGGTAATGGTGTATTGCTCTGCTGATGGCATGTAATGGCGTATTGCCCTGCTGGTAAATTTTAATGGTGTATCGCTTCACTGGATGTAATGGTGTATTGATCTACTGGTGGATTTTAAGGGTGTACTGCTGTGCTGGTGGCATGTAATGGTTTATTGCACTGCTGGTAGCAGGTAATGGTGCATTGCTTCTTTGGTGGTATATAACGCCAGATAATGACAGATACGGCATATTTCATTATCTGGCATTATACACCACCAAAGAAGCAATACCCCATTACCTCCTATCAGCAGAAAGGGTGTTAGAGCGGAACTATCATCTTCATAATATTGCCCTGCAATACATTACTAATTTAACGATAGGCAAAGGCATACTTGTATTATGTTTAATAAGTCAGAGTTATTGTAGTAATCCACCTTTTTCTGTAGGCATCCAGGGCACAGAGCTTACAAGAGAAGCTCTGTGCTCTGTGCAGGCAGCAACTTCCATTACCTTAAGGTACCAACGGACGTCACCACCGATCAGGGCAGTGCATGGGACAGACAGTGCAGACTCAGAGGCAACTTTCCTCTAAGATGTCTGCGCTGTTGTCAACTGGATTCCTGCCAAAGAAGGTGGATTACTTCAATAGGCAAGTATTCCATTGCCTATCGTTATATGAGTAATGTATTGGTGGGCAATATAAACTTCTTTTTTAGGAAAAAATATATGTTGTAGGGCATTTCCTGTTGATTAAAATAAGTGTAGTCCCACTGCTGAGTGATGCATATTTCCAGAGTTATTACTATTTAAATTTGTGTTTTTATACATTAGCAGTGCCCTCTAGTGGTCAGTTCCAATTAGTTACTATGTTACATTCTAATGCAGAGGAAAGTCAGTGACGTACAGTTCTCCACAGAATGTGATAGAAACTGCTTCCTGTCAGGACTATCAGGAAGTAAACACAGTAAATTCACTTCCTGATTATGTGAACTATTATAAAGTTTGAACAATACAATTGACAGTGTTGGAAGTCCTCTTGTTTTACTCAGCAGGAAAAGATCTATCACTTATACATTTTCATAAAAAAGTTTTCTGCTCCTTTCAAAAACCTGGGTGTGTTTGTGTTCTATTGACTGTAGCTCTCTTACCTCAGGATAGTCTTGCCTATTTCTTTTTACATTCCTAAGTGGAGCAGCTGCAATCGTTTACTACACCCAGAGCACTTTCATCTTACCTTCCCCAAGGGGACAGGCTCTGATACAAGCACAAACAGTCCCCTACGGCACATTCATATTCTACTCCTTAATTGTATCGGAAGAGCAGCTGGACATTACCATATCCCCTGATAGGTCCAGCTGAGGGGTGAGGTTATAAAACACCATGAAAAATGTATACCTGCTTTATCACTACGTGAGGTGAACACAAGGGTGATTGTTTTTTCTAAATAAATAAAGAAGGGTAGCCAGCTGTACAATATGAAACAAATAACCATTACTATAAATTTAAATGGGGCTTTTAAAGGGATAGTAATACTTCGTTTTATCTTTACTTTATTTTGTAGGCATTAAAAAAAACATGAAGAAAGAAATAAGTCTTATCTCTCAAACCTTTATGGTTTGAGAGATATTCACAAGCAAAGTCCCCCCTTCCTGCACCTTTTACGTAGTGTAATCCATCACTTCTCAGATGTGGAATGCAGTCCATAGACAGACAGATAACAGCAGGGGACAATCTTCTTCCTATGAGAACAATGAAATCCCTGCCCCTCTTGACAAGTTTTTCAGCTTTTTCCCTTATCTTAATTGAAGATTGTCACTCTCTGCAGTCTACCTGGGCACCTCCCTTCTGATCTGGCTGAACACTGTTACATCAGTAAAAAGGGCGGGAGGGGGATACTTTGTCATTGAATTACTCTTGAACTACAACTCTGACAGAATTGAAATAACAATCTCCAAAGTCCAAATACTATGATGATTAATTAGAGCTACTTTTATTATGAAACATTACTATCCCTTTAAGCCTTTGATTGTTGGAGAAGTCTTAAACCCAAGTACTAATTCCTTACTTGTAATTATCCAACCCTACTGCACCATTACTAATTTCTTTACTAGTAATTATCCAACCCAACTGCACCATTACTAATTTCCCTACTAGTAATTATCCAACCCATCTGCACCATTAATAATTTATTTCCTAGTAATTACCCAACCAAACTGCACCATTACTAATTTCCTTACTAGTAGTTATCCAACCCAACTGCACCATTACTAATTTCCTTACTAGTAGTTATCCAACCCAACTGCACCATTACTAATTTACTTACTAGTAGTTATCCAATCCAAATGCACCATTACTTAATTCCTTACTAGTAATTATCCAACCCAACTGCACCATTACTAATTTCCTTAATAGTAATTATCCAACCCAAATGCACCATTACTAAATTCTTTACTAGTAATTATCCAACCCAAGTGCACCATTAATAATTTCTTTACTAGTAGTTATCCAACCCATCTGCACCATTACTAATTTCCCTACTAGTAATTATCCAACCCCACTGCACCATTACTAATTTCCCTACTAGTAATTATCCAACCCATCTGCACCATTAATAATTTCTTTCCTAGTAATTACCCAAACAAACTGCACCATTACTAATTTCCTTACTAGTAGTTATCCAACCCAACTGCACCATTACTAATTTCCTTACTAGTAATATCGAACCCAAATGCACCATTACTAAATTCTTTACTAGTAACTATCCATCCCATCTGAACCATTAATAATTTCTTTACTAGTAATTATCCAATCCATCTGCACCATTACTAATTTCCTTACTAGTAATTATCCAACCCAACTGCACCATTGCTAATTATTTTACTAGTAATTATCCATCCCAACTGCACCATTACTAATTTCCCTACTAGTAATTATCCAACCCAACTGCACCATTACTAATTTCCCTACTGGTAATTACTCAACCCAACTGCACCATTGCTAATTATTTTACTAGTAATTATTCAACCCATCTGCACCATTAATAATTTCTTTCCTAGTAATTACCCAACCAAACTGCACCATTACTAATTTCCTTACTAGTAGTTATCCAACCCAACTGCACCGTTACTAATTTAATTACTAGTAGTTATCCAATCCAAATGCACCATTACTAATTTCCCTACTAGTAATTATCCAATCCAACTGCACTATTACTAATTTCCTTACTAGTAATTATCCAACCCAACTGCACCATTACTAATTTCCTTAATAGTAATTATCCAACCCAAATGCACCATTACTAAATTCTTTACTAGTAATTATCCAACCCAACTGCACCATTAATAATTTCTTTACTAGTAGTTATCCAACCCATCTGCACCATTACTAATTTCCCTACTAGTAATTATCCAACCCAACTGCACCATTATTAATTTCCCTACTAGTAATTATCCAACCCCACTGCACCATTACTAATTTCCCTACTAGTAATTATCCAACCCATCTGCACCATTAATAATTTATTTCCTAGTAATTACCCAAACAAACTGCACCATTACTAATTTCCTTACTAGTAGTTATCCAACCCAACTGCACCATTACTAATTTCCCTACTATTAATTATCCACCCCACTGCACCATTACTAATTTCTTTCCTAGTAATTACCCAACCCAACTGCACCATTACTAATTTCTTTACTAGTACTTATCCAACCCAACTGCACCATTACTAATTTCCTTACTAGTAATATCCAACCCAAATGCACCATTACTAAATTCTTTACTAGTAATTATCCATCCCATCTGCACCATTAATAATTTCTTTACTGGTAATTATCCAACCCATCTGCACCATTAATAATTTCCTTACTAGTAGTTATCCAACCCAACTGCACCATTACTAATTTCATTACTAGTAATTATCCAACCCAAATGCACCATTACTAAATTCTTTACTAGTAATTAGCCATCCCATCTGCACCATTAATAATTTCTTTAATAGTAATTATCCAACCTATCTGCACCATTACTAATTTCCTTACTAGTAGTTATCCAACCCAACTGCACCATTACTAATTTCCCTACTAGTAATTATCCAACCCAAATGCACCATTACTAATTTCCCTTATAGTAATTATCCAACCCAACTGCACCATTACTCATTTTCTTACTAGTAATTATCCAACCCAAATGCACCATTACTAATTTCTCTACTAGTAATTATCCAACCAAACTGCACCATTACTAATTTCTTTACTAGTAGTTATCCATCTCAACTGCACCATAACTAATTTCCCTACTAGTAATTATCCATCTCAACTGCACCATTACTAATTCCCCTACTATTCATTATCCAACCCATCTGCACCATTACTAATTTCCCTACTAGTAATTATCCAACCCAACTGCACCATTACTAATTTCCCTACTAGTCATTATCCATCTCAACTGCACCATTACTAATTTCTTTCCTAGTAATTATCCAACCAAACTGCACCATTACTAATTTCTTTAAAAGTAATTATCTAACAGAACTGCACCATTACTCAGTTATGTACTAGTAATTATCCAACCAAACTGCACCATTACTAATTTCTTTACTAGTAGTTATCCATCTCAACTGCACCATTACTAATTTCCTTACTGGTAATTATCCAACCCAACTGCACCATTACTAATTTCCCTACTAGTAATTATCCAACCCAACTGCACCATAACTAATTTCCCTACTAGTAATTATGCATCTCAACTGCACCATTACTAATTCCCCTACTATTCATTATCCAACCCATCTGCACCATTACTAATTTCCCTACTATTCATTATCCAACCCAACTGCACCATTACTAATTTCTCTACTAGTAATTATCCAACCAAACTGCACCATTACTAATTTCTTTACTAGTAGTTATCCATCTCAACTGCACCTTTACTAATTTCCTTACTAGTAATTATCCAACCCAACTGCACCATAACTAATTTCCCTACTAGTAATTATCCACCTCAACTGCACCTTTACTAATTCCCCTACTATTCATTATCCAACCCATCTGCACCATTACTAATTTCCCTACTAGTCATTATCCATCTCAACTGCACCATTACTAATTTCTTTCCTAGTAATTATCCAACCAAACTGCACCATTACTAATTTCTTTAAAATTAATTATCTAACAGAACTGCACCATTACTCAGTTATGTACTAGTAATTATCCAACCAAACTGCACCATTACTAATTTCTTTACTAGTAGTTATCCATCTCAACTGCACCATTACTAATTTCCTTACTGGTAATTATCCAACCAACTGCACCATTACTAATTTCTTTACTGGTAATTATCCAACCCAACTGCACCATTACTAATTTCCCTACTAGTAGTCACCCAACCCAACTGCACCATTACTAATTTCCCTACTAGTAGTTACCCAACCCAACTGGGCCATTACTAATTTCCAGACTAATTATCCAACCCAATTACACCATTACTAATTTCCCTACTAGTAATTATCCAACCCAACTGCACCATTACTAATTTCCCTACTAGTAATTACTCAACCCAACTGCACCATTGCTAATTATTTTACTAGTAATTATCCAACCCATCTGCACCATTAATAATTTCTTTCCTAGTAATTACCCAACCAAACTGCACCATTACTAATTTCCTTACTAGTAGTTATCCAACCCAACTGCACCGTTACTAATTTAATTACTAGTAGTTATCCAATCCAAATGCACCATTACTAATTTCCCTACTAGTAATTATCCAATCCAACTGCACCATTACTAATTTCCTTAATAGTAATTATCCAACCCAAATGCACCATTACTAAATTCTTTACTAGTAATTATCCAACCCAACTGCACCATTAATAATTTCTTTACTAGTAGTTATCCAACCCATCTGCACCATTACTAATTTCCCTACTAGTAATTATCCAACCCCACTGCACCATTACTAATTTCCCTACTAGTAATTATCCAACCCATCTGCACCATTAATAATTTCTTTCCTAGTAATTACCCAAACAAACTGCACCATTACTAATTTCCTTACTAGTAGTTATCCAACCCAACTGCACCATTACTAATTTCCCTACTATTAATTATCCACCCCACTGCACCATTACTAATTTCTTTCCTAGTAATTACCCAACCCAACTGCACCATTACTAATTTCTTTACTAGTACTTATCCAACCCAACTGCACCATTACTAATTTCCTTACTAGTAATATCCAACCCAAATGCACCATTACTAAATTCTTTACTAGTAATTATCCATCCCATCTGCACCATTAATAATTTCTTTACTGGTAATTATCCAACCCATCTGCACCATTACTAATTTCCTTACTAGTAGTTATCCAACTCAACTGCACCATTACTAGTAATTATCCAAACCAAATGCACCATTACTAAATTCTTTACTAGTAATTAGCCATCCCATCTGCACCATTAATAATTTCTTTAATAGTAATTATCCAACCTATCTGCACCATTACTAATTTCCTTACTAGTAGTTATCCAACCCAACTGCACCATTACTAATTTCCCTACTAGTAATTATCCAACCCAAATGCACCATTACTAATTTCCCTTATAGTAATTATCCAACCCAACTGCACCATTACTCATTTTCTTACTAGTAATTATCCAACCCAAATGCACCATTACTAATTTCCCTTATAGTAATTATCCAACCCAACTGCACCATTACTCATTTTCTTACTAGTAATTATCCAACCCAAATGCACCATTACTAATTTCTCTACTAGTAATTATCCAACCAAACTGCACCATTACTAATTTCTTTACTAGTAGTTATCCATCTCAACTGCACCATTACTAATTTCCCTACTAGTAATTATCCAACCCAACTGCACCATAACTAATTTCCCTACTAGTAATTATCCATCTCAACTGCACCATTACTAATTCCCCTACTATTCATTATCCAACCCATCTGCACCATTACTAATTTCCCTACTAGTCATTATCCATCTCAACTGCACCATTACTAATTTCTTTCCTAGTAATTATCCAACCAAACTGCACCATTACTAATTTCTTTAAAAGTAATTATCTAACAGAACTGCACCATTACTCAGTTATGTACTACTAATTATCCAACCCATCTGCACCATTACTAATTTCCTTACTAGTAGTTATCCAACCCAACTGCACCATTACTAATTTCATTACTAGTAATTATCCAACCCAAATGCACCATTACTAAATTCTTTACTACTAATTAGCCATCCCATCTGCACCATTAATAATTTCTTTAATAGTAATTATCCAACCTATCTGCACCATTACTAATTTCCTTACTAGTAGTTATCCAACTCAACTGCACCATTACTAGTAATTATCCAAACCAAATGCACCATTACTAAATTCTTTACTAGTAATTAGCCATCCCATCTGCACCATTAATAATTTCTTTAATAGTAATTATCCAACCTATCTGCACCATTACTAATTTCCTTACTAGTAGTTATCCAACCCAACTGCACCATTACTAATTTCCCTACTAGTAATTATCCAACCCAAATGCACCATTACTAATTTCCCTTATAGTAATTATCCAACCCAACTGCACCATTACTCATTTTCTTACTAGTAATTATCCAACCCAAATGCACCATTACTAATTTCCCTTATAGTAATTATCCAACCCAACTGCACCATTACTCATTTTCTTACTAGTAATTATCCAACCCAAATGCACCATTACTAATTTCTCTACTAGTAATTATCCAACCAAACTGCACCATTACTAATTTCTTTACTAGTAGTTATCCATCTCAACTGCACCATTACTAATTTCCCTACTAGTAATTATCCAACCCAACTGCACCATAACTAATTTCCCTACTAGTAATTATCCATCTCAACTGCACCATTACTAATTCCCCTACTATTCATTATCCAACCCATCTGCACCATTACTAATTTCCCTACTAGTCATTATCCATCTCAACTGCACCATTACTAATTTCTTTCCTAGTAATTATCCAACCAAACTGCACCATTACTAATTTCTTTAAAAGTAATTATCTAAGAGAACTGCACCATTACTCAGTTATGTACTAGTAATTATCCAACCCATCTGCACCATTACTAATTTCCTTACTAGTAGTTATCCAACCCAACTGCACCATTACTAATTTCATTACTAGTAATTATCCAACCCAAATGCACCATTACTAAATTCTTTACTACTAATTAGCCATCCCATCTGCACCATTAATAATTTCTTTAATAGTAATTATCCAACCTATCTGCACCATTACTAATTTCCTTACTAGTAGTTATCCAACCCAACTGCACCATTACTAATTTCCCTACTAGTAATTATCCAACCCAAATGCACCATTACTAATTTCCCTTATAGTAATTATCCAACCCAACTGCACCATTACTCATTTTCTTACTAGTAATTATCCAACCCAAATGCACCATTACTAATTTCCCTTATAGTAATTATCCAACCCAACTGCACCATTACTCATTTTCTTACTAGCAATTATCCAACCCAAATGCACCATTACTAATTTCTCTACTAGTAATTATCCAACCAAACTGCACCATTACTAATTTCTTTACTAGTAGTTATCCATCTCAACTGCACCATTACTAATTTCCCTACTAGTAATTATCCAACCCAACTGCACCATAACTAATTTCCCTACTAGTAATTATCCATCTCAACTGCACCATTACTAATTCCCTTACTATTCATTATCCAACCCATCTGCACCATTACTAATTTCCCTACTAGTCATTATCCATCTCAACTGCACCATTACTAATTTCTTTCCTAGTAATTATCCAACCAAACTGCACCATTACTAATTTCTTTAAAAGTAATTATCTAACAGAACTGCACCATTACTCAGTTATGTACTAGTAATTATCCAACCAAACTGCACCATTACTAATTTCTTTACTAGTAGTTATCCATCTCAACTGCACCATTACTAATTTCCTTACTGGTAATTATCCAACCCAACTGCACCATTACTAATTTCCCTACTAGTAATTATCCAACCCAACTGCACCATAACTAATTTCCCTACTAGTAATTATCCATCTCAACTGCACCATTACTAATTCCCCTACTATTCATTATCCAACCCATCTGCACCATTACTAATTTCCCTACTATTCATTATCCAACCCAACTGCACCATTACTAATTTCTCTACTAGTAATTATCCAACCAAACTGCACCATTACTAATTTCTTTACTAGTAGTTATCCATCTCAAATGCACCTTTACTAATTTCCTTACTAGTAATTATCCAACCCAACTGCACCATAACTAATTTCCCTACTAGTAATTATCCACCTCAACTGCACCTTTACTAATTCCCCTACTATTCATTATCCAACCCATCTGCACCATTACTAATTTCCCTACTAGTCATTATCCATCTCAACTGCACCATTACTAATTTCTTTCCTAGTAATTATCCAACCAAACTGCACCATTACTAATTTCTTTAAAATTAATTATCTAACAGAACTGCACCATTACTCAGTTATGTACTAGTAATTATCCAACCAAACTGCACCATTACTAATTTCTTTACTAGTAGTTACCATCTCAACTGCACCATTACTAATTTCCTTACTGGTAATTATCCAACCCAACTGCACCATTACTAATTTCTTTACTGGTAATTATCCAACCCAACTGCACCATTACTAATTTCCCTACTAGTAGTTACCCAACCCAACTGCACCATTACTAATTTCCCTACTAGTAGTTACCCAACCCAACTGGGCCATTACTAATTTCCAGACTAATTATCCAACCCAATTATACCATTACTAATTTCCCTACTAGTAATTATCCAACCCAACTGCACCATTACTAATTTCCCTACTAGTAATTACTCAACCCAACTGCAACATTGCTAATTATTTTACTAGTAATTATCCAACCCATCTGCACCATTAATAATTTCTTTCCTAGTAATTACCCAACCAAACTGCACCATTACTAATTTCCTTACTAGTAGTTATCCAACCCAACTGCACCATTACTAATTTCATTACTAGTAATTATCCAACCCAAATGCACCATTACTAAATTCTTTACTACTAATTAGCCATCCCATCTGCACCATTAATAATTTCTTTAATAGTAATTATCCAACCTATCTGCACCATTACTAATTTCCTTACTAGTAGTTATCCAACCCAACTGCACCATTACTAATTTCCCTACTAGTAATTATCCAACCCAAATGCACCATTACTAATTTCCCTTATAGTAATTATCCAACCCAACTGCACCATTACTCATTTTCTTACTAGTAATTATCCAACCCAAATGCACCATTACTAATTTCCCTTATAGTAATTATCCAACCCAACTGCACCATTACTCATTTTCTTACTAGTAATTATCCAACCCAAATGCACCATTACTAATTTCTCTACTAGTAATTATCCAACCAAACTGCACCATTACTAATTTCTTTACTAGTAGTTATCCATCTCAACTGCACCATTACTAATTTCCCTACTAGTAATTATCCAACCCAACTGCACCATAACTAATTTCCCTACTAGTAATTATCCATCTCAACTGCACCATTACTAATTCCCTTACTATTCATTATCCAACCCATCTGCACCATTACTAATTTCCCTACTAGTCATTATCCATCTCAACTGCACCATTACTAATTTCTTTCCTAGTAATTATCCAACCAAACTGCACCATTACTAATTTCTTTAAAAGTAATTATCTAACAGAACTGCACCATTACTCAGTTATGTACTAGTAATTATCCAACCAAACTGCACCATTACTAATTTCTTTACTAGTAGTTATCCATCTCAACTGCACCATTACTAATTTCCTTACTGGTAATTATCCAACCCAACTGCACCATTACTAATTTCCCTACTAGTAATTATCCAACCCAACTGCACCATAACTAATTTCCCTACTAGTAATTATCCATCTCAACTGCACCATTACTAATTCCCCTACTATTCATTATCCAACCCATCTGCACCATTACTAATTTCCCTACTATTCATTATCCAACCCAACTGCACCATTACTAATTTCTCTACTAGTAATTATCCAACCAAACTGCACCATTACTAATTTCTTTACTAGTAGTTATCCATCTCAAATGCACCTTTACTAATTTCCTTACTAGTAATTATCCAACCCAACTGCACCATAACTAATTTCCCTACTAGTAATTATCCACCTCAACTGCACCTTTACTAATTCCCCTACTATTCATTATCCAACCCATCTGCACCATTACTAATTTCCCTACTAGTCATTATCCATCTCAACTGCACCATTACTAATTTCTTTCCTAGTAATTATCCAACCAAACTGCACCATTACTAATTTCTTTAAAATTAATTATCTAACAGAACTGCACCATTACTCAGTTATGTACTAGTAATTATCCAACCAAACTGCACCATTACTAATTTCTTTACTAGTAGTTACCATCTCAACTGCACCATTACTAATTTCCTTACTGGTAATTTTCCAACCCAACTGCACCATTACTAATTTCTTTACTGGTAATTATCCAACCCAACTGCACCATTACTAATTTCCCTACTAGTAGTTACCCAACCCAACTGCACCATTACTAATTTCCCTACTAGTAGTTACCCAACCCAACTGGGCCATTACTAATTTCCAGACTAATTATCCAACCCAATTACACCATTACTAATTTCCCTACTAGTAATTATCCAACCCAACTGCACCATTACTAATTTCCCTACTAGTAATTACTCAACCCAACTGCAACATTGCTAATTATTTTACTAGTAATTATCCAACCCATCTGCACCATTAATAATTTCTTTCCTAGTAATTACCCAACCAAACTGCACCATTACTAATTTCCTTACTAGTAGTTATCCAACCCAACTGCACCGTTACTAATTTAATTACTAGTAGTTATCCAATCCAAATGCACCATTACTAATTTCCCTACTAGTAATTATCCAATCCAACTGCACCATTACTAATTTCCTTAATAGTAATTATCCAACCCAAATGCACCATTACTAAATTCTTTACTAGTAATTATCCAACCCAACTGCACCATTAATAATTTCTTTACTAGTAGTTATCCAACCCATCTGCACCATTACTAATTTCCCTACTAGTAATTATCCAACCCAACTGCACCATTATTAATTTCCCTACTAGTAATTATCCAACCCCACTGCACCATTACTAATTTCCCTACTAGTTATTATCCAACCCATCTGCACCATTAATAATTTCTTACCTAGTAATTACCCAAACAAACTGCACCATTACTAATTTCCTTACTAGTAGTTATCCAACCCAACTGCACCATTACTAATTTCCCTACTATTAATTATCCACCCCACTTCACCATTACTAATTTCTTTCCTAGTAATTACCCAACCCAACTGCACCATTACTAATTTCTTTACTAGTACTTATCCAACCCAACTGCACCATTACTAATTTCCTTACTAGTAATATCCAACCCAAATGCACCATTACTAAATTCTTTACTAGTAATTATCCATCCCATCTGCACCATTAATAATTTCTTTACTGGTAATTATCCAACCCATCTGCACCATTACTAATTTCCTTACTAGTAGTTATCCAACTCAACTGCACCATTACTAATTTCATTACTAGTAATTATCCAAACCAAATGCACCATTACTAAATTCTTTACTAGTAATTAGCCATCCCATCTGCACCATTAATAATTTCTTTAATAGTAATTATCCAACCTATCTGCACCATTACTAATTTCCTTACTAGTAGTTATCCAACCCAACTGCACCATTACTAATTTCCCTACTAGTAATTATCCAACCCAAATGCACCATTACTAATTTCCCTTATAGTAATTATCCAACCCAACTGCACCATTACTCATTTTCTTACTAGTAATTATCCAACCCAAATGCACCATTACTAATTTCCCTTATAGTAATTATCCAACCCAACTGCACCATTACTCATTTTCTTACTAGTAATTATCCAACCCAAATGCACCATTACTAATTTCTCTACTAGTAATTATCCAACCAAACTGCACCATTACTAATTTCTTTACTAGTAGTTATCCATCTCAACTGCACCATTACTAATTTCCCTACTAGTAATTATCCAACCCAACTGCACCATAACTAATTTCCCTACTAGTAATTATCCATCTCAACTGCACCATTACTAATTCCCCTACTATTCATTATCCAACCCATCTGCACCATTACTAATTTCCCTACTAGTCATTATCCATCTCAACTACACCATTACTAATTTCTTTCCTAGTAATTATCCAACCAAACTGCACCATTACTAATTTCTTTAAAAGTAATTATCTAACAGAACTGCACCATTACTCAGTTATGTACTAGTAATTATCCAACCAAACTGCACCATTACTAATTTATTTACTAGTAGTTATCCATCTCAACTGCACCATTACTAATTTCCTTACTGGTAATTATCCAACCCAACTGCACCATTACTAATTTCCCTACTAGTAATTATCCAACCCAACTGCACCATAACTAATTTCCCTACTAGTAATTATCCATCTCAACTGCACCATTACTAATTCCCCTACTATTCATTATCCAACCCATCTGCACCATTACTAATTTCCCTACTATTCATTATCCAACCCAACTGCACCATTACTAATTTCTCTACTAGTAATTATCCAACCAAACTGCACCATTACTAATTTCTTTACTAGTAGTTATCCATCTCAACTGCACCTTTACTAATTTCCCTACTAGTAATTATCCAACCCAACTGCACCATAACTAATTTCCCTACTAGTAATTATCCACCTCAACTGCACCTTTACTAATTCCCCTACTATTCATTATCCAACCCATCTGCACCATTACTAATTTCCCTACTAGTCATTATCCATCTCAACTGCACCATTACTAATTTCTTTCCTAGTAATTATCTAACCAAGCTGCACCATTACTAATTTCTTTAAAATTAATTATCTAACAGAACTTCACCATTACTCAGTTATGTACTAGTAATTATCCAACCAAACTGCACCATTACTAATTTCTTTACTAGTAGTTATCCATCTCAACTGCACCATTACTAATTTCCTTACTGGTAATTATCCAACCCAACTGCACCATTACTAATTTCCTTACTGGTAATTATCCAACCCAACTGCACCATTACTAATTTCCCTACTAGTAGTTACCCAACCCAACTGCACCATTACTAATTTCCCTACTAGTAGTTACCCAACCCAACTGGGCCATTACTAATTTCCAGACTAATTATCCAACCCAATTACACCATTATTAATTTTGCTACTAGTAATTATCCAGCCCAATTGTCCCATTACTAACTTCTTTATTAGTAATCATCCATCCAAACTGCACCGTTACTAATTTCTCTACTAGTAATGATTTGACCCAACTGCATCATTACAAATTTGTCTACTAGTAATGATCCAAAACAATTGCACCATTACTAAGTTAGCTACCAGAAATTATATAACCAAAATGCACCATTACTAGTACTGCTGAGTTACATAAGAGTTCTAGAGCTGCTGGCTGTCTGAAGACAGAGATCCAGGGAGCTTACTTAAACTGACAGGAAGTGACTGATCAGTTACCATCACTTTCTGTGGAGAACTGTTGTCAGTGACTCACCTCTCCCACAGAACAAATCAATATAATTATCTGAAACCTGACAATGGATCTCAGTGTTAAAGGGATGCTAATACTTGAAAATAAGTTTATTTTATATTGTAGCCCTTAAAAAAACATGAAAAATGATATAAGTCTTATCTCCCAAACCTTTATGGTTTGGGAGATATTCAGAAGTAAAGTTTCCCCTGGAGTGACGTCATTGCTCCACCCTTCAGATTTGGAATCCGGTCCCCGGACCGGTTGTGCCTCTCCAGAAGTGCTGAGATCACCATCTTTAAATAGAATTTCTTAATTGGAATGGTCTACAAAATGTGCTTTCAAGCCAGGCACACTGCCGGTTGCTCTGTGGACCGAATTCCAAATCTGTCCACTAGATGGCAGACTTGGCTGAAACAGCCAGGAAAAGAGCATTTTACTATATTTTACAAGTGAATATCTTCCAAACCATACTATCCCTTTAATGTAAAAAAATACATAAAAAAACCCCATACATGTTAAACTGCAATAACTATGGAAAGCACAACTAACAATGCCTCTGATACAAGCTGTACGAGATCAGAAGGGCATTACACCATTATATGACATTATTAGAATATTACATGAGGCTAGCAGGGCAATACACCACCAACTACTTTAATTATATAATTCCCTCCTGATGTCATGTAATAGTGTAGTGCCCAGCTGGTGGCATGAAATGGTGTATTCCCCTGCTGGTGGCGTGAAATTGTATTGCTCTGTAGTGGCATATAATGGTGTATTCCCCTGCTAGTGGCATGTAATGGTGTATTACCCTGTGGTGACATGTAATGGTGCACTGCTCTGCTAGTGGCATGTAATGGTGTTTTGCCCTGCTGGTGACATTTAATGGTGTATTGCCCTGGGGTGGTATGTAATGGGGTATTGGCACGTGGTGCATGTAATGGTGTATTTCCCTGCTGGTGACATGTAATGGTGTATTGCCCTGGGGTGGCATGTAATGGGGTATTGGCATGTGGTGCATGTAATGGTGTATTTCCCTGCAGGTGACATGTAATGGTATATTGCCCTGGTAGTGACATGTAATGGGGTATTGCCCTGGGGTGGTATGTAATGGGGTATTGGCATGTGGTGCATGTAATGGTGTATTTCCCTGCAGGTGACATGTAATGGGGTATTGCCCTGGGGTGGTATGTAATGGGGTATTGGCATGTGGTGCATGTAATGGTGTATTTCCCTGCAGGTGACATGTAATAGTGTATTGCCCTGGTAGTGAAACGTAATGGTATATTGCTCTGTGCAACAGGAACCAAAGACGCCGAGTTGTCTTGGGCCGTCGTGCCGGGGTTATTCCTCCTGAAGTCAGCTATAAGTGAGTAGCCAGGCCTGTGAAGCTGGAATGCAGGATCCGTGAATGGGGGTCAAAGGGGACCCTTTAAACAACTCACAATAAAGACACATGACACACCTTCAGTTCACAGCAACTAACACACTTTATTGAGGGATCAGGGGACAGATAATAAGAAAACCATACACAATGAAACAATTGTATAGTCAACATAACACAATGGTACAGTAAACAGAATGGGGCAGAAACATATTCAGCCTCTCCGATCTCCAGCCAATGGGGATCACAGCAACAAGGGACAACCAATCCGTTCCCGGGCCATTGTAATCGTACTGTGAGCGAATTTCCTGGACCTGACAAACTCATTTCATGTCATCCTGTCGCGCTGGCCCCCCAACCAATGGAAGCTGGAGCAATAAGCTGAAGGCAGATGGCGACCAATCACAGAGTTGCCTACTTGTCGAAACAATGTCATGCAATGGACACAATGTATAATAAATACAACATATGCCAACAAAAATCAGGTGTCCACCTACATTTCAAACAGGAGGTGGCAATCTCCTTTGTATCTCAGCCATTGTGTGCCAGCGGGGAACAGAAAGTTCAGCCTTTTAATAATAGTTCTGAGGCCCTCAGAAGCGCCTTCCAGTAACGGCCTATGGCCCGTTATACTCTGCTAGTGACATGTAATGGTGTATTGCTCTGCTACTGGCATGTAATGGTGCATTGCCCTGTGGAGGCATGTAATTGTGCATTGCCCAGTTAGTAGCATGTTATGGTGTATTCCCGTGCTAGTGGCATGTAATGGTGTATTGTCCTGCTGGTGGCATGTAATGATGTACTGCTCTGCTGGTGGCATGTAATGGTGCATTGCCCTGTGGTGGCATGTAATGGTGCACTGCTCTGCTGGTGGCATGTAATAATATATTGTTCTGCTGGTAGAATGTAATTGAATATTGTTTTGCTGGTTGCTCATAGTGGTGTATTGCTCGGCTGGTAGCATGTAATGGTGCATTGTCCTGCTGGTGGGATGTAACATTATGTTGGTCAACTGGTGGCCAGTAACAGTGTACTACTTTGCTGATGGCCAGTAATGGTTTATTGCTCTACTGGCGACATATAATGGTGTATTGCTCTGCTGGTGGCGCATTCGGGCAGTCTCTACTGCGCATGATTGTATCGCGTGAGTGAGGTGACGCAAGACTGCATTGTGTGGAGCAGTGAGGTAGCAGCCTTTTAACCCTTTGAGTGCCAGAGGGGTATGGGTTGCGTACCCCTCTGGCACTCAAAGGGTTAACATTACCCAGACCTTGGCCTGTGTACATGGGATTTTACACTAGTATTTATTAAAGGGATATTAATACTTAAAATGTAAAAAAAAATATGTTGTAGGGTTTATTCCCCTGAGTAAAACAAGGGTACTGTTACGGTTCAGTACACTCAGAAACGGAAGGTCTTGGTAAAAATCCAATTTTATTTGCACACAATGAATAACAGTAACCCTCACGGGTCCAGCATACAGAAATATGGGAAACTGACACAGGACAGGTTACAATTGCATGATTAACCCACACGGGTCCAGTATGTAGAACAATTATACAGTACTGACACAGGTCAGGTAAATCACAGTTGATACAGTGTAAATAAGAGAAGTAAATTAGACCAAGGACAGAGTTGACCCTAATGTTGGAAGGCCCAATGTAACGCTCTACGCAGAGTCACAACAGCGACTGACAAGTATGCAACGGGTTAAGCCAGCGTAGATCTGGCTAAGGCAACATAGGAGGAAGGCTGCCAGAGAGAACACCCACTGGAGACTAGAAACAAGCGTGAGTCAGTGTTTAGTGCACTAGGATAATATGTGCCCAACTGAGACTTCAGACTCATACACAAATGCCCAGCACAACCCCTGAAGGGGTTAACGAACGCTCCGGTCTGCAGAGTGGAGGTAACCTGAGGCGCTCAACTGAAACCAACCTCAGTAATGGCAGAAACAGACCAAGCGATCGTGGTGCGAATCAGAATCTACCGGAGGGTCACACAGGGCACAATGTATAAACGGATCAAGGACTGGACTACAGTGCGGAACAGGACCACTGGAGCTTTGGCAAAACCACTGAGCGTGCAACAGCGAGAGAGGAGTGGCTAGCGAGCAGGAACAGAACTGGAGCAGGAACTTCAACCCAGCCGGGTCGGTACACGCAGCAGGAACGTCAGCCAAGCCGATTAAGTACACGGAGCAGGATCGCCAATCTCGCCGGGTCGGTACATGGAGCAGGAACACCAGACAAGCTGAGTCAGAGCAGGAACGTCAGCCAGGCCGGGTCAATACAGGAAGCAGGAACGTCAGCCAAACCGGGTTGGTACACAGAGCAGGAACGGTAAACAGGCAGAGTAGTCAAAACAGTCCGGGTCATACACTGGTATCAAATAGAGTAATCGGAACTAGCGCTAGGCAACAGATACACTACGAAAGGGCAACCCCTAAGTGCCAGCCCAAGGTATTTAAAGGCTGTCACTGGGAGGAGCTAGACAGCGCAGCCAATAACAAGACATCAGGAAGAAAACATGTCAAAATGTCGCTGAATCACGGGCACCGTGATAGGTACTCCCACTGCTGAAAGGTGTTTTATTCAAAAGTTATTACTGCTCAAAGTTGAATTTTTTAGGTTCAATATCACAGTGGCCTGAAATTGTACAGTGGCACTGTTGCTACACCATCCTATGGAGATTTATGGTTCCGGGACCAGAGCTGTCCATAGTATGGTGTGGCAACAGCGCCACTGTACAATTTCAGGCCGCTGTGATATTGCACCTAAAAAAATCAACTTTGAGCAGTAATAACTTTTGAATAAAACACCTTTCAGCAGTGGGAGTACCCTTGTTTTACTCAGGGGGATAACCCCTACAACATATATTTTTTTACATATTAAGTACTACCCCTTGAACAGGGTGATGTTACATATGCCCAAGACAGGGCACACATTTGCACATTGGTATGGGAAGCACAGGTCTGTTTCCATTGGTTCAATCTTAATCTCGAGAGAGATGGGAGTGTTTCAAAATCTGGGCACAAGACTCACAGCAGGGCGAGCGGGTGGCCACTGCGAACAGTCATATTCTCTCTCCTGACGTCTCTCCCGTATTTGTGTTTCTAAGGAGCTACACAAACGTCCTCTAAGGTCTCAGGAATAGTGCATGCGAAGCAAGCCATGACACGAGGAGGCTCCATCAACACACTGCCATCACTGTAAGCCTGTTCTGCAGCATCTACCTGAAACCATTGGAGAACTACCACCCCACCCCTGCAACACCTCTGCTGTTGCACTGTTCCTGCGAACAAGGGGACTCAGTTCTAGGGCTCTGTTCTTCTTCCACAGCATCACCATTGATGTTACCCTCTCTGTCCAGTTCCACCTGGTAGATGAAGTTGGGAGACTCCTCGTGCAATTCCTCCTTGCTCTGGGGCTGTGCCCCTTGCTTGGCCTGGCCCTGAACTGTTGAACAGTCTGCAACTGCTATTGTTGGGGCCTGCTGCAAGTGTCTGGACAGCTGAGCACAGAGCCAGTGCCCACCTTTGGCCATTGCAATGCTCCTCACCTCCTTCATCAAATTGTCAACCTCCATGATCCCGTAATACATGTTTGTCTTTCAAATAAAGTGTCAACGAGGAGCTAAGCACACGAGATGCTAGTCTGGCTGTGTCTTATCGATTCTTGAACATGGCTGCCAGAGAACTTCCTCTTCCAATCCCTGACTCCCTCCCCTTAAACAAGCAGGCAAGCTTCTGACAGCCACTCCCTAGACAGGTCCGCCTACCCTACCCAGTCCCTGTCATACTCAAGGGAATTCCATACCTACCAACATTTCAAATGGCCAAAGAGGGTCACTTGTTTTAGTTGGCGTTGCTGGGGGCGTGGCTGGTGGGCAGAGCATTACTGGGAATTTTTAGGTTCTTTCATGACCTATGGACACCATTTTATGTAACTGAATAAATGATTTAGAATAAGATCAAAGTATTTTATTTACACAGACTAATTTATAAACACAGATACTGACGTTTAAACAAACATTAATGTGAGTTTTATTGCTGTGGAGCAATGTGATACACTTATATATACACCACACAGTCTGATCTCCAGGGTTGGAAAGAGGGACAGAGGGATTTGTATCTTAAACAGGGACTGTCCTGACTAAAGAGGGACATTTGGGAGGTATGGAGCCCTAATGCATCCTAAAGAGGGACACTTGGGAGGTATGGACCCCTAATATCTCCTAAAGAGGGACACTTGGGAGGTATGGATCCCTAATATCTCCTAAAGAGGGACACTTACGAGGTATGGAGCCCTAATATCTCCTAAAGAGGGTCACTTGGGAGGCGTGGCACCCTAAAATCTTCTAAAGAGGGACACTTGGGGGTATGGAGCCCTAATATATCCTAAAGAGGGACACTTGGGAAGTATGGACCCCTAATATCTCCTAAACAGGGACACTTGGTAGATATGGACCTCTAATATTTCCTAAAGAGGGACACTTGGGAGGTATGGACCCCTAATATCTCTTAAAGAGGGACACTTGGGAGGTACAGATCCCTAATATCTCCTAAAGAGGGACACATTGGTGGTTTGGACCCCTAATATATCCTAAAGAGGGACACTTGGGAGGTACAGATCCCTAATATCTCCTAAAGAGGGACACTTGGGTGGTTTGGACCCCTAATATCTCCTAAAGAGGGACACGTGGGAGGTACAGATCCCTAATATCTCCTAAACAGGGACACTTGGGAGGTATAGACCCCTAATATCTCCTAAAGAGGGACACTTGGGAGGTACAGACCCCTAAAATCTCCTAAAGAGGGACACTTGGGAGGTACAGATCTCTAATATCTCCTAAAGAGGGACACATGGGTGGTTTGGACCCCTAATATCTCCTAAAGAGGGTCACTTGGGAGGTAAGAGGAAAGAGGGACAGAGGGATTTGTATCTTAAACAGGGACTGTCCTGACTAAAGAGGGACATTTGGGAGGTATGGAGCCCTAATGCATCCTAAAGAGGGACACTTGGGAGGTATGGACCCCTAATATCTCCTAAAGAGGGACACTTGGGAGGTATGGATCCCTAATATCTCCTAAAGAGGGACACTTACGAGGTATGGAGCCCTAATATCTCCTAAAGAGGGTCACTTGGGAGGCGTGGCACCCTAAAATCTTCTAAAGAGGGACACTTGGGGGTATGGAGCCCTAATATATCCTAAAGAGGGACACTTGGGAAGTATGGACCCCTAATATCTCCTAAACAGGGACACTTGGTAGATATGGACCTCTAATATTTCCTAAAGAGGGACACTTGGGAGGTATGGACCCCTAATATCTCTTAAAGAGGGACACTTGGGAGGTACAGATCCCTAATATCTCCTAAAGAGGGACACATTGGTGGTTTGGACCCCTAATATATCCTAAAGAGGGACACTTGGGAGGTACAGATCCCTAATATCTCCTAAAGAGGGACACTTGGGTGGTTTGGACCCCTAATATCTCCTAAAGAGGGACACGTGGGAGGTACAGATCCCTAATATCTCCTAAACAGGGACACTTGGGAGGTATAGACCCCTAATATCTCCTAAAGAGGGACACTTGGGAGGTACAGACCCCTAAAATCTCCTAAAGAGGGACACTTGGGAGGTACAGATCTCTAATATCTCCTAAAGAGGGACACATGGGTGGTTTGGACCCCTAATATCTCCTAAAGAGGGTCACTTGGGAGGTAGGGACCCCTAATATCTCCTAAAGAGGGGCACTTGGGAGGTAGGGACCCCTAATATCTCCTAAAGAGGGACACTTGGGAGGTATGGACCGCTAATATCTCCTAAAGAGGGACACTTGGGAGGTATGGAGCCCTAATATCTCCTAAAGCCCTAACTTCATTGTTGTGGCCTCACAGGTGACAGAATTACATAAAAAAAACAAGCACAAAAAATAAAAACAGTTTACATAATAAAAGGACAGTGACATAGTGCAAAAGAACATTACTAGGAATCAGGTTACTCTTCCCAAACTAAGCACTTGTGTTTGTAGGAAATGAAGACAAATTTCTTATACATGCCTTTTAAAGGGAAACGATCATGGATGTCTTATCGGTGAGTGTAAATTCTACGAGGTGGATGTACGAAGTAATTCTGGAGCAAACCAAACGCACCTTGAGGGACAAATAAAAATGTCCCATTAATTTAACCCTTTGAGTGCCAAAGGGGTACACAACGCATTGCGGAGCGTTTGGCACTCAAAGGGTTAAATGGAACCCCTTTGGCACTCAAAGGGTTAAATGGAGCATTTAACCCCTTGAATTATAGAGTGGTCTCCAATGCATTGCTTTGCAATGTGCTGGAGACCTCTCTAGCATTCAAGAGGTTAAAAGCATCATTTAAATCAATGGGTATTGTTCTGCTTTTGCTTGTTTGCATAATGCTCTAAGGGGTTAATTCAGATCAGTTCAGAGGCAAGTCCTCTACACTGCTGGGGAGAAAGTAGTATTATTCAGCTTAAATCCAGCGTTATTAAGAAATTCTACTTTATCTGAAACTGATGGGCAGGCATCAGCGCAGATATCTTGCCTTAGAGACATCTGTGCTCCCGCTCCGACAGTCCCTTCCTGTTACCTTAAAGGGATAGTAATACTTTGTTTTATCTTTATTTTATTTTGTAGGCATTAAAAAACATGAAGAATGATATGTGTTATCTCTCAAACCTTTATGGTTTGAGAGATATTCACAAGCAAAGTTTCCCCTCCTGTCCCTTTTACCTAGTGTAAGCCATCTCTTCTCAGATGTGGAATGCAGTCCATAGACCAGACAGATAATAGCAGGGGACAATCTTCTTCCTATGAGAACAATGAAAGCCCTGCCTCCATTGACAAGTTTTTCAGGTTTTTCCCTTATCTTAATTGAAGATTGTCCCTCTCTGCAGTCTACCTGGGCACCTCCCTTCTGATCTGGCTGAGCAGTGTTACATCAGTAAAAGGGGCGGGAGAGGGATACTTTGTAATTGTATTACTCTTGAACTACAACTTTGACAGAATTGAAATAACACTCTCCAAAGTCCAAATACTATGATGAGTAATTAGAGCTGCTTTTATTATGAAACATTACTATCTCTTTAAGCTACCATGCAACGCCTCCTAGAGGAGACCGGGACAGACAAAGCAGGGGCAGAGATGTTTCTAAGCCAAAATGTCTGAGCTGATGCGTACACATCAGTCTCAGATGAAGTAGGATTTCTTAATTACGCGGTACTTATGCTGGATAATACTACTATTTCTAAGCTTATTGCTATGTGAATAATTATTAGGGGTGGGACTTTATTTGGGGTGATAGTTCCGCTTTAAGAGTGTATAAATGAGCATACAACTAGTTGTAGGGTTGGACAGCTCTGAATCTCAAGGTAACGTTATGGTGACCACATATCCCTGTAAATGCAGTGTGTGATTTAAAGGGATACGTGGTCAATTTAAAGGGATGGTAATAATTAAAATGTAAAAAGATATATATATGTTGTAGGGTTTATCCCCCTTAGTAAAACAAGGGTACTCTCACTGCTGAGAGATATTTTATTAAAAAATTATAACAGCTCAAACTTGCATTTTTTAGGTGCAATATCACAATGGCCTGAAAATTTACAGTGGTGCTGTTGCCACACCATCCTATGGACAGCTCTGGTCTGTAGACCATAAATCTCCATAGGATGGTGTAGCAACAGCGCCACTGTACATTGTCAGGCCACTGTTGCACCTAAAAAATTCAAGTTTGAGCTGTTATAATTTTTTAATAAAACATCTCTCAGCAGTGGGAGTACCCTTGTTTTATTTGGGGACATAAACCCTACAACATATATTTTTTTACATCTTAAAAAGATAGTAATGTCAGAAAAAAAGTATTAACTATATGGTAGATACAATTAAAAGAGAGTACTTGCACTTATTCATATCTCTCAAACCGTTATGGTTTGAGAGATATAGGAAAATAAAGTTCTCTGGTCCCTCCCCTTTCTGCTTGACGAGCCGTAAAGCTGTCAGAAGCAGATTCTGGTCGCTTGACCAGATGCGGCTCTTCAGCAATGCCGATATAACGATATCTACAGATAAATACTTAATTTGGAACGGTCTACAAAGTGTACCTGGCTTGCAAGCACACTTTGTAGACCGTTCCAATTAAGTATTTATTTCTAAATAGTGTGATTTCAGCTCTGCTGAAGAGCCTCTGTCTGGTCAATTGACTGGAATCTGCAGCTGTCAGCTAGATGGCAGACTTGAGTAAAACAGCCAGGAAAAGGTAACTTTAGCAAGTTATATCTCTCAAACCATAAAGGTTTGAGAGATAAGACTTACATCGATGTTAAACTCTTTTTAATGTCTATAATATTAAATCAGTTTAAAATGAACCATTACTATCCCTTTAAAGTGCATTTATGTCTGTTTCCAGGAATCCAAGGACTGTGTACACACATAAACTGCACCATAGGGAACAAATAAGGATGCCTACTTATTTGAATGGAGATTTTAAAACCCTTAAATGTTGGAAAGGCTTCAATGCATTGCTTTACAGTGCAATGGAGACCTCTGTAGCATTCAGTGTGTTAAAAGTCCCATTCAAATCAATGGGCATGTTTACTTGATGATAGAGTTTCTTTTCACCTGGATTTGCTCTACTTACATTGTGCGTATGGCCTCATATGTTTGTATTTAGCCGTGTGCAATGTGGGAGGATTGCCACATGTACAAGAATATTGGATATTTTAATCTCACGGTCTGTCCTGCAAATCCAGTACAATTATCAAAACATTCCTCATCTGATACATCTGCAAATAATATATATATATATATAGCCAACAGTCAGATCTATGTCCATAAGGAACACAGGGTTACTGCCACATCTTCACACACATGCTTAACCACGGATGTCATTAGGTAATGACTGATTAACGCAATCTTCATTTCAAGGCATCGGTCCCCTCAATCCTTATTGCATAGCTCCCAAGTGTCCCTCTTTAGCCAATATAAGGGGTCTGTACCTCCCAAGTGTTCCTCTTTAGGAAATATTAGGGGTACATACCTCCCAAGTGTCCCTCTTTAGGTGATATTAGGGGTCCATACCTCCCAAGTGTCCCTCTTTTGGAGATATACTAGGGGTTCGAAGCCCCCAAGTTTCTCTCTTTAGGAGATATATTGAAGTCCATACCTCCCAAGTGTCCCTATTTAGGAGATATTAGGGTTCCGTACCTCCCAAGGGTCCCTCTTTAGGAGATATTAGGGTTCCATATCTACCAAGTGTCCCTCTTCAGGAGATATTAGGAGTCCGTACCTCCTGTGTGTCCCTCTTTCTGACACATTAGGGGTCCATACCTCCTGTGTGTCCCTATATAGGAGATATTAGGGGCCCATACCTACCAAGTGTCCCTCTGGGGTCTATACCTCCCAAGTGTCCCTCTTTAGGAGATATTAGCATCCAAACCTCCTAAATATCCTTCTTTAGAAGATAGTAGGGGACCATACACCCCCCTCTTTAGGAGGGACAGTCTCTCTTTGAGACCCAAAACCCTCTGTCCCTCATTCCCACCCAGGTATCCCTGTGTTTAGGAGATCAGACTGTGTGGTGTGTATATAAGTGTATCACCCTGGTGTCCCTGTGTTTAGGAGATCAGACTGTGTGGTGTGTATTGAAGTTTATCACCCTGGTGTCCCTGTGTTTAGGAGATCAGACTGTGTGGTGTGTATATAAGTGTATCACCCTGGTGTCCCTGTGTTTAGGAGATCAGACTGTGTGGTGTGTATATAAGTGTATCACCCTGGTGTCCCTGTGTTTAGGAGATCAGACTGTGTGGTGTGTATAGAAGTGTATCACCCTGGTGTCCCTGTGTTTAGGAGATCAGACTGTGTGGTGTGTATAGAAGTGTATCACCCTGGTGTCCCTGTGTTTAGGAGATCAGACTGTGTGGTGTGTATATAAGTGTATCACCCTGGTGTCCCTGTGTTTAGGAGATCAGACTGTGTGGTGTGTATATAAGTGTATCACCCTGGTGTCCCTGTGTTTAGTAGATCAGACTGTGTGGTGTGTATATAAGTGTATCATACTGGTGTCCCTGTGTTTAGGAGATCAGACCGTGTGGTGTGTATATCAGTGTATCACCCTGGTGTCCCTGTGTTTAGGAGATCAGACTGTGTGGTGTGTATATAAGTGTATCACCCTGGTGTCCCTGTGTTTAGGAGATCAGACCGTGTGGTGTGTATAGAAGTGTATCACCCTGGTGTCCCTGTGTTTAGGAGATTAGACTGTGTGGTGTGTATATAAGTGTATCACGCTGGTGTCCCTGTGTTTAGGAGATCAGACTGTGTGGTGTGTATATAAGTGTATCACCCTGGTGTCCCTGTGTTTAGGAGATTAGACTGTGTGGTGTGTATATAAGTATATCACCCTGGTGTACCTGTGTGTAGGAGATCAGACTGTGTGGTGTGTATATAAGTGTATCACCCTGGTGTACCTGTGTTTAGGAGATGAGACTGTGTGGTGTATATATAAGTGTATCACCCTGGTGTCCCTGTGTTTAGGAGATCAGACTGTGTGGTGTGTATAGAAGTGTATCACCCTGGTGTCCCTGTGTTTAGGAGATCAGACTGTGTGGTGTGTATAGAAGTGTATCACCCTGGTGTCCCTGTGTTTAGGAGATCAGACTGTGTGATGTGTATATAAGTGTATCACCCTGGTGTCCCTGTGTTTAGGAGATCAGACTATGTGGTGTGTATAGAAGTGTATCACCCTGGTGTCCCTGTGTTTAGGAGATCAGACTGTGTGGTGTGTACAGAAGTGTATCACCCTGGTGTGCCTGTGTATAGGAGATCAGACTGTGTGGTGTGTATATAAGTGTATCACCCTGGTGTCCCTGTGTTTAGGAGATCAGACTGTGTGGTATGTATATAAGTGTATCACCCTGGTGTCCCTGTGTTTAGGACATCAGACTGTGTGGTGTGTATAGAAGTGTATCACCCTGGTGTATCTGTGTTTAGGAGATCAGACTGTGTGGTGTGTATAGAAGTGTATCACCCTGGTGTCCCTGTGTTTAGGAGATCAGACTGTGTGGTGTGTATATAAGCGTGTCACCCTAGTATCCCTGTGTTTAGGAGATCAGACTGTGTGGTGTGTATATATGTGTATCACCCTGGTGGCCCTGTGTTTAGGAGATCAGTCTGTGTGGTGTTTATAGAAGTGTATCACCCTGGTGTCCCTGTGTTTAGGAGATCAGACTGTGTGTTGTGTATATATGTGTATCACCCTGGTGTCCCTGTGTTTAGGAGATCAGATTGTGTGGTGTGTATATAAGTGTATAACCCTGGTGTCCCTGTGTTTAGGAGATCAGACTGTGTGGTGTGTATAGAAGTGTATCACCCTGGTGTCCCTGTGTTTAGGAGATCAGACTGTGTGGTGTATATATGTGTATCACCCTGGTGTCCCTGTGTTTAGGAGATCAGACTGTGCGGTGTGTATGTAAGCGTATCACGCTGTTTCACAGCAATAAAACACACATCAATGTTTGTATAGACGCCAGTACATGTGATTATAAATTAACTTGTGTAAATAAAATACTTTGGTCTAAATCATTTATTCATTTACACAAAGAGGTATCAGTAGGTTATGAAATAACCTAAAAATTCTCTGTAATATCCCACTCATCAGCCCCGCCCACAGGAACACCTTTTAGTACATGGAAGAAGGCAGCCCTGGGAGACTTCCCCATCTGTCCATTAATTCAGCACTGGTCATACTATAAAGATAGTGTGCTGACCTTTCTATCTGACGGACACATTTAGAGATATAATGTGTGCAGGAGAGGTCATGGTGGTCATCTTAGATGCTGATGAGTGTGTGCACACGCACACACATACACAAACACACAAAATACCCACAATTAGGAAAAAAATAGTGTAACAAAATGTAACAATGAAGAATATGTAAGAAAGGAAAGAAAGTGTGGATGAATTTGACATAATAACAGAGAAGGAGAGAAAAAAGAAAAGGAAGGTAAATGGGGGCTTCGCTCTAGAAATAAGTGCTCTTATATCACTTATCAACAGTTGAGAATATCTGTCTATCTATCTGTCTATCTATCTATCTGTGTGTCTGTCTCTATCTATTATCTATCTGTGTGTCTGTCTCTATCTATTATCTATCTGTCTGTCTGTATCTAATCTATCTATCTATCTATCTATCTATCTATCTATCTATCTATCTGTCTGTCGCTATCTATCTATCATCTATCTATCTATCATCTATCTATCTATCTATCTATCTATCTATCTATCTATCTATCTATCTGTCTATCGCTATCTATCTATCATCTATCTATCTATCTATCTATCTATCTATCTATCTATCTATCTGTCTGTCGCTATCTATCTATCATCTATCTGTCATCTATCTATCTATCTATCTATCTATCTATCATCTATCTATCCATCTATCAAAATTATTGATAAAGGGATAGTAATGTTTCACAAAAAGAGCAGCTCCGATTAATCTTCATAGTATTTGGACCATAGAGAGTGTTATTTCAGTACTGTGAGTGTTGTAGTACAAGAGTAATTGAATGATAAAGTATCCCCCTCCCTCCCCTTTTACCTAGTGTAACACTACTCCCCTCAGATGTGGAATCTGGTCACTTGACCAGACTGATCACAGCAAGGGACAATCTTCTTACTGTGATCATAAGGAAAACTCTGCCCCCTTGACAGGTTTTTCATGTTTTTCCCTTATGCTCACTCAAGATTGTCCCTCTCTGTGATCCATCCGAATAGTCTTGCTGCTCTGAGGTGAGCAGTGTTACATCAGTAAAAGGGGCAGGAGGGAGATACTTTATCATTCAATTACTCTTGAACTACAACTCTGACAGTACTGAAATAACACTCTCCATGGCCCAAATACTAAGAAGATTCATCGGAGCTGATTTTTTTGTGAAACATTACTATTCCTTTAAAGGCTGGCAGCACCCTCCTCACCTCACTCTCCAGATGAATGCAAAGAAAAAGAACAGAGGGCACCCAAATCATATAGTACAGGTACTGGGATCTGGCAGAATATTCCACCTCACGGTGAAGTGAAGGGAAAATCCAAGGAGGCGTCAATCTCATATAATAGTTTATTTTTTTATTTGTAAGCACAAAAAGGCATAAAACCAATTAAGTACAAAAATAAAATGACTATTTAAAGTAAAATAATATATAGGACCATAATAATTCCACTAACTCATCTATCTACCCATCTATCTATAAAAAGTTTTCTCTACAATAAAAGTTTACTGCTCCTTTAAGATGTATTTCTATAAATATATTTCCCCTTTAAGCCTTTGTGTTGAACACATCTCTGACACTCAGAAGGTTAAGGCAAGTTCTTCAGCACCATACTAGTCATGTTTCTTATAGGTAATCATCGCCACATGGTAATTGCCGGCTCATTACGTCAACCACATATAAACAGCAGTTCTTGGCTACAGTAACCAACCCTGAGACATACACCACACTGTCATTAGATGCTTCCTGAATATGTAACGAGGGGGTGAGACGTTTGTCTGTGGCCTGGCACCAGCCGAATCCATGTTAACAAGTTAACCAATATATTTAAAGGGATAGTAATGTTTCACAAAAAAGCAGCTCCAATTATAATTTAACTACTTGAACAGCCCGTTACACGGGCCACAGTACCTGTGGCAGCCAGTCGCGGGGCAGTCACGCGCAGTAGAGACTGCCCGCGCCACTGCTGATACAGAGCTGGACGCTCCTTCGGAGCGGCCAACTCTGTATCAGCCACGGCACGGGCAGTCTCTACTGCGCATGACTGCTGCACGCGCAGCAGTGTCTACTGCGCATGTTGGGCGTTACACACGATTTAGCAAATTATTATATAGGATTTCTCCTGAACTACTAGTCTAACAGTAGTGAAATAACATTCTCCATGGCCAAAATACTATGACGATTAATCGGAGCTGCTTTTTTTTGTGAAAGGTTACTATCCCTTTAAAGGGATAGTAACGTTTCACAAAAACAGCAGCTCCATTTAATCTTCATAGTATTTGGCCCATAGAGAATTTAGGGTTGCCACCTTTTCTTCAAAAAAAATACCGGCCACGGCATTCCCTCCATAGACTTAACATTGGACAGAAGCCAATTTTTTACCGGCCTGCCGGTAAAATACCGGCTGGGTGGCAACCCTAAGAGAATGTTATTTCAATACTGTCAGAGCTGTAGTTCAGGAGTAATTGAATGATAAAGTTTCCCCTCCCACCCCTTTTACCTAGTGTAAGCCATCTCTTCTCAGATGTGGAATCCAGTCCATAGACCAGACAGATAACAGCAGGGGACAATCTTCGTCCTATGAGAACAATGAAGGCCCTGCCCCCCTTGACAAGTTTTTCAGGTTTTTCCCTTATCTTAAGTAGACTGACCAGACCTCACCTTTAACTGGGGACATATAGGAAAAATGCATACTGCAGGACTGCTTTGATTTTGGTGAAGTACTGAAATATGCCTATTTCCTATGTGTCCCCGGTTAAAGGTGTGATCTGGTCAACCTAATCTTAAGTGAAGATTGTCCCTCTCTGCAATCTACCTGGGCACCTCCCTTCTGATCTGGCTGAGCAGTGTTACATCAGTAAATGGGATGGGAGGGGTATACTTTGTCATTGAATTACTCTTGAACTACAACTCTGACAAAATTGAAATAACACTCTCCAAGGTCCACATACTATGATGATTAATTAGAGCTGCTTTTATTAAGAAACATTACTATCCCTTTAAAGGGATAGTAATACTTCGTTTTATCTTTATTTTGTAGGCATTAAAAAAACATGAAGAACGATATGTCTTATCTCTCAGACCTTTATGGTTTGAGAGATATTCACAAGCAAAGTTTCCCCTCCCGCCCCTTTTAGCTAGTGTAAGCCATCTCTTCTCAGATGTGGAATGCAGTCCATAGACCAGACAGATAACAGCAGTGCACAATCTTCTTCCTATGAGAACAATGAAAGCCCTGCCCCACTTGACAAGCTTTTCAGCTTTTTCCCTTATCTTAATTGAAGATTGTCCCTCTCTGCAGTCTACCTGGGCACCTCCCTTCTGATCTGGCTGAACAGTGTTACATCAGTAAAATGGGCGGAAGGATACTTTGTCATTGAATTACTGATGAACTACAACTCTGACAGAATTGAAATAACACTCTCCAAAGTCCAAATACTATGATGATTAATTAGAGCTGCTTTTATTATGAACCATTACTATCCCTTTAAGGATTACTACCCTGAACCTTGTAGATGTCAGATCCCTTTGTTATGCAGACCTTAGATCTTCCAAAAAGAGGCTGATTTAACCCTTTGAGTGCCAGAGGGGTATGTAAAGCATTGCAAAGCAAAGGGTTAAAGTCTAGTACACTTTTATGATAAAAAGAAAAACAAATGTATATAGTAGGGGTTTTCCTGCTGAGTAGAACAAAATTACTCCCTCTACTGGGGGCTTCTTTATTACTGTAGTAATGTAAGAAATAAAACATACTGCATATCGTATGTCTTTTCCTTTTGAGTAAACAATGGAAATCACATAGATGAGCGATACATATTTCCATAGTTATTACTGTTTAAAGTTATTTTACATCAGAATGCCCTCTACTGGTCAAATTTAAGTTAGTTATTCTGATGCATTACATGGGACAGGGGAGTGACTCACATACACCGCTCCACAGAATGTGCAATAAACTGTCACTTCCTGTCAGATTGAACTTTCAGGAAGTAATCCCACTGTCATTCACTTTTGACCATTTGAACTGATATAGCATTTGAATTAAAAAAATGACAGTGATGGGTGTACCCTTGTTTTACTCAGCAGGAAAGCCTCTGTAACATATAGATTTTTAATTTAAAAAAAAAAAAAAAAAAGCTTACAACTCGTTTAAGTGGTTGAACGTTCCATTTAAACAAATGGGAATTGTGGGAATTGCTATTTTATTTCTTATGGGGAAGATTGTTCGTCCCAGAATTTACCCAGTTCCTCTTAATGCATCAGCCTTAGTGAGAAAGAGTACATTAGTTTTTAGTAGGGTGAAGAGACCTAGAAGAGGTTTGTAAGGGGACACATGAGAGGACTAGGCACGAACTGATAGGAATAAGCAAAACCAGGCTATTGTTATTATTAAAGGGATAGTAATGTTTCACAAAAAACAGCTCCAATTAATCTTCATAGTATTTGGGCCATGGAGAGTGTTATTTCAATACTGTCAGAGTTGTAGTTCAAGAGTAATTGAATGATAAAGTATCCCCCTCCCGCCCCTTTTACCTAGTGTAAGACACCTCCCCTCAGATGTGGAATCTGGACCTGGGACCAGACAGCTCACAGCAAGGGACAATCTTCTTACTGTGATCATAAGGAAAACTCTGCCCCTCTTGACAGGTTTTTCAGGTTTTTCCTTATGATCACTGAAGATTGTCCCTCTCTGTGATGCATCTGGACAGTCTTGCTGCTCTGAGGTGAGCAGTGTTCCATCAGTAAAAGGGGCAGGAGGGGGATACTTTATCATCCAATTACTCTTGAACTACAACTCTAACAGTACTGAAATAACACTCTCCATGGCCCAAATACTATGAAGATTAATTGGAGCTGCCTTTACTGTGAAACATTACTATCCCTTTAACTCCTTGGGTGCCAGAGAGGTATTTAACACATTGTAACACAATGCACTGGATACCTCTCTGGTGTTCAAATGGTTAAATAACAAAAATGTATCCATTCTTTCTATAGTACAGAAACTCAATGCTGTTCATTCTCTAGTTTGTTTTATGTATAGGACATTCAAAAACAAAGTGAAGAAAAATAAAAAAGGATTATCCCAGTGATTACAACCAAACCTGGGAAAATGAACCAGTATTAAAGTAGAACAATAGAACATAATGGATACGTGTATTCAAACACTTTGCTTTGAAAAAATGATTGTTGGTTCTACTGTTACTTTTTCTGGGGAAATATAAAGAAGCTGATTTACTAAGAACTGAGGGATGGGGGTGCACTAATCTTTTATAAGGGTCCATTTAGGTGATTATGTGGCATCTCCATCATCTCCATACCGGTAACCTTTTCTTGCGGACTCCCCAGAGAGGATAATCAAACTCTGCCCCGGAGACCCGGTAATTATCTGCAAAAATCGTAGTCTCTGGGGGAAATCTTGAGAGTTCCCAGCTATGATCATATCCCTGTGCCCCAAATATACCTACAGCAACATGCCTTCTCCATGCTTTCACTTGCTTTATGATTTTTCAGTATCTAATTCACCAGTAGCTAATTGGCATATGGAAATCACCTGTAATGAAGCATTATCATACTCCTGAGGGCATGCTATTCGCCACAAGCTCTGATAGGTGGAAATCCCGTCCGAGTTCACAGAAACAAATGTGCCACCCTTATTTTGGCAAGCTGGGGATTTTCCCATTGCTTACTACGCAATACGTAATGCAAATTTCTCAGGTTCTCAGATGGTTAAGTTGTTTCCTGCTTTGCCATGAAATGAAACTAACTATTCAAGAGGCTGCTATCAAAAGCCCCAAATCAGAGAGATTACAACATACCCAGTCCAATGCCCACAGTACTGAATTGGGAAGTCACAGTTCAAGTTCCCAAGGCCTTAAGCCAAAGATGACGTGTTGCATGTAAAACAAAACCCAGCCACAAGCCACCCTGTTAGATGTAAAAACAAAACTCAACCAGCTTCCAGACACCCCACAAGGCAAACAGAGTAAAGGAATTGCACCTTTGCTGTGTGCAATGCCCAGACACTGGCTGAGTCTTGTATTCACATCAAGCAGCTGATCAGAGGCTGGTGGTTGGGTCTTCTGTTTACATGTAACAAACAATTGTCTGCAAAAGGCTAACCGACTGGCAATCAAAGGGTTAAGGGCTGGCTGCTGCTGTTCTTGGTGCTGAAGTCTGTGAGATTCTGACCCCCCTTTGACTTCCCAAAAACATCAGCAGCTTTATGCTGACATCACATTCTTATGACCAAAGTCTTTCCCTCTCCCCTTGAATATCTAATTGTTAGTGCGTATGGTGAAGGGGAGACTTATTCTCTACACCAAATGATCTCAACACATGCCATTATACCATATCTAACCCCTAGAGTAAATCTGGAGAAATTATGGTTTGGATGATGGTGGGTGATAGGTGGATTTCTTTGTTTTTTGTTTCTTATCTTGCTATTGCCTGTGTCCAATTATCTGCCGAGCAGACGATTTTGTTTTATTTTGTTTTTAATATTTTTCATTTTTGATTGTGATTGTGAACACGGATGACCTGCTGGACAGTTTCCTTTATTCTGGGCCTGGGTCTCTGATGTATAAGTTCTAGAATCTTTTTGTTTACCAGGAGGATTATTACATTTCTTTTAAATGTGGTGTTTTGTTTTTTTTAATAAAGTTTTATCGATAGAAGTAAAAAAGAGAAAAGTACAATCATAGAGGCAGTATACATCAAATGAAGCATAATAAGCAACCTACATAGTAACCATCTGCATCATAGTCATTATTGATTGCCCATAATAGTGGTAGACCCCATCCATGTGCTAATTTTAAGGAAATGGCCTGTCATATACAAGGCAGATGGTTATAGAGGAGCTTAAGCAACAATCCAGGGGCAGAAAGGAGATGTAAGAAACAGAAGAAAGTAAGAAACAGAAGAAAGTAAGAAAGAAGTCACGAGGTTGGGGAGAAAGGAAAAAAGTATGAGGGGGGACTAACACAATGGATGGTGGAAGAGGAGTGGGAAGTGAATTGGATCACCAGCAGACTCAGGTCGACAGGGGAGAGGGGTCTGAATGATGACCTGGGGCCATGTTGAATAGTCCTCGTCACTGTGAGCAGTTACCTACTGAAAGGTAATAGAGCATTTCCATGTCATAAATGTAGCAGAGTCGCAGTTTCCAACCTAATAAGGTCAGGGGGAGGGGGATTGGGACTTCCATAATTTAGGGATGCATGCCTAGCAGCAGTTATAGCCAACGCCTAATGTCTAATTGAGGAGGTGGATGGATTGAGGTCGCTAGGAAGAATGCTGAGGGGAGATGACACAGGGGAAGGATGGATGTCAAGTCCAGTGAGTACAGGGAGAATGGAATGAACCTCTTGCGTGAAGGGAGTAACTACCAGATTTGCAAACAAGAGCCCTTTGGGTCATTGCATCTCCTGCAAAACAGGAGATGGATGGGTGAAAACGGGAGAGAAGAGTGAGAGTGAGGTACCATCTGGTCAGGAGCTTACAATTTGTTTCCCGTAGAGAGATACTTATGAAAAAGCTCTCATTGAAACAAAAGAGTCGTTCCCATTGAGCATCAGAAAGTGTTGTGTTCCCAAAAGACATTTAAAGGGTGTGGGAGGGGAGCAGTGAGAGAGGTAATGAGGTTGAACATTTTGGAAATGCCTCTTTTGTCCATGGACCTCTGGAGAACCAGGTTTTCGAAGGGCAGGAGAGATCTAGTAACAATTTTCAAGAGAGGGGAAGGAGTGTATGAGGTGGTAGACTTGTCTATAGAGCCATTCCTCTGCTTTGGGAGGGACGAAATGATAGCTCACATCAGGGAAGGGAGGGAGCAGCCAATCAGGTAACAAGTGATCTAGGTCTTGTAGGCCAGAGATCGTCCAAGATTGAAACCTGGCATCCAGAGCATGCGGAAAGTCCGTGTTTTTTGTTAAGAGGGGAAGAAAAGGGAGCCAGACTAAAATCGGAGCTGCATTTATGCGAGAAGGACAGAACGTGGCCTGCTATTACATGGCGTCTCAAATGGGTAGGGATGTTGAGCGAGCAGGAACACAGAAGTTGAGGGAAGTCTATGTTTGGGGCCGAGGAGCGGAGAAGGAGGATCCAGTCTCTCATCCCATCAAAAGAGCTAAGTTCAAGCAGCATAGCTAGAGCTATAGCCCAATGGTATAACTTTGTGGTTTTGACACTTTTTTATTAAAACATATAGTTTATTCAAGGTCCGATAACTATAGGAATTGCCTTGTTGCTTTTCTCCAGAAGCTGATTAGCCAGTGGGCATGGATCACATATCGGTTTATAAGTGATTAACTGAGTGTCTCTGTGAAGAGCTATACATAGATCTTTTTATTAACATACGCACCCCGGTTGCTCTGTATTCTTCTATTGGTTTAAAAGGGACTTTTAACGTGTTGAATGTTAGACAGATCTCAAACGCATTGTTTCTTATTTAAATCAATGTGAATTTTTATTTCTCCCCTGTGGTGTAACATAGTAAGTGTCAAACCCTCAGAACTTAGTCTCTGTAAAATGTTAGCTTTCTGTAGCTTTTTCTGTGAAGAAGCAGCTTCAAAGGCGTATAGCAGGAAGCTATTACTCAAAAGATGAAACAAAAATGCAAAGGCTAAACAGAGATTAGTAGAATGGAAAAAAGCCTGAGCAATATAACTAGGCAACATGCGGGATAATGAAACCTGGGAGCAGGTAAGAAGAACCAACAAAACACAGTACTGATAAGGAGGATCCAGGGATGAGGTCAGGACTAGCCGTGTCAGGGCAGGCTGCACGGCCTAACCACAAGGAACACAGCCAGATAACTGGAGGAGAGGAGGCCCTGAAATATACTGAAGAATGTCACGTAGAGATGTCATGTGGACATGACATCCGTCTGTAACGGTTTTCTGACACTCAGACCAGGGTGTAAAGTAAAAACACAGTTTATTGAATCAAGGAGTGATACAATGCCCCTAGGGGCCAGTACAGGAATAGCAGTAATAGCAAACACGAACAGAGTGAATGCAATACAGCCCATAATACTGGACAATGGATAGATAGGAAATAACCCCAAAGGGTTAACAAGTGCAAGAGGAGAACTCAGTCCTAGTTTGGCCAACGCCCAGGATATATAGCAGTCTCTGGAACACAGTTCTTGAGTCACAAAGCTGGAACTAAGTAGCAGTCTCTGGAACACAGTTCTTCAATAACAAAGCTGGAGCAAAGTGTCTGCACTGAATTCACTCTCAAATAGAACAGGAAGGCACAAGTGCCAGAGCTGAGTAAATACCACCACCGTGGGATAAGGAGAAGTGCTATTGCCAAACTGAGGTACAAGAACCTGAACCGCCCTTAACTGAGAATTGAAGTTAACTCTGCATGTGCCCAATGGATAATGCCCTGACACCCCTTGGATGTCAAATAGTGATAGCGACTGCACAAGCACTGAGAACCAAGCACTGGATAGTGCAGATGGATAGCGTAACCTCTGTACGTGTGTAGGCCAGAGCCAGGACACCCCTCCGGTGCCGTACGGAACTTTCCCAGCAAGAGCGAACGGATAACGGTGCCCACAGGCGCGGTCACGGTGCACACCGAACACCGGACCGGCAATGCTCTGCAGAAGGTAGTGAAGCGTTTCAGAGGTACAGAAGGAGTGGCTCTTAACGGATTTGTGTATGCTTGGCAAGAACTGAGGCACAAGACTGAGACTAAGAGGCACTGCAGGAGTTAACAGGTTCTGTACAGGACAACAGCGACAGACAATGAATGGCAAAGCAACCTCTATCTCAGCTGGAGCGGTGAGAGGAATGGCAAGACACCAAGTGATCAGAATGTCGTGGACGCGACCGAGGCTGTGCAGGTACACCGGAACAGCAGACTGGAACGGAGCGATAACCGGAACCAGAGCACCGCAGGAACAGCAGCCGAAGAACAGGATCAATCACGGAGCAAGGTCGTCAGCCAGAGCCGAATCATACATGGAGCAGGATCATCAGCCAGAACCGGATCAATCACGGAGCAGGGTCGTCAGCCAGAGCCGGGTCATACACGGAGCAGGATCAGCAGCCAGAACCGGATCAGTCACGAAGCAGGGTCATCAGCCAGAGCCGGGTCATACACGGAGCAGGATCAACAGAAGAGTCAGACGAGCCGGGTCGGTACACAGGAGACTGGAACACAGCAACAAGGCGCAGATACAGTAACACCACGAAAGTGCAAATCACAAGTGCCCAAGCCCCAGTGTATAAAGGCACATCCTGGGCGGGCCAATCAGCTTCCTCCAATGCACAGGTAGAACATCCCAGATTGACAGTATAGCACGGGAACCGTGATACCGTCATACGAATGGATGACATCGAACATGTACACCATACCTTGCGATGACAAAAGATGTTGGGGCCTCAGGAACTGGCAGTTCCTTCCCCCAGAGAATGACATCTGGGTATGGTCAGGTCCAGGATGATCAAGATGTTCTAGCTGAAACATTTGTAGGCATGCTGGAGCATAAATATTACTAAGAGGTTCCCAAGATCTATCCTCAGGTCCATAGCCCTTCCAATGGACCAAGTACTCCAGGTGACCCCAAAGATGCTGAGAATCCAAGATCTCCTGACCTCATACTCTTCAGCATCATCTACTGGAATCAGAGGGGTTGGATAGGTTCACTGTTAGGAAAAGCAATTCGGATCCAAAGCTTGAGTTGAGATACATGAAATGTAGGAAGAATCCAGGAGGATGCAGCCAGGGCTAAACAGAAAGTGACAAGTTTAATCATTCAAGTAATCCGGATTTGTCCCTGGAATCAAGAGCCATTCTCTTTAGTAGGACTGGAGAGTCAGATAGATCATGTTGAAAACCAAACTTTGTCCCCAGCTTGTTGATTAGGACCACGGGCTTTATATGAACTTTGCAATTGGGTTAGTATTTGTGGAAGTTCCATCTGATGTTGTTGAAGAAGTTTACTGTGTTGCTCAGCTTTGGGAACGGCGGAGTCAGTAGGGAGCCCAGGCAGAGCTTATGGTTGAAAACCATATATAGTGAAGAAGGGTGAGGTCTTTATTGATTGATGAAGATGGTTATTGGAAGTGAATTCTGCCAAGGTAGTAGAGTCAACCAGTTATCCTGAAGATAAATAGAGTAAGGACATAGATATTTTTGCAAAGTCTTATTTCTACGTTCAGTATGTAATTCAGTTTGTGAATGGTATCCAGAAGGAATGCTACAGTTGATCTGATGATTAAAGCAATTTAGAGAATGAATTTAGAGGTGACCTGAGGACCCTGATCAGAAGTAATGGAGTCTGGTACTCCATGGAGTCAAAACATCTGTTTTATATATAGAGGTGGCCTGGGCTGCTGTAGGGAGAACATTAACAGTAGTAAAATGAGCCGATTTAGTGAGCCGAACAATAACCACTAAGATGGTGCTGTGAAGTTCTGACTTTGGTAGTTCAAAGTATGACCTCCCTCAAAGGTTCTAAGGACACTGGAAGAGGGTGAAGAAGTCCTGGATTCTTAGAATGTCTGTCTTTTACACTGGCACAGATATCACAAGAGGACACACATCTAACAATGTCTTGTCTGATCTTAGGCCACAAGAAGTACCTGTGAATATACTCTAATCTCTTTAGGACTCCACCATGACCAGCAGTAGAGAGATCATAAGACTCCTTGATGCAGAAATGGAGGGAGAAATACTTGTTTTTGCTTATACAGAAGACCATTGGAAATGTAATTGCACCAATGAGGGAGGGTTATCGCCTCTCAAATGATGGGACTGTAGGATAGTATCAAGTGGTTAAAAAGGTTTGGAGTATGTAGAATGCATTCTGAACAGTGGATTGTCCTTTTGATCATATAGCTTGTACGGGATGTAGTATGCGTGCAAAATGGAGGTGTTCGAGATTATGGCTGTCGGTATATATTGTTATAGGGTATGTGGCTGCCTCAAGAAGATCCACTCCAATAATGCACATTTAATGGCTAGCAGTTCTTTATCCCCAATATCATAATTTGTTCCGCAGGTATGAGTCTTCTAGAGAAAAAAACACAGGATGGAATTGATCTTTATCTCCTAAAAGTTGGAAGAGGACTGCCCCTGTGGCAGAATCTGAAATATCCACCTCTAAAAAGAAAGGTCTATTTTGAAAAAGAACACGTTCTTAAAATTATCAAAAGCTTTTTAGGTTATCTCGGACCACTAGCACTGAATATCTGTCTTAGTTAAATGAGTGAGGGTAGACAAAGAATATGATGCAATCTGGCTTTGATACAGTAACGCTGTTACGAAACACGTCAGACATTTTTTATGTAATAACATCCCAATATAGGGAAGTTGTTTTGGATTATATCCAATACTTTTTTTAATAATAAATATTTTTAAGGATTTCACTTGTTTGTTGTTTTTGAAATATAGTACACTCTCCCTGTTAATCCAGTTAGCTAGTATCCTAAGATACCTCCGATCAGTGGAGTCACAAGTCCTCAGATAGGGGGACTTTTGTTGACTGACCGAACTGTGGAGAAGATCTATCCAGGAGGAGTGTGGTGGATATCAGCGAGGAGATCGGGAGAGACCCTGCACTGAGGGGAATCCAGTGAATGCCCCAGACTAAGAGGCGGATAGTAGCCTCTATAAATTGTGAGTAACTTACCAATAGAGGTGTTTGACTCACAGAGGTGGTGGACCGATACAAATTAAACATCTGTGCTTAGAGGTACATGCGCCCTCTTTCTTTCCGTTTTTGTTGTTACATGTTTGGAGTATCCTATGCCAGAGATAGGTTGAAGAGGTAGTGGCAGCGGTTGAGTGGAGTGACATCCTGCAGTATACGAACTGTGATCTACCTTTACATATATGGACTCTGAGTTATAATTGGAAGTATGCATACTATATATTTTTTTCATACTGCTTTTTGTATGATGTTTATGGAAGAATAAGTGCAATTTATTATTTGATCTCTTTTTCCCTCTGTCTCAGTGCCCCGTTAGTAGCGCTTTGAGAGTAGGTGTTTGTATCAAACATACCACTCTCTGTGCTATTACCGATATCCCCAGTGCGTGGACTAGATTCTTATTTTCACCTTTAGCCCCATCTTCTGCAAACATTTATGATCACTGGGCTAGGGGTAGAAAGGCAACAGATCCCTCATTTGATGGGGATGGGGTTATTTCCAAAATGGTATGCCTTGCCTAAATTTTCAATTTGTCTGTTTTTGTCTCAAACATTTAAGTGCAGGAAAACTGATTGATTGTGGTCCATGCAGTTTTGTGGTCCTGGCGCCCCCTATGGTATATCAACTCATAACAAAGGGGTAACATTTTTACACAGAAGGCCTCTATCTATCCACTACTGTATTCCAATGTTTTTGCAGTGATTTTAGTATAAATGTGTAAATGTGAAAAAAAAAATACTATTATTATTATTATTTAATTTTTTGCAATAGCTCTATCTTTTTACATAGCAAAAAAAACCTTGACTTGATGTTTTATAATTTTATAAAAATATATAGCATGCAGTATTACATAGTTTATTTTATTATTTTGTGCCTGAAGTGCAGAATAGTACAAAAATGGTTACTTGATAACTTTTTAGGAAGATCTGTGCTTAAGGAAACAATGGATTTTGTGTGTTGTAGAAAGGTGAGTTAATACATAACTTAGAACCATAAAATGTGTTTGAACAGCAAAGAAAAAATACACTTCATGGGTTCGATTCCTTTGTCACCACTAAAACGATCATTAATGCTACACTGCGTTCCGACCTGTATACACATAAATGTTCCATAGGAATTCTATAAAGGTCGTATTCGCCATCCTCCCCCTTTCTTTCCCGCCTGCCACCTGGAAAAACAAAATAGATTCTGTTTTACCTCTATCAAGTAAGCTATTTTAAAGGGATAGTAATACTTCGTTTTATCTTTATTTTATTTTGTAGGCATTAAAAAAATATGAAGAACAATATAAGTCTTATCTCTCAAACCTTTATGGTTTGAGAGATATTCACAAGCAAAGTTTCCCCTTCCCACCCCTTTTACCTAGTGTAAGCCATGTCTTCTCAGATGTGGAATCCAGTCCATAGACCAGACAGATAACAGAAGGGGACAATCTTCTTCCTATAAGAACAATGAAAGCCCTGCCCCCTTGACAAGTTTTTCAGGTTTTTCCCTTATCTTAATTGAAGATTGTCCCTCTCTGCAGTCTACCTGGGCACCTCCCTTCTGCTCTGGCTGAGCTGTGTTACATCAGTAAAAGGGGCGGGAGGGAGATATTTTGTCATTGAATTAGTCTTGAACTACAACTCTGACAGTATTGAAATAACACTCTCCAAAGTCCAAATACTATGATGATTAATTAGAGCTGCTTTCATTATGAAACATTCCTATACCTTTAAACCTAACACCCCGCCCCTTCCCGACTTGCCGTGTTACCTGCCCCCAGCAAGGGTAGGGGAGAAGGCCCAGTCCTTTGTCCAGGGCCCCCTCCCCCACCAAACCCAAGCACCACCACAGAGGGGGAAGAGGCTTCTTTGGGCACCCTTACGGCACCCTCCGCTATTTGTTACCTTGCCAGCATCCTACATAACAAGCGTAGATCCCATGTACTCATGTTGCTGGAGAATGTGCTTTGCTTTGATGTTAACCTCAAGCTATAAACCCTGGGAGAACAAGGAAAATTCAAAGGAAAACAGGTAACTTGCGATGATTCATGGCAATGGATGACATCATCATAATAAAACACAATTCCAGCTAAACAAAAGGCAGCAAAGTTGCAAAATTCTAAATATTCTATAGAAAAAGCAAAACAATTGACACACCTTGCTTGTGTTTGGACGTTCAATGAGCCACATCAGAAGGCCCCAGGGGCAGAGAAAAGAGAGAGAAGGAGACAGAGAGGAGCATACACCGAAGAGGGGTGGGGTGGTAGTGGATAGAGGAGCAGAGTGGACTGAATTGCACTACAAAAACATGTATTACACTTTTTCATACATAATATCCATACACAATCACAAACACACACCTTTCTCTTCAACGCCATACACGCGTTATCTTTATTTTCATACAGTGCAACTAAGTGAGAAGAACAGTTTGAGAGAACGTGACTGAGAATGAGCAACTGGGCAAGCGATTGTGTGTGAGTGGGCGAGTGATGAAGGGAGGTAAAAGAGAGGCAGAGAGACTACAGGGGGAGGAGCAGAGGCAGGAGGGATGAAGAGAGGTGCAGGAGAGGTGGAAGGAGAGCACAGGGCCCCCGGTCAGAGTAGAAGAGGGAGAGGTAGGGGTAGAGGGAGAGGAGTCAGAGGGTGGAGAGGTACCCACAGAAGTACACAACAGATAGGGACAGAGATGGCAGTGGGACTCGGGGAGGATCTGGAGGACGTACACACACACACACACACACACACACATATCCAGGGACAGCACAGGGAGGGCCTGACACCCAAACCAACACACAAAGTGCACAACCATCAGAGGCTAGAACAGGTGAAGATAGATTCAGGGACCCCATGTACACCTATGAGGAGGACATGGCCTGGTCCACAGCATCCTCCAACACCCAGCAATCCTCTTCACTACCAAAAAGGCCAAGGGAATCGGCTCAAGGAAGAAGCAAGCCTGGTGGCAGGTTGAAAAGGCAGTGAGCAGCATGTCCAGCTACAGGCAAACCATCGACTCCATCAAGAAATGCTGGAGTGACTGCAAGAGTAAAGTCAACAACAAAATGGGCAAAGCGGCACTGCATGCAAGGGTTACCAGTGATGAGCCCTCTACACACATCACCCTCAACGGATGGCAGGAGATGTTGAGACAGAGCCTGTCCTCGAGATCGAAGGCTGCTGTGATCCCAAAGCTAACAGAACCCTACAAGCCACAGGTAAGCAACATGGTTGTCACGGCCTGCAAAAATTCACAAATATCCACAAAAGGAACTCTAAACCCGTACCATGCTACACCCAACCCAGGGGGGATACAACCTTGGCACTCCAGCTCTTGGGTACACAACTCCCATGATATGCAAATAGCCTTTGTATGTTTGGGGGTCATCAGAGTTACATTCACCAGCAACATGAGTTACAAAGTTGTGTAACCCCACAGCAATACAACTGATACTGGCTGACATACACACACAACATGACTCCCCAGAACAGCACCACCTGATCTGTGTAACAGATCTGTGTAACAGATGTTAGTATTGCTCAAGAATACCAAAACTGTTCCAAAACTGTCTGTCACATTTAGTTGCCAGTTATACCTGAATGCTCTATGCAAACAGTACAAACAAAAATACATTGAATCAATGCTGTCTGAACAGGCCACTTCACACATGGCTAATAGTAACAGGGGCTGTATGTCATCCCCTGTGAAGTGCATCACTGGACTGCAGCTACAATAAATCACAATGCCAGTGTCAGGACTGAAATGACTACAATATAGGACCTTCTAGGGTGTAACTAGAGAGCAATGAGTAGTGAACGTACCTGGGGATCGGCGCATCTGTTGGAAGTGTCTTTGCTGTAGAGGCACTGGCCATGAAGCCATATGACAGGATAGACACTTCTTTCTCTGGGAGGTTCTGAGGGTCGGATCCTACGCTGAGCAAGGATGATCTGACTCAAAAAGGTTATGAGTCAAACACTCATGGTCTTCCAGTAGAGGAAGTACAGGTAGGAGAGTCAAAATAGAAATGACTAATGCTGGAGTGGAAGTCGGATCTTACAGAAGTTGAATGTAGCAAGGTCCACCCAGAAGCAGGGTAGTCAGATGAAGCAGATTCGAACTGGAAGAAGGGTAGTCAGACAAATCAGGGTTGTACCAGGAGCAGGGTAGTCATTGAAACATAGACTTTGATGGCAGATAAGAACCATTTGGCCCATTTAGTCTGCCCATTTTCCTACCAAAAAAAACTCAAACCTTATCTGGTCCTAGGTCTTGTCTTATGTTCAGGACAGCCTTATGCCTATCCCATGCATGTTTACATTCCATCACTGTATTAACCCCTACCATTTCTGCTGCTAGGCTATTCCACTTATCTACTACCCTCTTGGATGTCGGACATAGCAGGGTTATTCCAGAAGCAGGGTAGTCGGACATAGCAGGGTCATAACAGGAGTAGGGTAGTCACACATAGCCAGATTGTAATAGAAGTTCCATGGAGCAAGGTACTAAAAGGAAAACAGGAAAGTCAAAGGAGGAGCTGGCTTAAGAACCAAAGAAAGCAAACAATCACAGGAGGCTGGAAGCTCTACCTAGAAGGTTCATAGAACGAGCTCCAGCTGAAAGATGGCGTGAGCACTTAAATTCAGAGCAACCAATGAAAGTTGATCAGATGATCAGAAAGTGAGGGAACAGGGAGTGCCTGATAGACAGAATATGGTGCCAAAACAAGTGGTAACCGTTCAATGGGTGATGAAATCTAGCTCCAGAGGAACCTAGTATAGCACTGTAACATATTCTTAGTATGTCCATGGCACATGTGCTAGCTGTTAATACACATTACTAAATGTCATGACGCATAGCAACCCATGTCATCAACAGGTGTTAGTGGCACACACAAGCCATGGTTTGATAGCTTTTGCTTTCCAGCTGTCTGAGGCCTTAAGTCCCACGATCCACCACCAGTCAACAGCTTTGCGGGTTTCATGGAATTTGCAGTGCCCAACAGCTAGAGTCATGATAGCCCAGCCATAGCTCCATACATGTAGATCAAGTGTCATGCATGGTGTACAATGTGAACAAGCAGATGATTCCCCCCAAAAGAGGGTTATTGAAGCAAGAGAGGATAACCTCATTTTATCACTGTACAAATCATTGGTAAGACCTCACCTCGAGTATGCAGTGCAGTTTTGAGCACCAGTCCTGAAAAAAGATATTGTAGAACTGGAGAGAGTACAGTGAAGAGCAACAAACTTAATTAAGGGACAGATAGGGCAGTGGGACTCGGAGAGAATCTGGAGGAGGCATACACACAAATACATCCAGGGACATCACAGGGAGGGCCTGACACCCAAACCAACACACAAGGTGCACAACCATCAGAGGCTGGAACCGATGAAGATAGATTCAGGGACCCCATGTACACCTATGATAAGAACATGGCCTGGTCCACAGCATCCTCCAACACTCAACAATTCTCTTCACTACCAAAAAGGCCAAGGGGATCTGCTCAAGTAAGAAGCAAGGCTGGTGGCAGGTCGAAGAGGCAGTGAGCAGCATGTCCAGCTGCAGGCAAACCATCGACTCCATCAAGAAATGCTAGAGTGACTGCAAGAGCAAAGTCAACACCATGGTGGGAGAAGTGGCACTGCATGCAAGGGTTACAGTGATGGGCCCTCTGCACATATCACCCTTAACGGATGCCAGGAGATGCTGAGACACAGCCTGTCCTCAACAGTTATGGTAGAAATCGAAGGCCGCTGTGATCCCAAAGTTAAAAGAACCCTACAAGCCACAGGTAAGCAACATGGTTGTCATGGCCTGCAAAAAGTCACAAACATTCACAGAAGGAACTCTAAACCGATACCATACTCAACAACATGCTACACCCAACCCAGGGGGACACAACCTTGGCATTGCAGCTCTTGGGCACCACAACTGCCATGATACACAAACAGTCCTTGTATATTTGGGATCCTTTTTATATTTGGGGGTCATCATTAACAACAGGTGATCTCTGTGGATTCCAAACCAGGACATAATGTAACATTGTTAGTGCTTCTTCAGAGGGGGTCAGTGGAGAAGGATGCCACTGTGTGGGCTACATGAATACACAGGGACATATATTCACAAGATATGTGGAGCAGGTCTTGTGCAACACAAGGTCAATGCTGGGGAACACTGATATTCCACATTGCTTGCAATGGGTATCGTAACCACTGGAATGCTAGGGGGGTTCCAGCATTTGCAAAGCAATGTATTGGAGATCGCCATTGTGAACAACTGGACATATGGTGATTCTCATTTTCCCTTGCAGTGCACTAGGTTTATCACAGATTTCCTCATCTCTTCTTTGAGCATTCATGCAGATCAGAGTTTATCTTTCACTGGTGAGGGAGGTGCAATTCTGGATAAATACCAATGCACCGCAGGGGAATGTTGAACAGGGTACCTGTGCACCACATGTTGCTTCTAACCAGTGATGCAGGTGATCTCCCACAAATCGCAAAGTGATTTGTGTGGGATCCTTCTAGCATCTAACAAGTTGAGTACGTGTGGCGTGGTGGTAATACATTGTTATGTATGTACCTCCTGTGGTGCAGTTGATATACATCCAGATCAACTGGTGTGATGACTCAGTTAGTTAATGCACCAGCTGTAGAATCTGTTCAAGCCACAAGGTCTTAGGTTCTAGTCCCGGCAAGGTCAGGTCAGCCTTTCACCCTTCTGTGGTAGATAAAATGAGTTAAGGGCATACTTAAAACAAGAGACAATCTCCATGTATTCTTCCTGGTAAAATGCTTTCACAAAAAGCCCTGTTGCAGGCTTCACAGCAAAATAGAAAGTTATGTATGTGTGTTGACCAAATCTCACCAGTGAATGGGTATCATCTGCATAATGGTGATGGTGGAGGGATGTGATCCTGTCCCATGGGGATCCCAGATGTCATTTCCTTGAAGGTGTCAACTGCCATCATGTCACAAATATTTGTATTTTCACATGTCAGTACCATTTTCACAGGTTTTTCAAAGTGTTGTTCAGTGTATAATGCAGGTCTGGTCAATCCCACAACATTTGGTATAAGATGGGGGTTGTAGTGCCTGGCAACTGACTGCCCCACTATTGGGGATTCCTGATATACGGCAGTGTGTGTAAACATCGCCATTGTCAATGGTATTTGTATGTTTGGAAAACAGTATCTCCCGTTGACAGATGTGTGAGGGCCTCTGTGTTTGTGCAGTCCATTGAGGGCTGGGTATCAGGGTTATCACATCAAGCATGTTGAGTGGTTCTTTTGGAGGCTGTTCCCAGTGTGCGTGGTCTAGGGCTCAAGTAGGGGGGCTGCATCCTGTGGGGATTCACATATATCTCACTGCTTGTGGTTTGTGAGTGGTTGTTTTGTGGTGTTGTGAGCCATCATACTTATAGGGGAAGAATTCCCTGATGACTCTGTTCCATGTCTCAGCATCTCCCTGGGTCTCTTCATCCAGTGGATGTGGTACAGGGTCTAGTTCAATATTTTTACAGGTATGTTGTATATAGCACATGCCAGGGTATTACACACTTTAGGGGGTGTTAAACTGTAGGGCTCCAGGAGAATCATCCAGACACCTGAATATGGTTTTGAGAAGGCCAAAATGCATTCAGTCGCACTCCTTGTCCTTATGTGAGCCCCTTTGTAGATATTTTGTGTAGGTGTATGTCACATGGATTGGCCACAGGTATAAGGAGCCACGGGTTTCAGCCATATCCAGCATCCCCTGTGATGTGTAGGAGATACAGGGTGACATGTAACTCGTGTGATTTCCAATGCGGAAATGTTATAACTGATGTACTAGGGATTATGGGACCACGGCAACTAATAGCAATGTATGCTAGTCATAATAACATTGATTACCTGCCCAATAACCATCTGTCAAGGGTTCCAATCTTGAAATCCAGGAAGATAAATAATTTGCGTAGGGTTTAGGAGTCATGGCTGCTCCCGATAAAGAAGGCACACATGTGAGTGATCCTCAGGTTGTCATTGCAGACCATGTGTATGTTTATGTATAATCTGGCTCAAAATTAAATTTTTTAGGTGCAATAATTCAATGGCCTGAGATTTTACGGTGGCGTTGGTGCTGCACTATCCTATGGAGTTTTATGGTCAACTGTATTATCCCTTTGAGGGCTAGAACCATATTAGAATTTAATTACAAGAGGTTGAGCTTGTGTGAACCAGCCTCATAACCCTTAGGGGTTGCAGTACATGTTATGAATAATTACTCTATAGGTTATGAATGCCTATTGTATGTAATTCATAGGCATGCATTGTCTGTATGGTAAATTTATCATTCCTGTTGTTTTTAATCCATACTGCAATATACAGAAAGGTACCATATATGTAATGGATGTCTGGTGTATGTAATAAACAGTCATATCTATACGGTACCTATTACTCCTATTCAGTTGTAAGCTCTGCTATGTCACTAATGTAACTCCATTTTAGTTGTAAGCTTTGTGGTATCACTGGTGTAGCTCCATCTTAATGTCACAAATGCGATCACCCCTTACCTGGATTGATCATCTGGGCCGGCCCCTTTCTTCCTATTGGCTGCTCAGCATTTTTATACCTGAATCGTCTTCATGCTTCCTGTGTTTCCTGTTTGTTGCTTGACTCCATTATCAAATTGGCTTTGTTCTCTGATTTGATTCTCCCTTCTGATTTGGTAACTTGACTTTGGCTGCTTCTCTTAATACTGATCCAGCATTCCTCTTGACTTGTCTCCTGCCTGCTGATTCGGTACCTTTGCCTACCTTGGACAGATTTCCTGGCTATAGACCTCGGCTTCCCTCTTGACCCCATCTCCGGGCCGGCTCCTGTGTTGGCTTCCTCAGTCTGGCACAGTCTCCTATTCCTGCTCATCTCCTTCCTTAGTTGGCTTCTCTCTGTGCTGGTACTCCTGTGCATCTCATGGCTGGCGTCCCTACATCGAGGTGCATCCCCTCTCCTCTATCCAGCTAGTTCTGTGTTGATTTCTATCAGCTGGTTGTGCTGTGCTCCCTTACCTGCATGCCACCTAGTGAGGTTGAGTTGCAGTTCCCAGTTCTCCGTCTCCTGCTCCCTTACTGGCGTGCCACCTAGAGTCCCGTCTTCATCCTTTATATATAGATTACCTTTGGGTCTCTCAGGGACTGGTACATAGACCCTCTGTCTGTTCATTCCTTGGGTCCTCTCACTTATCTTCTGGATCACAGTACCCTTTCATACCCTTCTGGTCCCAGCTCAACTTGGACATCTGGCTTCGTGGCAAGCATCTATACCACAGTCACAAGGGTATATCAGGGGCTGTCACCAATCACAAGCTATGCACCCAAGCATCACTCTTAGCATCTGCCGGTAGGTAAGTGGGCCAGGAGTGACACTTCATTGTAAGTTCTATGATATCACTACTGTAGCTCAATTTCGGTTATAAGCATTGAACTGTACAATTAATTATTTACACAAAGAGCTGAGCTAAGAACAAGAGGTCATCCATTAAGACTTGAGGAAAGGTGCTTTTGACTAAAACAAAGGCAGGGCTTTTTTACAGTAAAGGCGGTAAAGCTATGTAATTCTTTGCCTCGGGATGTTATACTTGCAGATAATACAACTGCTTTCAAAAATGCAATGGATGCCTATCTAGTGCAGAACAATATTGAGAACTATGACAGTTGGTTTCAGTGCAGATAGGATGTTGATCCAGGGAAATATCTGACTGCCATTTGGAGTCAGGAAGGATTTTTTTTACCCTCTTGGGGCTAAATTGGAAATGGCTTCAGGGTTTTTTTTTTGTTTGCCTTCCTCTGGATCAACAGGGGTGTTTAGGCAGGGGCTGGACTTGATGGACGCATGTCTTTTTTCAGCGTTGTCAACTATGTTACTATATGTTACTCTATGGTATCATTAATGTAAGCTCTGTGATATCATTAATTTAACTATATATTAATTACTAGCAATGTGGGACGGCGTTGCCCGTCATGTCATGACCGTTGGGCGCACGTGTGTGAAATGCAGACACACTGATAAACACAGACATATGCAACATACAGGCAGACACATACCATACATCCCAAGTGTCCCTCTTTAGGAGGGACAGTCCCTCTTTGAGGGCCAAATACCTCTGTCCCTCTTTCCCACCCTGTTGTCCCTCTTTTTAGGAGGTCAGACTGCGTGCAGGGCCGGCTCCACCTATAGGCGAGGTAGGCACCGGCCTAGGGCGCACACGTAGTGGGGGCGCGGGCATGCAGCAGAGAAGAGCTGCGCCCGCACACACCACGCCGGGAACCACAACAGTCAGGTCTGTGTCGCTACTGCGCTCCCTCATTGGGTCGGATCTTTAGTAATGCAGAGCGCGCTGGGAGTCATGATCTCCCGCCGCGCTCTGCATTACTGAAGAGAAGACTGCACGGGAGCTACAGGTATGTGATGGGGGGCAAGTTGGAGCTGCTGGGGGCAAGTTGGAGAGGATGGGGGTAAGTTGGAGCGGATGGAGGTCAAAGTGCAGCTGATGGGGGCAAGTTGGAGCGGATGGGGGTCAAAGTGGAGCTGAAGGGGGGGCAAAGTGGAGCTGAAGGGGGGGCAAAGTGGAGCTGGTGGGGGCAAGTTGGAGCAGATGGGGGCCAAAGTGGAGCGGATGGGGGCAAGTTGGAGCGGATGGGGGCAAGTTGGAGCGGATAGGGGCATAGTGGAGCTGCTGGGGGCAAGTTGGAGCTGATAGGGGCAATTTGGAGCTGAGGGAGCATAGTGGAGCTGAAGGGGGGGCAAAAGTGGAGCTGGTGGGGGCAAGTTGGAGCTTATGGTGGGCAAAGTGGAGCTGATGGGGGCAAGTTGGAGCTGCTGGGGGCATAGTGGAGCTGATTGGGGGCAAAGTGGAGCCGGTGGGGGCAAGTTGGAGCGGATGGGGGGCAAAGTGGAGCTGGTGGGGAAAAAGTGGAGCTGATGGGGGGCAAAGTGGAGCTGCTGGGGGCAAGTTGGAGTTGATGGGGGGCAAAGTGGAGCTGATAAGGGGCAAGTTGTAGCTGGTGGGGGGCATCTCCAGACCAGGGGCAGACTGGCCCAGGGGTCAGAGAGAGGACAATCATGAAAAGAGGTGGGGTATAATTAGGCGGTGTATAAAGGGGTGGGACACAAGGGGCGGAGAGAAATGGGCGGCAAAATTAGGTTTTGCCTAGGGTGGCAAAAATCCTTGCACCAGCCCTGACTGTGTGGTGTGTATTACTTTGCTCTACAGCAATAAAGCAATAAACTTCAGTATATGTGTTTATACATTAGTCTGTGCAAATAAAATACTTTGGTCTTGCACTAAATCATTTATTAAGTTACATAAATAGCCAGTAATAGGTCTTGAAATAGCCTAAAAATTCTTACTAATGCCTTGCCCACCAGCCACGCCACAAAAAATATCACCTAAAAGTAAAGTGTCCCTCTTTGGCCATGTGAAATGTTGGGAGGTATGCACATACACACAGTGAGCGGCAGAGACATGCAAAAGACACGCACACACACAGACACACTGGAGATGGACACACATATGTAACAGAGATGTACACACTCACACACACACACACAACATATATGAGCAGAAACACATGCGTGCATGAGTTGTGTACCCCTCTGGCACGCAAATGGTTAAGGTATAGAGAGGCATGTCAGAGATAAATAGCAGTGGGAAGTGTATTCATACCTGGGAACATTGATTTGTGGAGTCCCTATAGGGGAGTCATGTGGTGCTGATGTGGAGAGACAAATGGGGCAATCTGGGTTAAAAGTGGGCGGGGCTTAATCGCGAGTAGGGGGCGGGGCTTAACATAAATGTGGAAAAGTGTTGTTAATAGGCTGGGGAAGGAGGAGAAGTGGGAGGGGAATGCAAGTTTACAGTGTGAGGGGTTTGAACACACTCCCTGAGGGGTTAAACTTGATACACAACCCTGTGGCAGTCAGTGGGTTAAGTGTGTACCTGATGGTTGTCTGTCCTGTGTCTTGCATGGCAAATGATTACAGTGAAGAAATAATTCAGCAGAGGGCCTACCTTAACCCTTTGAGTGCCATTTTGTTCCCCTGGTGCTGCACTACAGGTCCTGCTGAGGCCACTGGGAGTCAGGGTGAGTGACTGTGTGTGTGTGTCAGCCATATTTATTTCTGGCTTTGTGTGGTGTATGTGGTGCTGTGTGTGTGAGTGGGGGCATGTGTGTTTGGTGCTGTGTGAGTGGGACATGTGTGTGTGTGTGGTCTGTGTGTGTGAGTGGGACATGTGTGTGTGTTTGTTTGGTGCTGTGTGAGTGGGGCATGTGTGTTTGTCTGTGGTGTAGGAGCAAGTGGAGGCCATTTTATTTTTTTCTGAATTTGATAGTGGTGGGCGGGCTGCATAGTGGGGGCGGGCCAACTCCCTGCATGACTGAATCACCCAATAGGAGTAGTAACTCCTGCTTTATGCCTCCCCTGGGTGTGTTTTGGCAGGCACAAAGTCTTCTTTTATATATATAGATTAGGGGTCCATACCTCCTATGTGTACCTCTTTAGGAGATATTATGGGTCTCTACCTCCCAAGTGTCCCTCTTTAGGAGATATTAGGGGTCTATTCCTCCCAAGTGTCCCTCTTTAGGAGATATTAGGGGTCTATACAATCAAGTGTCCTTCTTTAAGTGATATTAGGGGTCCATACCTCCCAAGTGTCTCTCATTAGGAGACAGTAGGGCTCCATACCTCCCATGTATCCCTCTTTAGGAGATATTAGGGGTCTCTACCTCCCAAGTGTCCCTCTTTAGGAGATATTAGGGGTCTATTCCTCCCAAGTGTCTCTCTTTAGGAGATATTAGGGGTCTATACCTCCCAAGTGTCCCTCTTTAGGAGATATTAGGGATCCATCCCTCCCAAGTGTATCATTCTGGTGTCACTGTGTTTAGGAGATCAGACTGTGTGGTGTGTATAGAAATGTATCACCCTGGTGTCCCTGTGTTTAGGAGATCAGACTGTGTGGTGTGTATAGAAATGTATCACCCTGGTATCCCTGTGTTTAGGAGATCAGACTGTGTGGTGTGTGTATAGAAGTGTATCACCCTGGTGTCCCTGTGTTTAGGAGATCAGACTGTGTGGTGTGTATAGAAATGTATCACCCTGGTATCCCTATGTTTAGGAGATCAGACTGTGGTGTGTGTATAGAAGTGTATCACCCCGGTGTCCCTGTGTTTAGGAGATCAGACTGTGGTGTGTGTATATAAGTGTATCACCCTGGTGTCCCTGTGTTTAGGAGATCAGACTGTGTGGTGTGTATATAAGTGTATCACCCTGGTGTCCCTGTGTTTAGGAGATCAGACTGTGTGGTGTGTATATAAGTGTATCACCCTGGTGTCCCTGTGTTTAGGAGATCAGACTGTGTGGTGTATATATAAGTGTTTCACCCCGGTGCCCCTGTGTTTAGGAGATCAGACTGCGTGGTGTGTATATAAGTGTATCACCCCGGTGTCCCTGTGTTTAGGAGATCAGACTGTGTGGTGTGTATATAAGTGTATCACCCTGGTGTCCCTGTGTTTAGGAGATCAGACTGTGTGGTGTGTATATAAGTGTTTCACCCCGGTGTCCCTGTGTTTAGGAGATCAGACTGTGTGGTGTGTATATAAGTGTATCACCCTGGTGTCCCTGTGTTTAGGAGATCAGACTGTGTGGTGTGTATATAAGTGTGTCACCCTGGTGTCCCTGTGTTTAGGAGATCAGGCTGTGTGGTGTGTATATAAGTGTATCACTCTGGTGTCCCTGTGTTTAGGAGATCAGACTGTGTGGTGTGTATATAAGTGTGTCACCCTGGTGTCCCTGTGTTTAGGAGATCAGACTGTGTGGTGTGTATAGAAGTGTATCACCCTGGTGTCCCTGTGTTTAGGAGATCAGACTGTGTGGTGTGTATATAAGTGTTTCGCCCCGGTGCCCCTGTGTTTCGGAGATCAGACTGTGTGGTGTGTATATAAGTGTATCACCCTGGTGTCCCTGTGTTTAGGAGATCAGACTGTGTGGTGTGTATATAAATGTATCACCCTGGTGTCCCTGTGTTTAAGAGATCAGACTGTGTGGTGTGTATATAAGTGTTTCACCCTGGTGCCCCTGTGTTTCGGAGATCACACTGTGTGGTGTGTATATAAGTGTATCACCCTGGTGTCCCTGTGTTTAGGAGATCAGACTGTGTGGTGTGTATATAAGTGTATCACCCTGGTGTCCCTGTGTTTAGGAGATCACACTGTGTGGTGTGTATAGAATTGTTTCACCCCGGTGTCCCTGTGTTTAGGAGATCACACTGTGTGGTGTGTATACAAGTGTATCACCCCGGTGTCCCTGTGTTTAGGAGATCAGACTGTGTGGTGTGTATATAAGTGTATCACCCTGGTGTCCCTGTGTTTAGGAGATCAGACCATGTGGTGTGTATATAAGTGTATCACCCTGGTGTCCCTGTGTTTAGGAGATCACACTGTGTGGTTTGTATAGATGTGTTTCACCCCGGTGTCCCTGTGTTTAGGAGATCACACTGTGTGGTGTGTATAGAAGTGTATCACCCTGGTGTCCCTGTGTTTAGGAGATCAGAGTGTGTGGTGTGTATATAAGTGTATCACCCTGGTATCCCTGTGTTTAGGAGATCAGACTGTGTGGTGTGTGTATATAAGTGTTTCACCCCGGTGCCCCTGTGCTTAGGAGATCAGACTGTGTGGTGTGTATATAAGTGTATCACCCTGGTGCCCCTGTGTTTAAGAGATCAGACTGTGTGGTGTGTATATAAGTGTATCACCCCGGTGTCCCTGTTTTTAGGAGATCACACTGTGTGGTGTGTGTATATAGAAGTGTATCACCCTGGTGTCCCTGTGTTTAGGAGATCAGACTGTGTGGTGTGTATATAAGTGTATCACCCTGGTGTCCCTGTGTTTAGGAGATCAGACTGTGTGGTGTGTATAGAAGTGTATCACCCCGGTGTCCCTGTGTTTAGGAGATCAGACTGTGTGGTGTGTATAGAAGTGTATCACCCTGGTGTCCCTGTGTTTAGGAGATCAGACTGTGTGGTGTGTATAGAAGTGTATCACCCTGGTGTCCCTGTGTTTAGGAGATCAGACTGTGTGGTGTGTATAGAAGTGTATCACCCTGGTGTCCCTGTGTTTAGGAGATCAGACTGTGTGGTGTGTATATAAGTGTATCACCCTGGTGTCCCTGTGTTTAGGAGATCAGACTGTGTGGTGTGTATATAAGTGTATCACCCTGGTGTCCCTGTGTTTAGGAGATCAAACTGTGTGGTGTGTATATAAGTGTATCGCCCTGGTGTCCCTGTGTTTAGGAGATCAGACTGTGTGGTGTGTGTATATAAGTGTATCGCCCTGGTGTCCCTGTGTTTAGGAGATCAGACTGTGTGGTGTGTATATAAGTGTATCACCCTGGTGTCCCTGTGTGTAGGAGATCAGACTGTGTGGTGTGTATAGAAGTGTATCACCCTGGTGTCCCTGTGTTTAGGAGATCAGACTGTGTGGTGTGTATAGAAGTGTATCACCCTGGTGTCCCTGTGTTTAGATCAGACTGTGTGGTGTGTATATAAGTGTATCACCCTGATGTCCCTGTGTTTAGGAGATCAGACTGTGTGGTGTGTATATCAGTGCATCACCCTGGTGTCCCTGTGTTTAGGAGATCAGACTGTGTGGTGTGTATATAAGTGTATCACCCTGGTGTCCCTGTGTTTAGGAGATCAGACCGTGTGGTGTGTATATAAGTGTATCACCCTGGTGACCCTGTGTTTAGGAGATCAGACTGTGTGGTGTGTATATATAAGTATATCACCCTGGTGTCCCTGTATTTAGGAGGAGATCAGACTGTGTGGTGTGTATAGAAGTGTATCACCCTGGTGTCCCTGTGTTTAGGAGATCAGACTGTGTGGTGTGTATAGAAGTGTATCGCCCTGGCGTCCCTGTGTTTAGGAGATCAGACTGTGTGGTGTGTATATAAATGTATCACCCTGGTGTCCCTGTGTTTAGGAGATCAGACTGTGTGGTGTGTATATAAGTGTATCACCCTGGTGTCCTTGTGTTTAGGAGATCAGACTGTGTGGTGTATATAAGTGTATCACCCTGGTGTCCCTGTGTTTAGGAGATCAGACTGTGTGGTGTGTATATAAGTGTATCACCCTGGTGTCCCTGCGTTTAGGAGATCAGACTGTGTGGTGTGTATATAAGTGCATCACCCTGGTGTCCCTGTGTTTAGGAGATCAGACTGTGTGGTGTGTATATAAGTGCATCACCCTGGTGTCCCTGTGTTTAGGAGATCAGACTGTGTGGTGTGTATATAAGTGTATCACCCTGGTGTCCCTGTGTTTAGGAGATCAGACTGTGTGGTGTGTATATAAGTGTATCACCCCGGTGTCCCTGTGTTTAGGAGATCAGACTGTGTGGTGTGTATATAAGTGCATCACCCTGGTGTCCCTGTGTTTAGGAGATCAGACTGTGTGGTGTGTATATAAGTGTATCACCCTGGTGTCCCTGTGTGTAGGAGATCAGACTGTGTGGTGTGTATATAAGTGTATCACCCTGGTGTCCCTGTGTTTAGGAGATCAGACTGTGTGGTGTGTATATAAGTGTATCACCCTGGTGTCCCTGTGTTTAGGAGATCAGACTGTGTGGTGTGTATATAAGTGTTTCACCCTGGTGTCCCTGTGTTTAGGTGATCAGACTGTGTGGTGTGTATATAAGTGTATCACCCTGGTGTCCCTGTGTTTAGGAGATCAGACTGTGTGGTGTGTATATAAGTGTATCACCCTGGTGTTCCTGTGTGTAGGAGATCAGACTGTGTGGTGTGTATATAAGTGTATCACTATGGTGTCCCTGTGTTTAGGAGATCAGACTGTGTGGTGTGTATATAAGTGTATCACCCTGGTGTCCCTGTGTTTAGGAGATCAGACTGTGTGGTGTGTATATAAGTGTATCACAATAAAACTCACATTAATGTTTGGTTAAAGTGGATGTATCACATATGCACAACATCCTCTAAATAGTTAGGTGACACATCCAATAGCATTAAAACTGTATTATTATTATTTTGAAACTTCCATTTGGTTTAAATGTAACTTACAAAAGTATCTGCTGCGGCCACTTCCTGGTGACTGCAGTTCTCTGCGGTTCTCCGCGGTTACAGAGCTCCGCCTCTGCTCCCCTCCCTCCTCTGATGACAGAAGTGTCTGTCTGTAAGATGGAGCGTTCTCATTGGCAGAGATTGATGTCTAGCCAATGAGAGCACGCCAGCTTACTGACAGAAGTCTCCGTCATTGGAGGAAGGAGGAGAGCAGAGACAGAGCGACGGGCTGCAGTCTATACGGAAGTGGCTGCAGCGCAGACTTTTATAAGTCGCATTTAAACCAAATGGAAGCTTAAAAAGAAATAATAATAAGGTTTTAATGCTATTGGATGTGTCACCTAACTATTTAGAGAATGTTGTGCATAGGTGATACATCCACTTTAAACTTCAGTAGATGTGTTTTAAATCAGTCTGTGTAAATAAAGTACTTTGGTCTTACTCTAAATCATTTATTCAGTTACACAAATAGGAGTCAATAGGTCAAAAAATTACCTAAAAATTATCATTAATGTTCCAGCCGCCTGTCACTCCCTCAGCAATACCACCTAAAGGAAAAGTGTCCTTGTCTGACCGTGTGAAATGTTGGGAGATATGTGACTAAGACCAGTTTAAGACTATGTTCTTACAGAACTGTTTATGGACAGCTTCATTCAGCCAATGGCTTGCAGCGGGTGTGTACATCCTTGTTGGAACATCCAACCGGATTGCAGAATGTGGGTGGGGTTGATCTGTGTTCAGATTCTAGACAGTGAAAACATCCAGGAAGAGTCAGACATAATTGCAATAGGCAACACTGTATCCACTGAGACTCGCGATCTGTAACAAGATTCACAGCAGGTAAGCAGCTGGCATGGCTACACTTTAACCCATCGCTCTCCCATCTGCACCAAGTAGCACTGCTTGCTTTTTCATACAACGACTGATTCAAGAATTTCAGCTGCAGACGGACATTAGACGCAGTTCCCAGGCCTGGGCCAAGCAAGGAGTTTAGTTTTTGTTGTCTCAGTAAGCTCTCTACCCTTTGAGTGCCAGAGTGCTATGCACCACTCTAGCACTCAAAGTGTTAACCCTTCAAGGACCAGAGGAGTGTGCAACACGTTGCTTTTAAGGGTTAAGTTAGTGAGGTTGAAGTACAAACTAACAGCACTGTAGAGAATATATAAAAATTCCCCAAAATGCCCATGATTTAACCCTTTGAGTGCCAGAGGGTCTACGGAATGCATTGTTTATTTTTAACCCATCGAATGCTATCAGGGCTCCGTAGTAGTGCCTAAAAAATTAAAAAAAAAAAAAAATCCCATTGATTTAAATGGGGATTTCAACACTTGAATGTTAGAAAGGTCTCCAAAGGATTGCGGAGATGGGATTTTTTTAATCTTTTATTTTTGCACTATGGTGCAGTTTGTTTGCCCCAGAATTCCACCACTTTTCTTTTGGACATTTGGCCATACGTGAGTTAATTACCGGATCTCTGTATTAACCCCTGCATATTAGCAATGTCTTGCCCACCTCTCTGGTCTTCAGAGGGTTAATGGAGTACTTTACTGGACTTTCTTTGAATTGTCCCTGATTTATTGATGTACTATTTCAATTGTCAGCTCTGTGGCAGCTTTAGTGTCGCTCCATTTTAATGTCAGCTCTGTGGTATCACTAGTGTACCCCCATGTAAATTGTCAGCTCTGTGGTATCACTAGTGTAGCCCCAAATAAACTGTCATCTCTGTGGTATCACTAGTGTAGCCCCATTTCAACTGCTCCATTTGAATGTAAGCTCTGTAGTATCACTAGTGTATCTCAGTTTGGATTGTAAGCTCTGTGGTATCACTAGTGTATCTCAGTTTGGATTGTAAGCTCTGTGGTATCACTAGTGTATCTCAGTTTGGATTATAAGCTCTGTGGTATCTCTAGTGTATCTCAGTTTGGATTGTAAGTAATGTGGTATCTCTAGTGTATCTCAGTTTGGATTGTAAGCTCTGTGGTATCACTAGTGTATCTCAGTTTGGATTATAAGTAATGTGGTATCTCTAGTGTATCTCAGTTTGGATTGTAAGTAATGTGGTATCTCTAGTGTATCTCAGTTTGGATTGTAAGTAATGTGGTATCTCTAACGTATCTCAGTTTGGATTGTAAGTAATGTGGTATCACTAGTGTATCTCAGTTTGGATTGTAAGCACTGTGGTATCTCTAGTGTATCTCAGTTTGGATTGTAAGCTCTGTGGTATCACTAGTGTATCTCAGTTTGGATTGTAAGCTCTGTGGTATCACTAGTGTATCTCAGTTTGGATTGTAAGCTCTGTGGTATCACTAGTGTATCTCAGTTTGGATTATAAGCTCTGTGGTATCTCTAGTGTATCTCAGTTTGGATTGTAAGTAATGTGGTATCTCTAGTGTATCTCAGTTTGGATTGTAAGCTCTGTGGTATCACTAGTGTATCTCAGTTTGGATTATAAGTAATGTGGTATCTCTAGTGTATCTCAGTTTGGATTGTAAGTAATGTGGTATCTCTAGTGTATCTCAGTTTGGATTGTAAGTAATGTGGTATCTCTAACGTATCTCAGTTTGGATTGTAAGTAATGTGGTATCACTAGTGTATCTCAGTTTGGATTGTAAGCACTGTGGTATCTCTAGTGTATCTCAGTTTGGATTGTAAGCTCTGTGGTATCACTAGTGTATCTCAGTTTGGATTGTAAGCTCTGTGGTATCACTAGTGTATCTCAGTTTGGATTATAAGTAATGTGGTATCACTAGTGTATCTCAGTTTGGATTGTAAGCACTGTGGTATCACTAGTGTATCTCAGTTTGGATTGTAAGTAATGTGGTATCACTAGTGTATCTCAGTTTGGATTGTAAGCTCTGTGGTATCACTAGTGTATCTCAGTTTGGATTGTAAGCACTGTGGTATCACTAGTGTATCTCAGTTTGGATTGTAAGCTCTGTGGTATCACTAGTGTATCTCAGTTTGGATTGTAAGCACTGTGGTATCACTAGTGTATCTCAGTTTGGATTGTAAGCACTGTGGTATCTCTAGTGTATCTCAGTTTGGATTGTAAGTAATGTGGTATCACTAGTGTATCTCAGTTTGTATTGTAAGCTGTGTGGTATCACTAGTGTATCTCAGTTTGGATTGTAAGCTCTGTGGTATCTCTAATGTATCTCAGTTTGTATTGTAAGCTGTGTGGTATCACTAGTGTATCTCAGTTTGGATTGTAAGCTCTGGGGTATCACTAGTGTATCTCAGTTTGGATTGTAAGTAATGTGGTATCACTAGTATATCTCAGTTTGGATTGTAAGCACTGTGGTATCTCTAGTGTATCTCAGTTTGTATTGTAAGCTCTGTGGTATCACTAGAGTATCTCAGTTTGGATTGTAAGCTCTGTGGTATCTCTAGTGTATCTCAGTTTGGATTGTAAGTAATGTGGTATCACTAGTGTATCTCAGTTTGGATTGTAAGCTCTGTGGTATCTCTAGTGTATCTCAGTTTGGATTGTAAGCACTGTGGTATCACTAGTGTATCTCAGTTTGGATTGTAAGCTCTGTGGTATCTCTAGTGTATCTCAGTTTGGATTGTAAGTAATGTGGTATCTCTAGTGTATCTCAGGTTGGATTGTAAGCAATGTGGTATCACTAGTGTATCTCAGTTTGGATTGTAAGCTCTGTGGTATCACTAGTGTATCTCAGTTTGGATTGTAATCTCTGTGGTATCTCTAGTGTATCTCAGTTTGGATTGTAAGCTCTGTGGTATCTCTAGTGTATCTCAGTTTGGATTGTAAGCACTGTGGTATCACTAGTGTATCTCAGTTTGGATTGTAAGCTCTGTGGTATCACTAGTGTATCTCAGTTTGGATTGTAAGCACTGTGGTATCTCTAGTGTATCTCAGTTTGGATTGTAAGCTCTGTGGTATCTCTAGTATATCTCAGTTTGGATTGTAAGCTCTGTGGTATCTCTAGTGTATCTCAGTTTGGATTGTAAGCACTGTGGTATCTCTAGTGTATCTCAGTTTGGATTGTACGCTCTGTGGTATCACTAGTATATCTCAGTTTGGATTGTAAGCAATGTGGTATCACTAGTGTATCTTAGTTTGGATTGTAAGCTCTGTGGTATCACTAGTGTATCTCAGTTTGGATTGTAAGCTCTGTGGTATCTCTAGTGTATCTCAGTTTGGATTGTAAGCTCTGTGGTATCTCTAATGTATCTCAGTTTGGATTGTAAGCTCTGTGGTATCTCTAGTGTATCTCAGTTTGGATTGTAAGCTCTGTGGTATCACTAGTTTATCTCAGTTTGGATTGTAAGCTCTGTGGTATCACTAGTGTATCTCAGTTTGGATTGTAAGCTCTGTGGTATCTCTAATGTATCTCAGTTTGGATTGTAAGCTCTGTGGTATCTCTAATGTATCTCAGTTTGGATTGTAAGCTCTGTGGTATCACTAGTGTATCTCAGTTTGGATTGTAAGCTCTGTGGTATCTCTAATGTATCTCAGTTTGGATTGTAAGCACTGTGGTATCACTAGTGTATCTCAGTTTGGATTGTAAGTAATGTGGTATCACTAGTGTATCTCAGTTTGGATTATAAGTAATGTGGTATCACTAGTGTATCTCAGTTTGGATTGTAAGCTCTGTGGTATCACTAGTGTATCTCAGTTTGGATTGTAAGTAATGTGGTATCACTAGTGTATCTCAGTTTGGATTGTAAGCTCTGTGGTATCACTAGTGTATCTCAGTTTGGATTGTAAGTAATGTGGTATCACTAGTGTATCTCAGTTTGGATTGTAAGCTCTGTGGTATCTCTAATGTATCTCAGTTTGTATTGTAAGCTGTGTGGTATCACTAGTGTATCTCAGTTTGGATTGTAAGCTCTGGGGTATCACTAGTGTATCTCAGTTTGGATTGTAAGTAATGTGGTATCACTAGTGTATCTCAGTTTGGATTGTAAGCACTGTGGTATCTCTAGTATATCTCAGTTTGGATTGTAAGCTCTGTGGTATCTCTAGTATATCTCAGTTTGGATTGTAAGCAATGTGGTATCACTAGTGTATCTCAGTTTGGATTGTAAGCTCTGTGGTATCACTAGTGTATCTCAGTTTGGATTGTAAGCTCTGTGGTATCACTAGTGTATCTCAGTTTGGATTGTAAGCTCTGTGGTATCTCTAGTGTATCTCAGTTTGGATTGTAAGTAATGTGGTATCACTAGTGTATCTCAGTTTGGATTGTAAGCTCTGTGGTATCTCTAGTGTATCTCAGTTTGGATTGTAAGCACTGTCGTATCACTAGCGTATCTCAGTTTGGATTGTAAGCTCTGTGGTATCACTAGTGTATCTCAGTTTGGATTGTAAGTAATGTGGTATCACTAGTGTATCTCAGTTTGGATTATAAGTAATGTGGTATCACTAGTGTATCTCAGGTTGGATTGTAAGCAATGTGGTATCACTAGTGTATCTCAGTTTGGATTGTAAGCTCTGTGGTATCACTAGTGTATCTCAGTTTGGATTGTAAGCTCTGTGGTATCTCTAGTGTATCTCAGTTTGGATTGTAAGCACTGTGGTATCACTAGTGTATCTCAGTTTGGATTGTAAGCTCTGTGGTATCACTAGTGTATCTCAGTTTGGATTGTAAGCACTGTGGTATCTCTAGTGTATCTCAGTTTGGATTGTAAGCTCTGTGGTATCTCTAGTATATCTCAGTTTGGATTGTAAGCTCTGTGGTATCTCTAGTATATCTCAGTTTGGATTGTAAGCTCTGTGGTATCTCTAATGTATCTCAGTTTGGATTGTAAGCTCTGTGGTATCTCTAGTGTATCTCAGTTTGGATTGTAAGCTCTGTGGTATCACTAGTTTATCTCAGTTTGGATTGTAAGCTCTGTGGTATCACTAGTGTATCTCAGTTTGGATTGTAAGCTCTGTGGTATCTCTAATGTATCTCAGTTTGGATTATAAGTAATGTGGTATCTCTAGTGTATCTCAGTTTGGATTGTAAGTAATGTGGTATCACTAGTGTGTCTCAGTTTGGATTGTAAGCTCTGTGGTATCTCTAACGTATCTCAGTTTGGATTGTAAGTAATGTGGTATCACTAGTGTATCTCAGTTTGGATTATAAGTAATGTGGTATCACTAGTGTATCTCAGTTTGGATTGTAAGCTCTGTGGTATCTCTAACGTATCTCAGTTTGGATTGTAAGTAATGTGGTATCACTAGTGTATCTCAGTTTGGATTGTAAGCTCTGTGGTATCTCTAGTGTATCTCAGTTTGGATTGTAAGCACTGTGGTATCACTAGTGTATCTCAGTTTGGATTGTAAGCTCTCTGGTATCACTAGTGTATCTCAGTTTGGATTGTAAGTAATGTGGTATCTCTAGTGTATCTCAGGTTGGATTGTAAGCAATGTGGTATCACTAGTGTATCTCAGTTTGGATTATAAGTAATGTGGTATCACTAGTGTATATCAGGTTGGATTGTAAGCAATGTGGTATCACTAGTGTATCTCAGTTTGGATTGTAAGCTCTGTGGTATCACTAGTGTATCTCAGTTTGGATTGTAAGCTCTGTGGTATCTCTAGTGTATCTCAGTTTGGATTGTAAGCTCTGTGGTATCACTAGTGTATCTCAGTTTGTATTGTAAGCTCTGTGGTATCTCTAGTATATCTCAGTTTGGATTGTAAGCTCTGTGGTATCACTACTGTATCTCAGTTTGGATTGTAAGCACTGTGGTATCACTAGTGTATCTCAGTTTGGATTGTAAGCACTGTGGTATCTCTAGTGTATCTCAGTTTGGATTGTAAGCTCTGTGGTATCATTAGTGTATCTCAGTTTGGATTGTAAGCAATGTGGTATCACTAGTGTATCTCAGTTTGGATTGTAAGCACTGTGGTATCACTAGTGTATCTCAGTTTGGATTGTAAGCTCTGTGGTATCACTAGTGTATCTCAGTTTGGGTTGTAAGCACTGTGGTATCACTAGTGTATCTCAGTTTGGATTGTAAGCACTGTGGTATCACTAGTGTATCTCAGTTTGGATTGTAAGCTCTGTGGTATCTCTAGTGTATCTCAGTTTGGATTGTAAGCTCTGTGGTATCACTAGTTTATCTCAGTTTGGATTGTAAGCTCTGTGGTATCTCTAGTGTATCTCAGTTTGGATTGTGGGTATCACTAGTGTATCTCAGTTTGGATTGTAAGCACTGTGGTATCTCTAGTGTATCTCAGTTTGGATTGTAAGCACTGTGGTATCACTAGTGTATCTCAGTTTGGATTGTAAGCTCTGTAGTATCTCTAGTGTATCTCAGTTTGGATTGTAAGCTCTGTGGTATCTCTAGTGTATCTCAGTTTGGATTGTAAGCAATGTGGTATCACTAGTGTATCTCAGTTTGGATTGTAAGCTCTGTGGTATCACTAGTTTATCTCAGTTTGGATTGTAAGCTCTGTGGTATCTCTAACATATCTCAGTTTGGATTATAAGTAATGTGGTATCACTAGTGTATCTCAGTTTGGATTGTAAGCTCTGTGGTATCTCTAACGTATCTCAGTTTGGATTATAAGTAATGTGGTATCACTAGTGTATCTCAGTTTGGATTGTAAGCAATGTGGTATCACTAGTGTATCTCAGTTTGGATTGTAAGCAATGTGGTATCACTAGTGTATCTCAGTTTGGATTGTAAGCTCTGTGGTATCACTAGTGTATCTCAGTTTGGATTGTAAGCTCTGTGGTATCACTAGTGTATCTCAGTTTGGATTGTAAGCACTGTGGTATCACTAGTGTATCTCAGTTTGGATTGTAAGCATTGTGGTATCACTAGTGTATCTCAGTTTGGATTGTAAGCACTGTGGTATCACTAGTGTATCTCAGTTTGGATTGTAAGCTCTGTGGTATCTCTAATGTATCTCAGTTTGTATTGTAAGCACTGTGGTATCACTAGTGTATCTCAGTTTGGATTGTAAGCTCTGTGGTATCACTAGTGTATCTCAGTTTGGATTGTAAGCTCTGTGGTATCTCTAATGTATCTCAGTTTGTATTGTAAGCACTGTGGTATCACTAGTGTATCTCAGTTTGGATTGTAAGCTCTGTGGTATCACTAGTGTATCTCAGTTTGGATTGTAAGCACTGTGGTATCACTAGTGTATCTCAGTTTGGATTGTAAGCACTGTGGTATCACTAGTGTATCTCAGTTTGGATTGTAAGCACTGTGGTATCACTAGTGTATCTCAGTTTGGATTGTAAGCTCTGTGGTATCTCTAATGTATCTCAGTTTGGATTATAAGTAATGTGGTATCACTAGTGTATCTCAGTTTGGATTGTAAGCTCTGTGGTATCTCTAATGTATCTCAGTTTGGATTGTAAGCACTGTGGTATCACTAGTGTATCTCAGTTTGGATTGTAAGCTCTGTGGTATCATTAGTGTATCTCAGTTTGGATTGTAAGCTCTGTGGTATCACTAGTGTATCTCAGTTTGGATTGTAAGCACTGTGGTATCTCTAGTGTATCTCAGTTTGGATTGTAAGCTCTGTGGTATCACTAGTGTATCTCAGTTTGGATTGTAAGCTCTGTGGTATCTCTAATGTATCTCAGTTTGTATTGTAAGCACTGTGGTATCACTAGTGTATCTCAGTTTGGATTGTAAGTAATGTGGTATCACTAGTGTATCTCAGTTTGGATTGTAAGCACTGTGGTATCACTAGTGTATCTCAGTTTGGATTGTAAGCACTGTGGTATCTCTAGTGTATCTCAGTTTGGATTGTAAGCTCTGTGGTATCTCTATTGTATCTCAGTTTGGATTGTAAGCTCTGTGGTATCACTAGTGTAGCTCCATTTCAATTGCTCCATTTGAATGTAAGCTCTGTGGTATCTCTTGTGTATCTCAGTTTGGATTGTAAGCTCTGTGGTATCTCTAGTGTATCTCAGTTTGGATTGTAAGCACTGTGGTATCACTAGTGTATCTCAGTTTGGATTGTAAGCTCTGTGGTATCTCTATTGTATCTCAGTTTGGATTGTAAGCTCTGTGGTATCACTAGTGTAGCTCCATTTCAATTGCTCCATTTGAATGTAAGCTCTGTGGTATCTCTAGTGTATCTCAGTTTGGATTGTAAGCTCTGTGGTATCACTAGTGTATCTCAGTTTGGATTGTAAGCAATGTGGTATCACTAGTGTATCTCAGTTTGGATTGTAAGCTCTGGGGTATCACTAGTGTATCTCAGTTTGGATTGTAAGCTCTGGGGTATCACTAGTGTATCTCAGTTTGGATTGTAAGCTCCTGTGGTATCACTAGTATATCTCATTTGGGATTGTAAGCACTGTGATATCACTAATGTATCTCAATTTGGATTGTAAGCTCTGGGGTATCACTAGTGTAGCTCCATTTCAATTCTAAGCTGTTTGGTACATCAAAAATAATTAGGTTGCAAATAATCCAGAGTTAATAACTGTATATCACAGTGCCCGTGTAGTTTGGCGACATTTTGACACTAAATGCCTGATGCTTTCTTATTGGCAGGCGTGCAGACATCACTATGGAAAGATGTCTGCGCTCCTTCCTGCTTGTCAGCCCCGGAACAGTGGATAATACTATTTAACAGGGTAATAATTCTGGCGAATAGCACTACTGAGCAGCTAGTCGCCAGATGAGGAATTATTGGAGGTCAAGTTGTGTAGGGGTGGTAGTTCCGCTTTAACACCAGTTGCGATGATTTAATGACAATTCTTTCAAAATGACCATACCTGAGAACTCTTAGGGTTTAAGCCCAAGAAACCTAGACTCAGGGTTTCCACCCAAATCTCAGATGGACTGGACTGATTCTTGAGCAAACCACTTGCACCATGGAACACAAAAAATAAAAATGCCATTGATTTAAATAGAACTGTTATCACCTTGAATGTTTGACAGATTTTCTTTGCAATGCGTTGCATACCCCTCTGGCACTGAAAGAGTTAAGGACCAGAGGGGTGAGCTTTACACAAGGTTCTGGTTCTTGCAGAGTTAAAGGGATAGTAATACTTCATTTTAACTTTATTTTATTTTGTAGGCATTAAAAAAACATGAAGAACGATATAAGTCTTATCTCTCAAACCTTTATGGTTTGAGAGATATTCACAAGCAAAGTTTCCCCTACCGCCCCTTTTACCTAGTGTAAGCCATCTCTTCTCAGATGTGGAATGCAGTCCATAGACCAGACAGATAACAGAAGGGGACAATCTTCTTCCTATGAGAACAATGAAAGCCCTGCCCCCTTGACAAGTTTTTCAGCTTTTTCCCTTATCTTAATTGAAGATTGTCCCTCTCTGCAGTCTACCTGGGCACCTTCCTTCTGATCTGGCTGAACAGGGGGGGGGGGGGGGGTACTTTGCTTGTGAATATCTCTTAAACCATAAAGGTTTGAGAGATAAGACTTATATCGTTCTTCATGTTTTTATAATGCCTACAAAATAAAATAAAGATAAAACGAAGTATTACTATCCCTTTAAGGGTACCATGTACAGTGACCAAGGTTTGAAGTCCTGTGGTTCTGCTGCTACCAATTGGTATGTCAGCCCCCATGGACATCATATCAAATCTGGAAAAAGGGCAGAATGTGTAGGTGCCACAGGAAGTGTAGTGGGAGGGTAATTATTATGACTTTTTAGTTTACATTTAAAGCGGAACTAACACCCCTACAAGATGTACCCTTAATTAAAGTGTTATCATCCGTCATAACGCGCTGTGCAATTATTTTTTTTTTTTAAAGTGTTATTAAAGAATAAATCGTAATTGCAAAAAGTACCTGGTTACGTCTTCCCCCACAAAAGCGCATTGCGCATGACCGCAACAGAGCAGCAAGCGCGGTCAGGTCATTCTAGCATAGTGCGAGCGGTTTACATGAACGCGCTCGCACTATGCTAGAATGAACTGACCGCGCTTGAGATTAAGAGCGCGCCTGGTCACGAGAATCTAAAGCTGATGACGTAGGTGTTTTTGTGTAGCCGGGGGGAGTTACAAGAGAGCCGATCGGCTCTGTTGCTGTCATGCACAATGCACTTTTCTGGGGGAAGACGTCACACTTTAAAAAAAAATAAATAATAATAATTACACAGCGCGTTATAACGGATGATAACACTTTAATTGAGGCTACATCTTGTAGGGGTGTTAGTTCCGCTTTAAGTACCTTTCTTCAGATATTGTTATTGTGAAATCCTGCAATTGTTCCTGGTTTTGGTGCAAACTGAAAGTGAAAGTATTATGAAGATGTTTCTGTCCCTGATTGTAAAACTTTAATACCTAGGTTACTAGCACAGTGCGTTCAAGGGGCAAAGATGATCATTTATTAAAGTTAGTGTTATGCAAAATTAGTGCAGAAAAATGTATAAAAGAGAAAAAAAATTACATTTGTTTGTATGTGGTTTATTTGTTTATTCTGAAAAAAAGTAGGGTTATCATACATGGGAACCATATCTGGGAACTCTCATGGTTTTGACCCAAATCTCAGGCTGAAGGGTCAAATTCTCAGGGTGAGAGAGTCCAGTGTTACCTATTATATATTCTGCTCCAGTTAATTACTTCTTAAAGGGATAGTAATACCTAAAATGTAAAAAAAAATATGTTGTAGGGTTTATCCCCCTGAATAAAACAAGAGTACTCCCACTGCTGAAAGGTGTTTCATTCAAAACTTATGAATTTTCAAAGTTGAATTTTTTAGGTGCAATATCACAGTGGCCTGAAATTGTACAGTGGCGCTATTGCTACACGATCCTATGGACAGCTCTGGTCTCAGGACCATAAATCTCCATAGGATGGTGTAGCAACAGCGCCACTGTAAAATTTCAGGCCACTGTGATATTGCACCTAAAAAATTCAACTTTGAAAATTAATAACTTTTGAATGAAACACCTTTCAGCAGTGGGAGTACTCTTGTTTTACTCAGGGGGATAAACCCTACAACATATTTTTTTTTACATTTTAGGTATTACTATCCCTTTAAGTCTTGGTACCACTTGTACCCGTAAGGCAGAGGGAAAGTCCTGCTTGTCTTGTGTGTGTTCATGCAGAGAGAACTTACTTCTCAAATGTCCCTCTTTAGGAGATATTAGGGGTTCACGCCTCCCAAGTGTCCCTCTTTAGGAGATTTTAGGGGTCCACACCTCCCAAGTGTGCCTCTTTAAGAGATATTAGGGGTCAATACTTCCCAAGTATCCCTCTTTAGGAGATATTAGGGGTCCATACCACCCAAGTGTCCCTCTTTAGGAGATATTAGGGGTCCATACCACCCAAGTGTCCATCTTTAGGAGATATTAGGGGTCCATACCTCCCAAGTGTCCCTCTTTAGGAGATATTAGGGATCCATACCACCCAAGAGTCCCTCCTTAGGAGATATTAGGGATCTACCTCCCAAGTGTCTCTCTGTAGGAGATATTAGGAGTCCATACCTCCCAAGTGTCCCTCTTTAGGTGATATTAGGGGTCTATACCTCCCAAGTGTCTCTCTTTAGTAGATTTTAGGGGTCCATACTTCCCAAGTGTCCCTCTTTGAGATCCAAATACCTTTGTCCTTCTTTCCCACCCTGGTGTCCCTGTGTTTAGACTGTGAGGTGTGTATATAAGTGTATCACATTTCTCCACAGCAATAAAACTCACATTAATGTTTGTGTAAATTTCAGTACATGTGTTTATAAATTAGTCTGTGTAAATAAAGTACTTTGGTCTTTCTCCAAGTAATTTATTCAGTTACACAAAAAAAGTGTTAATAGGTCATTAAAGAACCTAAAAATTATTGGTAATCCCTGCCCACCAGCCACACCACCAGCAACATTTGAAATTTTGGGAGGTATGAAGTTGTATATTAATGGCTCCTTGAGAACCATACCTGGAAACTTCTTCCCCTTGAGCCACCGAGACACATTTGCTGCCAACCAGGGGGATGTCAATGACACAATATGGTTCATAAAGGGGGTGGTGCTAAATTGGATGGGTGGTGCTTACTCATCTATGGTCATAATGTGGTCAGGAAGTGGGAAAAATGGGGTGGGAAGGAGATGTAGGCAGGAGGTGGGACGAACAGGGTGGAAAGGAGGAGAAGTGAGCGGAAAGTGGGAGGAGCAGGGCGGGAAGAAGGAGAAGTGGGAGGGAAGGGGGAGGAACAGGTTTGAAAGGAGAAGAAACTCACCACCGCATCTGTCCCTGAAGACCTGGTAATTCAGTCTGAAAACCAAGGGGCAGATCGGAAGAGTTCACAGGTATGTTGGGGATTGTATCACCTCTCGATTACAGTGAACAGGGATATATTGCAGAGAATCTATATTATAGGAATGTTATGGTAATATCTCAGGGGCAGCTCATTTTGAAAGGCATAGTAATACTTCGTTTTATCTTAATTTTATTTTGTAGGCATTAAAAAAACATGAAGAACGATATAAGTCTTATCTCTCAAACCTTTATGGTTTAAGAGATATTCACATGCAAAGTATCCCCCTCCCGCCCCTTTTACTGATGTAACACTGTCCAGCCAGATCAGAAGGGAGGTGCCCAGGTAGACTGCAGAGAGGGACAATCATCAATTAAGATAAGGGAAAAACCTGAAAAGCTTGTCAAGGGGGGCAGGGCTTTCATTGTTCTCATAGGAAGAAGATTGTCCCCTGCTGTTATCTGTCTGGTCTATGGACTGGATTCCACATCTGAGAAGAGATGGCTTACACTAGGTAAAAGGGGCAGGAGGGGAAACTTTGCTTGTGAATATCTCTCAAACTATAAAGGTTTGAGAGAAAAGACGTATATCATTCTTCATGTTTTTTTAATGCCTACAAAATAAAATAAAGTTAAAACGAAGTATTACTATCCCTTGAAAGTTACCACTTCTGCTGGGAACCATCTTGTCTCCAGCCCCCAGAACAGTGTTTCACAGCGTCCGTCTTCACCAGATGCAGTTCATATTGTTAAGCTATCCCTGCTTGTTAGGAGGTGATTAATCAGTGACTGCTCTGAATCGGGGATACCTTTAACTCTCTGTGTGCCAGAAAGGTATGCGCTGAATACCTCTTTGGCACTCAAACGTTTAGAACCTGATTCATTCACTTGCTACATGGACCAGAGATGGGAATCATTACCCCAAAGTAAGAGAGATTGTTGGTGGGGGGGGACATTTTCAAAAAGTGGGTGGGATTGGGAAGAGGGAAGGTGGGGTTTGCCCTTAAAGTGTTAGTAATGTCTGAAAAAAACTTTTTTGCATTTAGAAGAGCTTAAAAAGCTGATCTAAATGCGAAAAAACCGTATCTCTCAAACCGCTATGGTTTAAGAGATACGGGCGTTTAAAGTTTGATTTCTCCTACTGACAGCTGTAAAGCTGTCAGCAGGAGTTCCGAGTCGGTCGACACGCTGGCACTTGAGAAGTGCCGGGATCTTGTTACTTACATGGAATCCCTTCAATGGAATGGTCTAAAACGTGTGTCTAGTGTTCAGGCACACGTTTTAGACCATTCCAATAAAGGGATTTCATGTAAGTAAAGAGAACTCGGCACTTCTCAAGCACCAGCGTGTCGACCGACACGGGTCTTCTGCTGACTGCGTTACAGCTGTCAGTAGGAGAAATCAAACTTTAAACGCCCGTATCTCTTAAACCATAGCGGTTTGAGAGATACCGTTTTTTGCATTTAGATCAGCTTTTTAAGCTCTTCTAAATGCAAAAAAGTTTTTTTCAGACATTACTAACACTTTTTAAAAATGAGTAGATTGGGATGGGGTTGCTGGATGGGGGTGCTGACCCCGGCTATGGCTGATTATCCAATACGGTACTGACCTTGGCTTGGCTGACTAACCTCTCTGTGCTGACCCTGGCTCTGGCTGACTATCCGATACGGTACTGACCTTGGCTTGGCTGACTAACCTCTCTGTGCTGACCCTGGCTCTGGCTGACTATCCGATACAGTACTGACCTTGGCTTGGCTGACTAACCTCTCTGTGCTGACCCTGGCTCTGGCTGACTATCCGATACGGTACTGACCTTGGCTTGGCTGACTAACCTCTCTGTGCTGAGTCTGGCTCTGGCTGACTATCCGATATGGTACTGACCTTGGCTTGGCTGACTAACCTCTCTGTGCTGACCCTGGCTCTGGCTGACTATCCGATATGGTACTGACCTTGGCTTGGCTGACTAACCTCTCTGTGCTGACCCCGGCTGGGGCTGACTATCCGATATGGTACTGGCCTTGGCTTGGCTGACTAACTGCTCTGTGCTGACTCCGGCTCCAGCTGACTATCCGATACGTTTCTGACCCTTGGCCTGACTGACTCCGCTCCTACGCTAGACCGTGCTCTAGCAGATCTCTCTGGTACAAGCTGTGCTCAGTATCCTCCCGCTGTTCCAGACTTTGTCTCTGACTATCCTATACTGCTTAATACCGATGGTTAGTGCCTTTGGGTGCACCTTAGCATACAAGGAATTTGAGTCACCGTTGCCCATAGCTACCCTAGAGTTCTGGGGAATTCTTGTTGCCATTGCCTGTAGGTTTACCCTAGCATTCTAGGGTATCCGAGTCTGTTACCTTGGTGTAGCCTAGTGTCCTAGGGGAGCATTACTCATATTAGTTTGAGTGATTCCGCTTTACTTGCACTAGTAGCTACTGCTATCCTTGCTACCTTCCCATTCTGTAGTCAGATTGGGATCAGTTCCTGTTCCGTCAGTGGATCGTGTGCTGTCTCCACACCTGGTCCTGTGAGGGATGGGGAAGTGCTTTCCGTATTTATTTTTTGATCTTATTTTAATAAAGATGTTGATTTTACTGTATCTGTACTTGTCAGTGTCGTTATTCCATAGTCACTCTGTGACACTCAGTCAGGTCTGTGTTATTGGAGCTTGTTATTCATACTTGATGGAGACTTGGTTGGGGGGGCAGGGGCATGGTGGCAGCCCTAAATGTCACTCCTGTGTGCCTCTCAGACAGTAACACACAAAAGATGAGTCGGTGGAGGTGTCAAAAAAATATTTTTTGACTGGTAGCACCTGGAGCGGCATGCTTCAGCACACCATGTTACAAGCATACAAGTTGTAGCCATTACCATTAGGTCCTTCCGTAACCCTTTGAGTGCCAGAGGGGTATGCAAGGAATAGCTCAGCAATGTGTTGCGTATACCTGGCACTCATTGGGTTACCAGTAGGACCATGAATTAATACAAAGAAAATCGTTTTAGGGAAAATATTTGAAGCTGAGACACAATGCAGTATAGCAAACAATTCTACACACTAGAATCAATGCAGGCTGAAGTGCCGTTTAAGAAAGCGACATGAGAGTCTCGCGTTTTCATGCAGTGCGAGATTCTCATGTCGCCATTTTAATCACGGCAAAGTGGTTAATCCGCCATGTGCCGACACAATGTTTTTTCTGCAACCTTTTAAAAGGATACCACCCAAAAGAGGACTCATAGACTGCTTCTGTTCATGTGTTAATGACACAAATCGTGTCGTAAAAGTGGGTGGTACTTAATCAGGTGGGCAGGGCTTAACCACTATTGGGCAGAGAAGTGGGTGGAATATGGTGGGCAGCAGGCAGAATGCATAAGGAATGGGCGGAGTTTCCCAAGGAATTCAGAGTTACCCAGGGAACTCAAGACAGCCAGAGACTCGGCCTCTGTCCCCAGAGACCTGGTAATGAATTCTAAAAAACTGAGTCTAAAGGGCAAATCAGGAGAGTTCTGTGACTACCAGTGGACAATGGAAAAAGGCTGAGGGGTCAGACAGTATAGGAGTGTTTCTGTGGCTACCAGTGGATAATGGAACAAGGCAAGAGTGTCAGACAGTGTTTATGAGGATCTGTGACTGCCGGATGACAGTGGAACAAGGCTGGGGTGTCAGACAGTATAGAGGTGGTCCTGTGACAACCAGTGGAACAAGGCTGGAGTGTCAGACAGTGTTTATGAGGATCTGTGACTGCCGGATGACAGTGGAACAAGGCTGGGGTGTCAGTCAGTATAGAAGTGGTCCTGTGACAACCAGTGGAACAAGGCTGGAGTGTCAAACAGTGTATATGTGGATCTGTGACTACCAGCGGAACAAGGCAGGGGTATCAGATAGTGTATGTGTAGTTCTAATACCTAGGAACTTTTAGTTGCAGTGTCTCAGGAGGGGAGTCCTCTGGTGTGGTAGGGGTGATAAAAATGATGCGGATTGCGTCATAAACGGCGGGGCTTGAAGCGAGTTGGGGGGCAGGGTTTAAAAAATGTGACACAGCTATTAAAAGAAGGCTGGGGAAGGAGGAACACATGGGGAAAGAGCAGAAGTGGGCAGAGTATCAATATAGTTCCAAGATATGGTAGTTCTGTAGCTTCTAGAAGAACAAGGCTGGAGTGTCAGACAGTGTATATGTGGATCTGTGACTACCAGTAGAACAAGACTGGGTGTCACAATACCTTATTTCCAGAGCTGCCACTTCAGCGATGCTTGGCATCTTTCCACGCATCATCTGCAGGCAAGAGGCTTCAAGCATGCTGCAGGCCTCTGTTTTATGTGTGTTTGTTTCCTGTAGTCTCCTCCTACCTACTTCCTCCTTCTAGCTGCTCCTCCTACTTGCTTCCTCCTACCCTTACTTTGTTGTTCTGAGCAGTTCATTTTCTAGTATTCCTGATTCCTGTGTATGATCCGGCTTGTCTGTCCGTCCATTCTGGTGTTGACCTGTGGCTCTGTCTGACTATTCTCCTCGGCATTCCGATTTGGCTCAGATATCCTTTCTGGTGCAAACCTGTGACTCTGGCTGACTACCCGCTCCATGTATGACTTTGGCTTGTCTGAATATCCTATCTGGTACTTACTAGAAGGCTTTGTCTGTTCCCTCAGTTTGTTGGTTCTGTTATTCAGACATACTTCCTAGTACTGACCTGGGGCTCTAGCAGACTCCTAGCTACTGACTGCAGGCTGAGTCAGTATCTGTTGGGCGTTACCTTATCACGAGACTCCAGTGGGCTGAGGCCTAGTCTCGGACAGTGTGGTGCAGAGATTGGGAGACTGCTATTCCTGATACAGTGCTCACCGTTTCAGTCACCCACTGTGTATATATTTAAATATTGCATTACTGTCATTATTCTCATAATAAAGGTTCTATTAACTATACCATCTGACTCCTGGTTTTGCTTGCCAACCGTAACACTGGGGTGTCAGACAGTGTATGTGTGGCTCTGTGACTACCAGTAGAACAAGGCTGGGGTGTCAGACACTGTATGTGTGGATCTGTAATTACCAGTGGACAACGGAAAAAGGCTGAGGGGTCAGGCAGTAGAGGAGTGTTTCTGTGGCTATCAGCGGATGGGAGGAGGAGGATTAAAACACATCAAAGAGTGTGTTCTGTAAGATTCATGATATCATGAAATAAGCATTGTAGGTTACATGCTAGAACATGCACTATAAGCTAAAGAAAATAATTATCAGACAAATGTAATGTATACCATATCTGAGGAAAACAAACGTACATGATATAAGCTTAATAAATGTAGACTCTAGCCTTCCTACACATTAATTTATGACAGAACTTTGTACTGACAGCAATAATGTCATTTGTCTACAGAAAATCTTGTACCCAAATGCTCCAACATACACGTTTGCTCTTTTATGGGCTAGATTCTATCACACCCACACACATACACACATGGTAGACTATTTAGTCTAAAAACAGATTTCTTTATGGTACTTACACCAATCAAGTAGAGTCAATGACCTAGTGACATGGAATGCATTGATTCTATGTGATATGTTATTTGCTTCTGTAGAGATTTAATAAGCACTTGTCTCAGTGGGGGGCTAGGGGGTACAAGTTCCATGGTCTTATTTTCTTTGTTGGATGCTGTCAACAGTGGGATAATCCAGCTGCAACTCTTAATTTATTATATTCTCATTAATTGTGGTAATTAACCTTTGAGGTCATGCTGCATATAGTTCCAAGTTTCATATAAATGCACCTTCCTCACTAGGTGATTGACTGAGAAACAACATTGCAGATTTTGGCCTAATTTTTGGAATGGTTTAATCTAGTAATATGGGGTGTCATTTTCTTTCCCGGCGGTGAGATGTGTCCAATGGGGCTCCATTGCATGTGGGCCCATGATTGAAAAGATCTTTTCCAGTGGCATAACTATAGGGGTGGCAGGGGTCACACTTACGACCTGGCCCGTTACTCCAGGGGCCCGGCCCCCCTGCGACCCCTTCGCCTAGCTCCCGCAATCTCCCGCCGCTGCTCTAGTAATGCAGAGCGCTGGGAGATGACATCGTCTCCATGACATCATCTCCCAGCGCTCTGCATTACTAAGAGGACCGAGCGGGAGCTCCAGGTAGGAGATGGGGCATTGTGAAGATTGAGGGGCATTGTAGAGGGGGTCATTGTGGTCAAGGGGGGCCAATGTGGTGGTGGTGGTGGGGCCCGTGGCAATTCTTGCACCAGGGCCCGGTGGCTTCTAGTTACTTCTCTGATCTTTTCAGCTGGTATATTTTTAGAAAACTTTTTCCTATTATTAGTTTCCCACTTGTTTTGTGGGCAATAGTCCAGTCTTCTTCTTCTTTTTTTTATTCAGGTCCTGGAGTGATGGAACTCCATTCATGTGTGGGCTACTATAACCCACTGACCTGGGAACAAAGATTTGATCATTTGGATCTGTCCGATATCAAACATCTATTCTTGCTGAGTGGCCCCTATGTCACCAGCGATGGGGCTTGGTTGGCACATAATGCGACCCTGTGGGTGCGCCTCAGATGGCACTCTGTCTTCATTGTGACTGTGGGGTAATTTGGATGTCACAGTATTTCCTAGTTTAGATTTGTTTATTTACTGCTATGTATATCATTAATCAAGGCGTTTTCTTTCCTTAGTATGCTAGTGGTACAATATTTCTAATTCCTTACCACACTCGTCCAAATGCTGGAACACCATCTACACGACTATGATTGGAAGAACAAAGAGTAAAAAACTCAATGTAGGTCTCCATGTCATCTGCTTATTGGCACAGCATGCAAAGCCAGGGGTGTTTTGAACCACATATGGTGTAATATTGGCGCTTAGAATGCTTAGAAGGTTGGAGGAGCTTTAGACTAGGAATGGGGGAGGGTATAGGTAGTAAATATGAGGTAGATAGTGTAGATAGGAATTGGGTACAAGTAAAGGATCATGGGGCAGAGAAGGGTGGAGATAAATGTAGGTAATAGGGAAGAAAAATGAGGCTGTAGAAAAAAGGCAAGCAGTAAGTAAAATATGTAAAGATAACAAAATTAATTGTATGCTGGCGAATGCAAGAAGTATGGGAGATAAAATGGAATTGCTGGCTATTAATGAGCATTTGGACATAACTGGTCTAACGGAAACTTGGTGGGATGATACACATGATTGGGCTGTAAATAATGGAGGGCTATTCCATGTTTAGGAGAGACAGGATTAATAGATGAGGGGGAGGCGTGTGCTTTTATTTGAAACCAGATTGAAATCCAGGTTTGAAAGGACAGTAATACTTAAAAAATACTATCCTGCATCTTCTAGCCAGTAAAAAACTGAGTTAAATGAGCCCAGCGGCATCTCTCAAACCTTTATGGTTTGAAAGATATGCTCTTTCAAAGTTCCCTCTCCCCTAACGTTAGTGTTCTAGCTGACTGCAGGGGAATCCGATCCACGGATCAGCGGAGGCTCTTCAGCAGAGGCTCTTCAGCAGAGCTGAGATTGGGTTATGGAAGAAGAAATCCTTCACTGAAATGGTCTTCTACGTGTGCTGGGCTCATTTAACTAATTTTTTTACTGGCTACAAGATGCAGGATAGTAATTTATAAGTACTACTATCTCTTTAAGGGAAGATATTTGTGAGGAAACTGGCGATAATATGGAGCCTTTGTGGGTAGAAATCGAGGCTAACTGTGGCATAAGGTAAAAAAAAAAATGTGTTGGTGGGTCTAAGCTACAAACCACCAAATATTGGGGAGTATGTGGAGAACTGCTATTGCAAATTAGAAAAGCTGAACATCTTGGGAATACTATAATTATGCGAGATTTTAAAGGGATAGTAATACTTCGTTTTATCTTTATTTTGTAGGCATTAAAAAAAAACATGAAGAATGATACAAGTCTTATCTCTCAAACATTTATGGTTTGAGAGATATTCACAAGCAAAGTTTCCCCCTCCCGCCCCTTTTACCTAGTGTAAGCTATCTCTTCTCAGATGTGGAATGCAGTCCATAGACCAGCAGGGGACAATCTTCTTCCTATGAGAACAATGAAAGCCCTGCCCCCTTGACAAGTTTTTCATGTTTTCCCCTTATCTTAATTGAAGATTGTCCCTCTCTGCAATCTACCTGGGCACCTCCCTTCTGATCTGGCTGAGCAGTGTTATGTCAGTAAAAGGGGCGGGAGGGGATACTTTGTCATTGAATTACTCTTGAACTACAACTCTGACAGAATTGAAATAACACTCTCCAAAGTCCAAATACTATGATGATTAATTAGACCTGCTTTTATTATGAAACATTACTATCCCTTTAACTAACTAGATATCAGCTGGAAACATGAGACTAAGGGAAGCAGGTTTGTGAGCATGCTTAGCGATAGGTCCATGTCACAAATGGTGGAACAGCTGATAAGAAACAACAATTTATTATATGTGATAACAAATAACATAGACATAGTATCCAATATTAAGGCAGGTGAACATTTGGGAAACAGTGATCACAACATGGTTACATTTGAGATCAGATAAGCAAAGCAAAACTGTATAGGTTCAACCAAAACTCTTAGTTTTAAAAAAGCTAATTCGTTAAGAGCATCAATGCAACACATACACTGGGATAAATTATTTAACCCCTTAAGGACTACATGACGTACTATGACCGTCATGGTCCTTAAAAACTTCTGTGCGGAATGCTGGGAATTCTGTGCTGGGAGAATTCTGTGTGGAATGCTGGGAGTTCTGTACTGGGAGCATTCTGTGTGGAATGCTGGGAATTCTGTGCTGGGAGAATTCTGTGTGGAATCCTGGGAGTTCTGTGCTGGGAGCATTCTGTGTGGAATGCTGGGAATTCTGTGCTGGGAGAATTCTGTGTGGAATCCTGGGAGTTCTGTGCTGGGAGCATTCTGTGTGGAATGCTGGGAATTCTGTGCTGGGAGAATTCTGTGTGGAATCCTGGGAGTTCTGTGCTGGGAGCATTCTGTGCTTTCGGGCAGTCTCTACAGTGCATGACTGCATCGGCGGCAGGACGCAGAGCAGGACTGGCCTCTTAACCCTTTGACTGCCAGAGGGGTACGCAACGCATTGTAAAGCAATGCGTTGCGTACCCCTCTGGCACTCAGAGGGTTAACATCATGTGGACCTTGGCCTGTGTAAACGGGCTTTTACACTATTGAATTAATAATTAAAAAAAAAAAAAAAAAAATTAACCCTGTGAGTGCTGCAGGGGGTTCAATGCAGACCCCTCCCCCCTCCTGTGACACACACAGGACCTTTTATCGTTACTTTGTAATCAAAGCTTGTTTGGTGGCCATCTGAATACAAAGTACTGATAAAAAAGAAAAAAAATAACCCTAGCAATCCAGCAATGCACACCCCTGTGGCACACAAAGGATTATTTATTTTTTCCCCTTTTTATTTTTGATTCAGACCTCATTACGAGGGTTCTGATGCCCCCAAAGAGGTCTACACAAAAATATTTGGGGGAAAAGCCCCAAAAAACTGCACGTGCTGTGCAATGCGTTGGACCCCCTGTCACACACACACACTTTTTTTTTTTCATTATTTTTTTTAGACCTTGATGAGGGATGTTCCTGATACCCCTCCCCAATGAGGTATGAATAAAAAATAACTCTTTGTGTTCAACAGGGGGTCCAATGCATTGCTTTGCAGTGCCTTCAATCCCCCACTCCATGTACCCTATGCCCTGCCTGGTTACACAGCCCGCTGGCAGTCCCATTCCCCAGCCTCTTTCCACTGCCTACTGGTAGATTTAAAGTACCAGTATGCACTACATTCAGGCTGGGAATCAAACTGTGTATGAGGGGGACATACAGTGCACACTGGTAGTCACAGATCCCCTATATATACTATCGGACACCGCCCCACCAGCACCACCATCCTTGCTCCGCTGCCCAATAGTAGACATACCCACATACACTGCCTAACCTCTCACCCCCCAACACACACTTTGTTACACTTGTAGTCACAGGTCCGCACGTACACCGGCTGATGCCCTAGCTTCTTTCATCTGTTAGCCATAAAATCACACATACACTGTTTGCTTTCCCATTCCTGTTTCACTGGTAGCTACGCTCCTGTCACTCAAATTGATATGTCAACCCACAGCAGTGGGTTACCATTTTTCATAGACTAGCAAGAAGTCCTCCTAGGAAATCCCACGCCATTGGACCATTTTAGTGACTGATGTGTAAAAAAAAAAAAAATGTTTTTTTTTTTTTTCCCATAGCACCACATTCTGCAAATAGTTGTGCACACTAACTTAGGGGTAAAAAGGCAAGTGGCCCCTCGTTCGATGCGGCAGATTACCTTCTTTCCAAAATGGTATGGGTTGTCTACTCTTTCTTCACTTCTGTAGTTGTTATAACCATTTTTGTACAGGCAAGTCCTGTTTGGGAAAATGTTAGAAAAATCAGATGTTGTAGTAGATGTAGTTTTGTGCTTCTAGCACTGCCTAAGGTACGTCAACTCATACCAACGGGGTGTCATTTTTCTTCTAAGAGCACTACCTAACTAATACAGTTGGAAATGCCATGGTTTTCACAGATTGCAGTACATTTGAAGGGGGAGAATTGTAAGAAAATGCCTTTTTTTTTCATTAGCGCCACATTCTGGAGGCATTTGTGCACACCAGGCTTGGGGTAAGAAGGTAAGTCACCCCTCATTAGATGCGGCAGGTTGTTTACTTTCTAGAAATATATAGTTTTATATAGTTATTCCACTGTTTTAGGGTAGCTTTACCACAAAAACCCAAGAATGAGCATATTAGTTCATAAAGTTGAAAATGTCATTTTGCGCTGCTGGTGATTAGGGCTCTACGCTAGCCATGGACGTAGGTAAAACTATACAAATTTGGTATTTTTTTTACTCTGAGGACTCAGAGCTTTTTCAAATAATTGAAACTTTCACAATCAAGGTAAATGTTTTTGATAGATAGTATGTGATTTTAGCAAAATAAGTACATTTTCACTTTTTTTGTCATTATGACATCATAGCTTTTTGCACAATGTAAAATTCTCTTCGTGTAAGGTACCACAAGAAAGCTCATTTCGTTCTGAAAAAAACAATATATAGTTTTCCATATGTAACTAAAAATCACCAGAGTAAATCAAGCCTAAACAGAAGGATAGCAAAAATGATGAAAAAATGTCTGGTCTGCAGGGTACAGGAAATGGCCCAAGCCTCTGGCACTGAAAGGGTTAAGTGCAAATGTAAACAAAGAAATGGAAAGGAAAAGCATGCATTTAAACTATTTAATTCTGAAGGAACAGAAAATGATTTCTTGAAATACAAGGAGTGCAACAAGTATTGCAAAAAGACATAATTTTACCACTGTACAAATCGTTGGTAAGACCTCAACTTTAAAATGCAGTTTAGGGCACCAGTTCTGAAAAAGGATATTCTAGAGAAAGTACAGTACAGAGCAACACAGTTAATTAAGGGAATGGATGGCTTGACCTACAGTACTGTGCAGAAGTTTTAGGCAGATGTGAAAAATGCTGTAAAGTAAGAATACTTTCAAAAATAGACATGCAAATAGTTTATATATTGATTAATTAACAAAATGCATGGTGAGTAATCAGAAGAAAAATCTAAGTCAAATCAATATTTGGCGTGACCACCCTTTCCCTTCAAAACAGCATCAATTCTTCTAGGTACACTTGCACAAAGTCAGGGATAGTATAGGCATATAGTCAGGTGTATGATTAAACAATTATACCAAAGAGGTGCTAATGATCATCAATTTAATATATAAGTTGAAACACAATCATTAACTGAAACGGAAACAGCTGTGTAGGAGGAATAAAACTGGGTGAGGAACAGCCAATCTCGACTAACAAGGTGAGGTTGCTGAAGACCGTTTAATGTAAAAAATCATACACCATGGCAAGACTGAGCACAGCAACAAGACACAAGGTAGTTCTACTGCATCAGCAAGGTCTGTCCCAGGCAGAAATTTCAAGGCAGACAGGGGTTTCCAGATGTGCTGTCCAAGCTCTTTTGAAGAAGCACAAAGAAACGGGCAACGGTGAGGACAGTAAACAAAGTGGTCGGCCAAGGAAACTTAGTGCAGCAGATGGAAGACTCATCATGATTACATCCCTTCACAATCGAAAGGTGTCCAGCAGTGCCATCAGCTCATATTTGGCAGAAAACAGTGGGACCCTAGTACACCCATCTACTGTCTGGAGAAGCCTGGTCAGAAGTGGTCTTCATGGAAGACTTGCGGCCAAAACGCCATACCTCTGATGTGGAAACAAGGCCAATCAACTCCACTATGCATGAAAACACAGGAACTGTGTTGCTGCCTAAATCCACAGAAGATCTGTGGTTAGTTCTTCAAGATGTTTGGAACAACCTACTTGCTGAGTTCCTTAACAAACTGTGTGCAAGTATACCTAGAGGAAGTGATGCAGATTTTAAAGTCTGAACTGGATGTGTCTTCATTCCAAGAGGATTTGGACAAATTGAGTAACTGGGCAGGCAAATGGCAAATGAGATTCAATATAGACAGGTGTAAAGTTATGCATTTTGGGTATAATAATAAAAATGCAATATATAGTTTAAATGGTGTTTCTCTGGGGAAATCTACTAATTAAAAGGATTTTGGAGTAATGGTAGACAATAGACTTAGCAATAGCATGCAGTGCCAGCTGGCAGCTGCAAAGGCCAACAAGATATTGGCATGTATTAAAAGGAGTATTGACTCAAGGGAGGAAGATATTATTATGCCACTTTAGAGGTCCATGGTAAGACTCCACCTAGAATATGCTGTTCAATTCTGGGCGCCCTTTCTGAAAAAGGACATTATGGAACTAGAGAGAGTGCAGAGGAGGGCTACAAAACTAGTAAGGGGAATGGAAAGTTTTAGTTATGAAGAAAGACTAGAAAAGTTAAACTTGTACACACTAGAAAAACAGCGTCTTAGAGGGGATATGATAACACTATATAAATATGTTCAAGGCCCATATAAAGGGCTCTCCAAAGACCTGTTCATTAACAGAACAGTACACAGGACAAGGGGCCACCCGCTTAGACTTGAGGAAAGGAGATTTAATCTACAACAGCAGAAGGGATTATTTACAGTAAGGACAATAAAGGTATGGGATTCACTGCCTGAGGAGGTGGTGCTATCGAATACATTAGATGCCTTTAAAAGGGGCCTGGATACTTATTTAAAAGAGCAGAACATAGAGGGCTATGTATGTTAGTATTGGGATTAATATTTCGTTAGGGCTTGTTGATCCAGGGAGAAATCTGATTGCTATTTGGAATCAAGAAGGAATCCCCCCCCATTCAAGGCAGAATTTGAAATTGCTGTATTGAGGGTTTTTTTTGCCTTCTTTTGGATCAACGATGGTAAACAGGAATAGGAAAATGGTTGAACTAGATGGACGCAAGTCTTTTTTCAACCTAAATTACTATGTTACTATGATTTGAAGGCAAAGGGTGGCCACACCAAATATTGATTTGATTTAGAGTTTTCTTCTGATCACTCACTATCATTTTGTTAATTGATAAAAATAAACTATTAACATGTCTATTTTTGAATGCATTCTTACTTTACAGCATTTTTTCATGCCAGCCCAAGACTTTAGCACAGTGCTGTGTGTATGTATGTGTGTGTGTGTATATATATATAATATATATGATCCCTGCTGGTATCAAAACGTTGATCCACAAATAAAACGTTTATGCACCTGATAAAAGTTCCTGAGAGTGCTGCTTTTCTTCTTCCATGTATAGTACTTTAAACGGCATCCAGGCAAGTACCTCTTTTTTTCGTGAAATGCCTCCTGATATCAACTTTATATATAACTAGCAATGTGGGACGGCGTTGCCCGTCATGTCATGACCGTTGGGCGCACGTGTGTGAAATGCAGACACACTGATAAACACAGACATATGCAACATACAGGCAGACACATACCATACATCCCAAGTGTCCCTCTTTAGGAGGGACAGTCCCTCTTTGAGGGCCAAATACCTCTGTCCCTCTTTCCCACCCTGTTGTCCCTCTTTTTAGGAGGTCAGACTGCGTGCAGGGCCGGCTCCACCTATAGGCGAGGTAGGCACCGGCCTAGGGCGCACACGTAGTGGGGGCGCGGGCATGCAGCGGAGAAGAGCTGCGCCCGCACACACCACGCCGGGAACCACAACAGTCAGGTCTGTGTCGCTACTGCGCTCCCTCATTGGGTCGGATCTTTAGTAATGCAGAGCGCGCTGGGAGTCATGATCTCCCGCCGCGCTCTGCATTACTGAAGAGAAGACTGCACGGGAGCTACAGGTATGTGATGGGGGGCAAGTTGGAGCTGCTGGGGGCAAGTTGGAGAGGATGGGGGTAAGTTGGAGCGGATGGAGGTCAAAGTGCAGCTGATGGGGGCAAGTTGGAGCGGATGGGGGTCAAAGTGGAGCTGAAGTGGGGGCAAAGTGGAGCTGGTGGGGGCAAGTTGGAGCAGATGGGGGCCAAAGTGGAGCGGATGGGGGCAAGTTGGAGCGGATGGGGGCAAGTTGGAGCGGATAGGGGCATAGTGGAGCTGCTGGGGGCAAGTTGGAGCTGATAGGGGCAATTTGGAGCTGAGGGAGCATAGTGGAGCTGAAGGGGGGGCAAAAGTGGAGCTGGTGGGGGCAAGTTGGAGCTTATGGTGGGCAAAGTGGAGCTGATGGGGGCAAGTTGGAGCTGCTGGGGGCATAGTGGAGCTGATTGGGGGCAAAGTGGAGCCGGTGGGGGCAAGTTGGAGCGGATGGGGGGCAAAGTGGAGCTGGTGGGGAAAAAGTGGAGCTGATGGGGGGCAAAGTGGAGCTGCTGGGGGCAAGTTGGAGTTGATGGGGGGCAAAGTGGAGCTGATAAGGGGCAAGTTGGAGCTGGTGGGGGGCATCTCCAGACCAGGGGCAGACTGGCCCAGGGGTCAGAGAGAGGACAATCATGAAAAGAGGTGGGGTATAATTAGGCGGTGTATAAAGGGGTGGGACACAAGGGGCGGAGAGAAATGGGCGGCAAAATTAGGTTTTGCCTAGGGTGGCAAAAATCCTTGCACCAGCCCTGACTGTGTGGTGTGTATTACTTTGCTCTACAGCAATAAAGCAATAAACTTCAGTATATGTGTTTATACATTAGTCTGTGCAAATAAAATACTTTGGTCTTGCACTAAATCATTTATTAAGTTACATAAATAGCCAGTAATAGGTCTTGAAATAGCCTAAAAATTCTTACTAATGCCTTGCCCACCAGCCACGCCACAAAAAATATCACCTAAAAGTAAAGTGTCCCTCTTTGGCCATGTGAAATGTTGGGAGGTATGCACATACACACAGTGAGCGGCAGAGACATGCAAAAGACACGCACACACACAGACACACTGGAGATGGACACACATATGTAACAGAGATGTACACACTCACACACACACACACAACATATATGAGCAGAAACACATGCGTGCATGAGTTGTGTACCCCTCTGGCACTCAAATGGTTAAGGTATAGAGAGGCATGTCAGAGATAAATAGCAGTGGGAAGTGTATTCATACCTGGGAACATTGATTTGTGGAGTCCCTATAGGGGAGTCATGTGGTGCTGATGTGGAGAGACAAATGGGGCAATCTGGGTTAAAAGTGGGTGGGGCTTAATTGCGAGTAGGGGGCGGGGCTTAACATAAATGTGGAAAAGTGTTGTTAATAGGCTGGGGAAGGAGGAGAAGTGGGAGGGGAATGCAAGTTTACAGTGTGAGGGGTTTGAACACACTCCCTGAGGGGTTAAACTTGATACACAACCCTGTGGCAGTCAGTGGGTTAAGTGTGTACCTGATGGTTGTCTGTCCTGTGTCTTGCATGGCAAATGATTACAGTGAAGAAATAATTCAGCAGAGGGCCTACCTTAACCCTTTGAGTGCCATTTTGTTCCCCTGGTGCTGCACTACAGGTCCTGCTGAGGCCACTGGGAGTCAGGGTGAGTGACTGTGTGTGTGTGTCAGCCATATTTATTTCTGGCTTTGTGTGGTGTATGTGGTGCTGTGTGTGTGAGTGGGGGCATGTGTGTTTGGTGCTGTGTGAGTGGGACATGTGTGTGTGTGGTCTGTGTGTGTGAGTGGGACATGTGTGTGTGTTTGTTTGGTGCTGTGTGAGTGGGGCATGTGTGTTTGTCTGTGGTGTAGGAGCAAGTGGAGGCCATTTTATTTTTTTCTGAATTTGATAGTGGTGGGCGGGCTGCATAGTGGGGGCGGGCCAACTCCCTGCATGACTGAATCACCCAATAGGAGTAGTAACTCCTGCTTTATGCCTCCCCTGGGTGTGTTTTGGCAGGCACAAAGTCTTCTTTTATATATATAGATATATATATTTATATATATATGGTGGGTGGTAGATACAATGTTAAACAAAAATTTGACACACCAGTCAAGCCATAAGACTTGCTTTTCCCACAGAAATCTCACATTTGTACTGTTTGTTACTACTGCAAGGGATTCTGGGTAGGCATATGCCTCAGATTACACTTTACACATGGATTCCTTAGAGTATGTGTCTGTTGAGCAACAGCTTTAAGACACAACTCAGGAAGAGATGCAAAGCCGGTGAACCACTCATGGACAGCATATATATAATATTTATACACTACTTTTACTATTGGGATCATGGTGGGGGTTCATCTGACCTCCCTGTTTTGTACATGTAATTCCCCTACATAGTGTTTCTAACAGTCAAATGGGTATATCTGTCTCTCTAAAAGGCGAAGGCTGGCAGGGTGCGAGATTCTCTGTCTCTGGCCACACGCCCCTGGGCGGATACAAAGGGGCGTGATTTTCACAGGAGTAGCAGGGGTCGAAGGCTAGTTAAATATAGCGATACATGTTACAAAAAATATAAAGACGACTCAGAGATAAACTTGAATAGAAGTATTACTATCCCTTTAAAACATTATATAGTCTTGACCTTTTCCCGTGTGACCACGCTGCGCTTTTTTGTAGCTTTTTTTTTTTTTTTTTTTTTGAGATGGATGCCCAGTGTTGAGTGGATTCCCAGGATCCCTGTTCTTTCCTCAACTCACAGGTGCCCATCACTGCCCTCTCCACGGCCGATACCCCTGCCATCCCCTAGGCTCAGGCCTGTTCCCTGAGAATCAACAGCTGCTTCTTCCTCCCGCACTGGATCCGGACGTTGCGAGTCACATTGTGGGGAGGAGAGTGTCTCCACTGTAAAGTGGGGCTCTGAGTCTACATTATTTATGTCATCGAGACAACTTCTTTAACCCTTTGAGTGCCTGAGGGGTATGCAACGCATTGCTTGGCAATGCGTTATGTACCCCTCTGGCACTCAAAGGGTTATACTTTAACAACACTCTATTTAACCATTTGAGTGTCAGAAAGGTAACTAATGCATTCCACCACAACGAACTGGATGCCTTTCCAGCACTCAAAGGGTTAACTTTGACACGACACACCACTGTATACTGCATGGCATTCTGTGGCTTCACATGCTGATATACTGATTTAACGATTTCCAGACCACAAGGGGGATGGAAGCACATTGTGAAGCCATGTCCTCCTGTCCTTAGAGGGCTACATTTGGCTTCTAACGCTCTGAATACTGTAGATATTCACTTCTGTACAACACTGTTATCTACACAGCACTGTACAGCTCCTACACTAATCCCAGGGTGGCCACAGCCCCCAATTCTACACTTGGAACCTACAGATCCAGGGGACCAGCAAGAGCCAGAAACTCCACATACGGGGGGGGAGGGGCGGCTATCACTGTGTCAGTGTCCCCTTTGTGTGTGTGTGTGTGTGTGTGTGTGTGTGTGTGTATGTCTGTTGCGTGTTGAGCATGTCTGTTGCGTATGTGTGAGCAGTCTGTTGCACGCATGTGTGTCTGCGCATGTCTGTTGCATGTGTGTAGACATTTGTTATATTTGTGTGCATGTGTGCATCTCCAATGTGTGTGCATGTCTTTTGCATGTCTCTGACGCTCACTGTGTGTGTGTGTCTGCCTGTGTGTTGTATGTGTCTGTGTTCATCATTGTGTCTACATTTCACACACGTGCGCCCAACAGTCATAACATGACGGGCAACGCCGTCCCACATTGCTAGTATATTATAATTAACACCCAGATGGGATGATTTTATATTCAAAATACCTCCAAACATAAAACACCAAAGCATATACATTCACCCATGTATAAAACAAAATATTTTGAATTGCAGTTAGAAACAATATATAGAGGAATTACATGTCCAGAACAGGGGGGTGAGATGGACCCCCCCCCATGATCCCAATAGTAGTCAAAAGTATAAGTTGAAATCTCACTCTTGGTTAAAGCCCAATGGGACTCTAGTGCCCAATTTGAAGATCCAAATAATTTCCCTACTGTTAAAGGGATAGTAATACTTCGTTTTAACTTTATTTTATTTTGTAGGCATTAAAAAAACACGAAGAACGATATAAGTCTTATCTCTCAAACCTTTATGGCTTGACAGATATTCACAAGCAAAGTTTCCCCTCCCGCCCCTTTTACCTAGTGTAAGCCATCTCTTCTCAGATGTGGAATCCAGTCCATAGACCAGACAGATAACAGCAGGGGATAATCTTCTTCCTATGAGAACAATGAAAGTCCTGCCCCCCTTGACAAGTTTTTCAGGTTTTTCCCTTATCTTAATTGAAGATTGTCCCTCTCTGCAGTCTACCTGGGCACCTCCCTTCTGATCTGGCTGAGCAGTGTTACATCAGTAAAAGGGGCGGGAGGGGGACACTTTGTCATTGAATTACTCTGGAACTACAACTCTGACAGAATTGAAATAACACTCTCCAAAGTCCAAATACTATGATGATTAATTAGAGCTGCTTTTATTATGAAACATTACTATTCCTTTAAGCTTGGAAAAAATACTGCCACCTGTGGGTGATCTGCACAAACTCTCAACGCCCTGCAAACTAAACAGACTCAAGACTGAACTGTGGAGCAAAAAATGTTTGCCCACATGTGACCTGGGTTACTTATTCTACACCACACTGAGATGATCTCTGAATCTGTCTTTAAGAGGTCTACTTGTCTGACCTACATACTGCATATGAAAAGCCCTGAATGTACTGAGATGCACTACATATCCGATGAACAATTTTATGAAATTTTGCAATGTCTAATACATTGCTAGTAATACTACCAGTGAGAGTTTTAGGCACATTTCAAAAAGCTACAATAACTACACCTACCACCACCCTTGACACCCAATGTATCACTTTTACTCCTAGTCCTGCTAGGCACTAACAAAGTTCCTAAAGTGGAGGCCTTTCAAAAAGTAAACCTGGTTTACAGGATAGATTTGAGAGTGTCATCAGCATATAATAATGAGTAAACCATTGATAATTGCATAAACGTTTTAGTATTAAACACTCATACTAGACGCAAGGGTGATTGCATCACTGTTGTCATTGGTTTGCATATTTTTTAATACTTTTTGGATGAGTTATTCTCTTCTGAAATCTTCCCATACAGATCTTACTTTCTTCATCTGAACCCCAGTCTGCAGTTAGTAAAACATTATAGTTCCCCTTTAATTCTAGCTTACAACGGAAAGTAAAACAAAATTATTGGCTGTGGGATATAAGGGAATATCTTCTCATCTGAAACTTGTGCTGATTTAATCAAGTTGACTTCCGTTATGAGGAAAGTACCTTACTGATATAATGATTTGTATCTACACATAATGAATACTTTTTTAGGTTTAACTCCTTTCCATATTTCTCATAGGAAAATATCATAAAAGACTGGGCCAGATTATATTGCATATGACAACTTTATCACTGGCTATATCATACCTCCCAAGTTTCCCTCTTTAGGAGGGACAGTCCCTCTTTGAGACCCAAATCCCTATATCCATCTATCCCACCCTGGTGTCCCTCTTTTAAAGATCAGACCGTGTGGTGTATATATAAGTGTATCTCATTGCTCTACATCAAAAAACCTACATGAATGCTTGTTTAAACGTCAGTATACTTGCATACCTGGGACCTCTTCGGATCTGCCGCGGAGACACTAGTTTTTAGAGTACTTTACCAAGTTTCTGGGGACACAGGCAGATTCTCTGGCGGTGATGCGTTTACTTGAAGCACTGCCCACTTTCCCTCCTTCAAACTCTGTTCCTCCCACTTTTCCTCATTCCCATCCTGTTTTTTTCCACGTACCTGCCACTTCTCCTCCTTACCACCCTGTTCCTCCCACTTCCTGCCTACCTGTCCTTCTTCCCACATGTTCTGCCCACTTTCCACTCACTTCATACCCACTTTATGTAAAAAATGATAACAAACCACACCCACCCGATTAAGCCTTCCCCCTTTATCCTTTATAAGACAAATCAGGTAATTTACAAAGCCCTAGTTGAAGCACATGAGCCCTATCCAGGGGTTCAAGAGGATGAAGTTCCCAGGTCTGTATTTCGTTTATAAATTAGTACTTTGGTTTTGCTCTAAATCCATTTATTCAGTTATACAAAGAGGTGTCCACAGGTCATGAAATAACCTAATAATTCCCAGCCACGCCCCCAAAACACCATTTAAAATAAAAGTGTCCGTCTCTGGCCATGTGATATCACCTGTAATGAATGGAATCCAGTCCATTATTTGGAGACTGAAAGCAAGTTATTTTTTCATCTTTATTTATCTCTTGTTAAAGATGTGAAAGCAGAGGTGCTTGAGGCAGACATTTTGCCCATGCAGCTGCCTCAAGCGTGAGAGACTTTCATCCAGAGTTTGGTCTCAATTCAATTGACCCATTGTCCAAAAAAAATAGCCAACGGTATTTTGTCAAGCACAGTAAGCCATTAAAGGGATAGTAATACTTCGATTTTACTATCCCCCATCTTGTAGCCCTTAAAAAACTGAATTAAACTAGCCCAGCGGCATCTTTCAAACCTTTATGGTTTATGCAAGCAAACGTAGAAGACCATTTCATTGAAGGATTTCTTCTTCCATAACGCGATCTCGGCTCTGCTGAAGAGCCTCCGCATAAGGGAAGAACCTGAAAAACCTGTCAACGGGGGCAGGGTTTTCCTTATGATCACAGTAAGAAGATTGTTCCTTACTGTGATCTGTCTGGTCAAGAGACCAGATTCCACACCTGAGGGGAGGCGGCTTACACTAGGTAAAAGGGGTGGGAGGGGGATACTTTATCATTCAATTACTCTTGTACTACAACAGATGAGAGTTGGTACCGTGTTAGCCGTATAAATACAGGAGGCAAATATAGTTTTTGATACCTTTTATTGGCTAACTAAGCAGATTTAAATGCAAGCTTTCAAGACCTTAGGTCTCTTCCTCAGGCACGTTATACAGATAAATATGAAAACATCTCTCTTACAGTAGTGAAATAACACTCTCCAAATACTATGAAGATTAATTGATGCTGCTTTTATTTTGAAACATTACTTTCCTTTTAATCTTCTATCCTCCGTCTTTGTCTTTCTATTTATTTTCATTCTTCTTCTCTTCTGTCTTCTAATCTTCTAATTCGCTCAAAAATAAAATGTCTCTGAAAGGGAAAAAAAAGTCTAATTAAATATACCCCCAAAAATCATGCCACAACGTTACGCTGGCCTTAAACCTTGGAGTGCCGGAGGGGTACGCAATGTATTGCAGATCAATGCATTGTGTACCCCTCTGGCACTCAAAGGGTTAAATGCATGTTGGCAGTATATGTATGAGCTGTGTGCAGGCTTTCCATATAGCAATATTATGCTGGCATTCCTGATATCAAAAGTATTCAGGCATTCCATATAGAAAAAATCTTACTGTCCCATTTAATTTAATGGGAATTTTGGGAGTTTATATTTGTCCACCATGAGTACCGTAGGTTCACACCAGAATTGATCCAGGCCTTAATGCATGAGTCTCAGAGAGGTCAATGCATGGAAGGCTTCTCTGTAATCTAAGGGGTTAATACAGGTGTCCAACTTTTTCTCATCAAGGGCCAAACTGAGAAAAGGACAGTAAATCTAAGGTCTGCTTTTGACTTCCTGGCCCTGAAGCCTGCTGTACCTGGTTTTAGAATGTCATTTTCACAGTGTATTCTCATACCTGGGAACTCTCCTGATCTGCCCTGGAGTAATTAATTCTAAAAACTGTACTTTTTTTGATCTCCTATTTTTGCACACTCACATAACAGAAGCTCACAGAATTTCTGTTTCTCGAGATTTTTCTGTCAGGGACTTTGAGAGCAGGGATAGTGATTGGGGATGGATGAAACCTTTTGCCTCCAAAGCAAAAAGTGGAGGGAAAAAAGCATTCCCACCTTTTGTGGAAATATCCACGAAATATGCAATTTTTCCATTTTCTGATTTTTTTTTTTTAATTGCATCAGAACGAATGATGATAATTTATCCTCTAGAGTTAGAGTTTCTTCCATGTATTCCTGCCAAGCTAACTCTCCGGTATAAATGTGGATGTTGGTTTACTGCATGTTGTCAGTCTGTGCTGGTAAGAGAGAGAGAAAGCTGCTGAATTTGTATTGCTCGCTAGTAGCAGAGAGACAAGGAGAGGGAGCTGTGCCTGCTTGACAGGAGTATCAGTGGTAGCCAGATGTTCTCTGAATAAGTGGGGTGTGAGGAGTGTGAGTGTGAAGGGAGAACCAAAATAACAAAAAGCTTTTTGACTGATAGCTGACAGTCTCAGTGACAGTCAGACATGCTAGAAGTTTGTTCAAGTAAAAAGCCTAAAATACACAATCATCACTTTGTTCAGCATCAACACTTCCAAGTCCAGCTCCCAACCCAGTCACACACTCACACTGTCACGGTTTTCAAGACACTCAGACCAGCTGGTGAAATAAAACACAATAAAAGAAAGGATCGCCCTCTGTAGGCAGCACTGAGTAATAACAAGGAGGCAAAAATAGGACCAATATACAGATAATAACATAACAGCTCAGGCACATAACATATACTGAGAACAGAGATACAAGGGTAAACATAGTAATCAGTCCGTCTCAGTTGTGGTGTTTGGCATGCCCAAGGTAGTAATAGGCAGTGAAGCTGAACCGTTGTCTGGGTTGGTGAAAACGGTGCAGGTCATGGAGCAGGAACGTCATCCAGGCCGGGTCGAATCACGGAGCAGGGTTCTCAGACAAGCCAGATCAGGTCACGAGCAGGAAAGTCAGCCAAGCCAGGTAGAATCATGGAGTAGGTTCTCAGACAAGCCAGATCAGGTCTCGAGCAGGAACGTCAGCCAGGCCGGGTCAAGTTACGGAGCAGGAACACAGGAACGTAGTCTAAGCAAGCCAAATTGGTACACCGGAATCAGGAACACAGCACAGCAATACTGGCTCAGGAACACCACGAAAGGGCACCTGACAGGTGCCAATGGCCAGGTATAAAAAGGTCACCAGGGGCGGGCCAAACAGGCTCAACCAATTGGAGCGCAGCACAAGTGAGAGTGACAGAAAGAAGATCATGGGCACCGTGATACACACACACACTATTAATAACTACGATGCAGCACAGGTCATCATCCACAATCCTACCCACGAGTGCTTCTTCTGCCGATTGAAGTGCAGGACTACTTACATCTACTGCTAGTACGACTGCAACATCTTGCCCTTGTAGTAGAAGTAGTAGTCCCTCAAGAACCTCTCAGTCTATGACATTTCCAGTATGGAGATACTTCACTCACAATCCAAAAGCTATATGTTGTCTCTGTAAAACTACATGTGAGCAGAGGGAAAGAAGGATCAAATATAGGCACATTTTCATTTAGAAATGAAGCACAACCACCAGCAGCACATCAGAGGTGTGATGACTAGCAGCAGTAGCAGAACTCATTAGAAGTGTATGGGGCTGACGGCCACATAATGGTAATGTTGTAGATGTCTCCAGCAGACATCTGGACATTTTCTCATTAACAATAACACCCATGTTTCCCACTGCTGTTGTGCATATGCAAAGATCAAAGGAGGATGACCCTGAGTTATTTGGTGGTGACAAGAGTCATAGAGTCCCCATTCCTGCTGCCACATCCATCTCCACCACTAGTCATGTTGTTATAAGTTACAAAGTTCTTCCATGTACTGTCAGTCCACCCTTACTGGGTTCTTACAAAGAAGTAATATAATGCACAAAAATAATCCTAAAGTACCCTTGTGGAATAACACACCAAAATGTTGGTGGCTTACATACTGCCTTATTCTTTTGCTGAATTATGTTGCAGTCCTTTATGGTTTGAGAGATAATCACTCCTAAAGTTGCCCTCTCCCTCTCCCTTCCCCGAAGTCAGCATTGTAGCTGACTGAAGGGAAATCCGGTCATAGATCATCAGGAGGCTCTGCAGCTGAGCCCCGACCACGTTAATAAAAAAAAAATCTTTCACTAAAACGGTCTTCTACGTGTGCTTGCAAACCAAGCACATGTAGAAGACCATTTCAGTGAAAGTTTTCTTTTTTATTAACTTGATCGCGCCTGTGCTGGAGAGCCACCTGACAGTCGTACGACTTGCTTCCCTGCAGTCAGCTAGAACGCTGACTATGGGGAAGGGGGAGGGAGAGGGCAACTTTAGGAGCGATTATCTCTCAAACTATAAAGGTTTTAGAGATGACACTGGGGGCAAAACATTTCTTTTTAATAGGACTTTAATATAGGGATTAGTAATACTTAAGTAGCAGTAGTACACTAGTACAAATGGAACATGGAAAACAGAAGGATCAGAGGGCGCCCTGCTGGTGACAGCTTACAGTCTAGAGAAAGGTAGGTGGGATACAGAAGGAGTAAGTACTATGGGGTGACTTCCTCGAAGTCAGCGTTGTAGCTGACAGAAGGGAAATCCGGTCACAGATCATCAGGCGGCTCTGCAGCAGAGCCAAAATCGCTTTAATTAAAAAAAAAAAACTTTCACTAAAACGGTCTTCTACGTGTGCTTGCAAACCAAGCACAAACCAAGCACACATAGAAGACCATTTCAGTGAAAGTTTTTTTTTTAGTTAACGTGATCAGGCTGTGCTGGAGAGCCACCTGAAAGTTGTACGACTCTCTTCCCTGCAGTCAGCTACAATGCTGACTTCGGGGAAGGGGGAGGGAGAGGGCAACTTTAGAAGCGATTATCTCTCAAACCTAAAGGTTTGAGAGATGACACTGGGGGCAATACGTTTTTTTTTTTAGTAGGGCTTTACTATAGGGATTAGTAATACTTAAGTATTACTATCCCTTTAAGGCTTGATAAAGAGGATTTAACTTCTTGAGTAAGAGAAACTCTCAAGTTACTGTGTTATTTTGTGGGGGAGCTTTAGTTATAGACTACAGAGGGAAATGTACTAAGATTTGATAAAGAGGAGATAACTTCTCTATCGTGATAAACTCTCTGGTTCCTATGTTATTCTATAGTAAAACTTTAGTTGTAGACTAGAAGGGGAAATTCACAAAGGTATTATAAAGGGGAGGAGACTTCTCCAGTGAGATAAACCCACCAGTTCTTATCTTATTCTATGAAGGCGCTTTAGTTATAGACTAGATAGGGTAGTCAGACAAGCGCATCGCTAAGGTGTGATAAAGAGGAGACCACCTCTCCAGTTTGATGAATTCTCTAGTTCCTATGTTATTCTGTGCAGCCTATGCACTCAAGTGGGAGATATCTTAGTGCATAGGCTCCATAGAATAACATAGGAACTGGTGGAAACTGAAATCACTGGAAAATGTATCTTCTCTTTATCACACCTTAGAGCATAACCCCCACCCCCCAGATATTCTTAGTACGTCAGCCTCGTTGAGTGTTCCCACCTGGCTTCACGTATTGACCAGATCACTAAAGAAAGGGAAATCCAGGGTCTTCCAATATTGTGTTGTGTGGCAGTTAGAGATTATCCATGATATACATTGGTGGGGTGAGAGAATACTGCTCTTATTAACATAATTTAGTAACGAGGTTCTAAAATTAAAGATAATACTGATGATTTTTCATATTAGGGTGAAGAATGGGTTTTGCAGAAGAAAAAGTTGAACAATTCCTTCGGCACAACCTGGAGCTTCTGAGGGTTCTAGACTTGAACCAAGTTTTGGACTATCTGCCATGCCTCACAACCCCTACTCAGGTAATTCCTGCTGATGATTGTAATTTTGCATGAGGAATTATTTGATTATTATTTTACTAGTTGACGAGCCCGTTACACGGGCCACAGTGCCACTGGCAGCCGGTCGCGGGGCAGTCATGCGCAGTAGAGACTGCCCGCGCGGAGGCTGATACAGAGCGGGACGCTCCTTCAGAGCTCCCCGCTCTGTATCAGCCGCGGCAGTGGCAGTCTCTACTGCACATGACGACTGCAGCGTTACGCACATTTTAGCGAATTATTATATAGGATTCTTTTCTTTTAATTTTAACTAGGGTTGGAAAAATGTCATTGATGTTCACCAGTCAGAGATCAAACTTACTAGTCGGGAGATAAATTGTTACTCATTTGCTGGATTTTTTTTGTAACCCATTGAGTGCAAGAGCCATGTGTTTCCCATTCCTTTAGCAGTCAAAGGGTTAATAGTCACAGACTAGTGGACTAGTAGAAATATGCAGCCATGTAAAAAATCTGAATATCATTTGTGATTATAACTTCTAATTGTAAAGTTGGCAATTTCATAACTACACTTTTATTTTAAAGAGAGAGTAATGTTTCATAATAAAAGTAGATCTAATTAATGATCATGGTATTTGGACTTTGGAGAGTGTTATTTCAATTCCGTCAGAGTTGTACTTCAAGAGTAATTCAATGGCAAAGTATCCCCCTCCTGCCCCTTTTACTGATGTAACACTGCTCAGCCAGATCAGAAGGGAGGTGCCCAGGTAGACTGCAGAGAGGGACAATTTTCAATTAAGATAAGGGAAAAACCTGAAAACTTGTGAAGGGGGGCAGGACTTTCATTGTTCCGATAGGAAGAAGATTGTCCCTTGCTGTTATCTGTCTGGTCTATGGACTGGATTCCACATCTGAGAAGTGATGGCTTACACTAGGTAAAAGGGGCGGGAGGGGGATACTTTATTGTTCAATGACTCTTGTACTACAACTCTGACAGTATTGAAATAACACTCTCCATGGACCAATTACTATGAAGATTAATTGGAGCTGCTGTTTTTGTGAAACATTACTATCCCTTTAATGTGTTCAACAGAAGGACTTGCTGAGATAAGTCTTTCATACAGCAGTTACTGTGAGAGCCTATTATACGTGGTTACCCCCATCTCTTATTTGTCTCTCCCCTCTTATTAACTCCTGTTAATCAAACAGTCATTATGTTGGCAGTGGTATAATCTGAGTACTTAGCTGGATAGATGTAACACTTCTCCCAAACTTCTCCTATGGTACTCGACTGTATATTGGTCAGTCCTCCACGGCTTCTGTGCCATTAAGCTGAAACACAAGGGGTAAGGACTGGGGCAGTGTTCGTCCTTTCCACGTATCGTATACGTGTTGGCTTCCTCCCATACGTATACAGCGGGAAGAGTTTAAACTTATGTTCTATAAGGGCATGATAGTCACTCCAATGTGTGTTTAACCAGTCTGTACAACACGGCATACTCTGTGTCCTCCTCCAGTGCGTTTAGTACTACCCCCAGCAATTCCTCAAGGATAGAGTCAGGCCTGTATCCTCATTGTCCCTTGAATTATTACCTACATTTAAAACATCTTGTGATAAATTTTGAAATGGTGGTGGAAAAGAGTGCAGTCTTAGGCTGGGTAACGCCATAAGGGGTGTCCCGTTCGTAATAGGGAGCCACCACCTTTTTATTAACTACTCAAGAGATCACTAACAACTTGTTGGTTATATAGTTCCTTTCACAATATATGATTAAGAGAGGTTGAGGATATCTGTAGGACTGCTGAATAGATACTTGCTGCAGTTAGTTAGCAGCATATATATATGTTTAATAGTCCATGTTACTTTCAGGATATCGGTATAGCCTAGCGATTATCATGGTAACAAACAAGGAAACTGTGAGGTAATGGCTATAAAGATATTTTAGTCATTCAGCTCTGGTGGCAACTTTCTCTAATACCGTTACGATATCTCTTTTTTTAAGTTCTGCAATAGAGCCTCTACCTACATTAACCCTAGTGAGTCAGGCAGAAATAAAAAGGGACACCATGCATACAAACAATAAAAGCAGTCAAAACACTGGTGGCAACCCTTTCAAAAAAAGCCGATCACGGAAAGGGAATAAGAACAATATGGTCAGCGACTGCAGAACTGGTCATACAACTTAGTGCTATTCTACGAAGAGTTTAAGAGTAGTGTATGTGGGGAATAGCACACTACTACTCTACAGGTAAATTGGAAAAGTCCAATTTCTAAGTGGATTAACCGTTAAAGTACCATACAGGTTTTACATAGAATTGCTATGGTTATGTGTATGATATATGTTGCATGAAGTTTGGTATGCTGTCTATACATATATTATTAGATTGATTCTGAGCATATTCTTGGAATAATCTATTATTGACTATATTAAAGGGATAGTAATACTTTGTTTTATCTTTATTTTATTTTGTAGGCATTAAAAAAACATGAAGAACGATATAAGTCTTATCTCTCAAACCTTTATGGTTTATGAGATATTCACAAGCAAAGTTTCCCCTCCTGCCCCTTTTACCTAGTGTAAGCCATCTCTTCTCAGATGTGGAATCCAGTCCATAGACCAGACAGATAACAGGAGACAATCTTCTTCCTATGAGAACAATAAAAGCCCTGCCCCCCTTGACAAGTTTTTCAGGTTTTTCCCTTATCTTAATTGAAGATTGTTCCCTCTCTGCAGTCTACCTGGGCACCTCCCTTCTGATCTGGCTGAACAGTGTTACATTAGTAAAAGGAGCAGGAGGGGGATACTTTGTCATTGAATTACTCTTGAACTACAACTCTGACAGTACTGAAGTAACACTCTCCAAAGTCCAAATACTTTGATGATTAATTAGAGCTGCTTTTATTATGAAACATTACTATCCCTTTAAATGCAATTTCTATGTTTTATTCAGAAGGTATGCAATATTTGAAATCAGTACATAATTAATTTATAGTGATTTCAATCTGGGATTTTATTCCAGTTAGTTTCTAAATTTGGTTATTATAAATGGTATAAGGTAATTGTCAGAGGACCTGGCTTAATATTAAAGTTTTCTCATCTGACAACCTACCTTAAACCTCAATTAGCATAGTTTATACAGTTTCTGGGGCAGAGGTATTCATATATACTACTGCCAACTGTATTTTAATTAATTATAGGATCAATTATCCTTTTCTATGCTGCTGAGTGCAATTATTGTTGTTTAATATCTCTGAATATACCTATGTGTGGTTAACCCTTTAATTGCTGGTAATCCTAATGGTGATAATTGTGGTTTAAGTCACTGTACATCTATTGTAATTGGTGATCACTCATTTATATCATTGTTGTTTATACTTTATATATAGAATATTGTATTTAATAAATTATATATATTTTTGCACAAATATGCAGGATTGGTTATTTTAATCAATTTGTTACTGTGAAGTAGCGTGTCAATACCTAGTATAGTGTAAAGTTCTCAAATTTAATTTTATCTATTTATGTGAATATATCCAACCTAATTGGTTCTCCTGTTAACCCTTGAATATCTTCTACAGTCCGGGTGATGTTAAAGGGATAGTAATACTTCAGTATTACAAATCCCTATATTAAAGCCCTTGTAAAAAAAAAACGTATTGCCCCCAGTGTCATCTCTCAAACCTTTATGGTTTGAGAGATAATTGCTTCTAAAGTTGGTCTCTCCCTCCCACTTCCCCGTAGTCAGCATTTTAGCTGACTGCAGGGAAGAGAGTCGTACGACTTTCAGGCGGCTCTCCAGCACAGCCTGATCGCGTTAACTAAAAAAAAAGCTTTCACTGAAATGGTCTTCTACGTGTGCTTGGCTTGCAAGCACACGTAGAAGACCGTTTTAGTGAAAGTTTTTTTTTTAGTTAACGAGATCGCGGCTCTGCTGCAGAGCCGCCTGATGATCTCTGACCGGATTTCCCAGAGTCAGCTAGAATGCTGACTACGGGGAAGGGGGAAGGAGAGGGCAACTTTAGAAGCGTTCAACTCTCAAACCATAAAGGTCTGAGAGATGACACTGGGGGCAATACGTTTTTTTTACAAGGGCTTTAATATAGGGATTTGTAATACTGAAGTATTACTATCCCTTTAAGAGGCCGGTCCTGCTCTGCAGTCATGCAGCATTCTGTGCATCAGGCAGTCTCTACTCCACATGACGGCTTCTGACAAACATCCTAGCAAATTTTTATATAGGATATGTTTTTATTATGTATGAAGAAACACATAGATAAACAGTAACTCAATAAAAAGAATTGTCTGAGTGGTGTCAAAAATTGCAGTGCAAATACTATATATAAATCCCCTAACGGAGTAGTCATCAGTGACACTCGTCGGGATCAGACGTTGTGTCTGAATGGTGCCATGCAGTGCTGTTTGGTGTCTAGCCACTGATAAGTGTTATTTAAGTGTTATTTATCCTACTCTGCTTCTGGGACTTCTCTTAATTAGTGCTCCTCACTTTTTCACTTTATATTAGCTTTAGCTATATATCTTCTACGTATTTTTGCATATACACTAGGCATTTGTTTGCCCTGCACTTTAGATAGAGAAGCCTATATAGGATATGTCTGTGTGTGCCCAGTGTAAGATGACATCATTGTTATTACTGGCTTAAAGGGATAGTAAAGTCCTGAAAAAAGTATAGGCGAAATGGTGGGTGCAATAAAAAAAAGACTTAATGCCCTCATTCCTATCTCTCAAACCTTTATGGTATGAGAGATATAAGAAAATAAAGTTCTCCGGTCCCTCCCCTTTCTGCTTGACGAGCTGTAAATCTGTCAGAAGCAGATTCTGGTTGCATGATCAGACAGCGGCTCTTCAGGAGCTCCGACGTAGCAATATCTAAAAATAAATACTTAATTGGAATGGTCTACAACGTGTGCTTCCAAACCAGGCACATGTTGTAGACCGTTCCGATTAAGTATTTTTCTTTAGATATCGCTATGAAAGTGCTCTTGAAGAGCTGCCGTCTGATCCAGGAAACAGGATCTCATGCCATCAGCTATACAGCTGACTTATTAGAAGGGAGAGGGAGCGGAGAACTTTATTTTCTAATATCTCTCAAACCATAAAGGTTTGAGAGATAGGAATGAGGGCATTACGTATTTTTTTATTGCACTTATCATTTCGCTTATACTTTTTTTCGGGATATTACAATCCCTTTAAAATTTGCACATTTATAGCTGTATTCATAGCTGCATTTATATATAGTATTTGCACTGCAATTTTTGACACCACTCAGACTATTGTTTTTATTGAGCTACTGTTTATCTATGTTTTTTTTTTTATACATAATAAAAACACATCCTATATTATAATTCACTAAGGATGTTTGTCAGAAGCCTTCATGAGCAGTAGAGACTGTCCGAACGCACAGAATGCTAGGAGCAAGGAATGCTGGGAGCATGGAATGCTGGGAGTTCTGTGCTGGGAGCAATGCATGCTGGGAGCACGGAATGCTGGGAGTTCTTTGCTGGGAGCATTCTGTGCTTTCAGGCAGTCTCTACATTGCATGACTGCGTCGGTGGCAGGATGCAGAGCAGGACCGGTCTCTTCACCCCTTGAGTGCCAGATGCGCTGGGTACCCCTCTGGCACTCAAACGTTTAACATCACCTGGACCTTGGCCCGTGTACACGGGCTTTTACACTAGTTGGTTATATTTGGATGAGGTTTGTGTGCCTCATTTATGGGTCCTTCTTGTATGGGGAATGACTGTTGTTCCTTATTTGTGCATGTAGAGATTTTTTCTACCTACGGAAGTGGCAGCATGGAGGATTTAGCATAACTTGTCCTTCCCGCCTCCACAGGGTGTGCCTGTCATGGATGGTTAATCTTGTTATGTAACACTTTTATAGATAGATATACAGATAGATATACACTACGTGACACCCTATCCTTGGTCTAGCAGTATATAAGTCACGGGACTGCTAGACAAATAAATACTCTGACAGGTACAGGTAGAATAAAATACAGATTTTATTGAAATTCAGGCAGTAAATATTAAACACACTTCCCCAGCCTTCCCGTGTCAGGCGTGGTGACAGTGCAAGGTCCACTACAGGAACAGCACTGAACTTAGCCAGACCGCCTCCTGATGAGTGTGAACCAGGATGAAAGCACAATCCACAAACCGCAAGTGGAAAGGCACACAAGCAGGGAGCAAGAACGGCTCATGTAACCTAGAATGCTAGGATACTACGGATGTCCCAGAACGCTAGGACCGTCGGGCACTATGGACTGCCAGAGCCGCTAACCCCACAGCACTCACACCCAATAGAGAACTCAGATACACAGGCTGAGGTCATATACAAAACGGGTAGTCAGAGCCAGGGTAGCACGTAGCGGGTAGTCAGCCAGGCCAAGGGTCACCCACGGAGCGGTTAGTCAGACAAGCTGGATCGAGCACGGACTGGGTAGTCAGACAAGGCCAGAGGTTCAGACACTAATCGGTTAGTCAGACAGAGCCACGAATCATACACAAATCGGAAAGGCAGCCAGAAACAGATCACAACACAGAACAATAACGCTCGAGAACACCATGAAAGGGCAATCAGGCTATGACCGAACGTGGCTTATAAGGACTCCTAGGAAGGACGAGTTACAAGGCTAAGGCCTATAAAATGTCGAGTGTGAGCAACCAGGAAGTCCGCGACCAGAATGTAGCCGCCAGTCTCTACAGGAATAGTCAGGTAGCCAAGGCCCGAATCACGGCACCGTGATAATATAGAACCACCCATACACTGTTCTCCCTCTCTTACTGGGACACAGGTGGATTCATAAACCATCTGAACAGGGCCTGTTCTAGCGTCTAGTGGACCAGGTGCACTGGGCCACTTTTTTTTTTTTTTTTTAGCTACAAAAATGTAAATAAAAAAATAATCACCAGACATTAAAACAATTACAACATTTCTTTTGTTATTTTATCACTAACATTGAACAAACAAGTTGTATACTGGGCTATTTCTGTATTGGAATACTATAGTGTATCAACATTGTGCTTAATGCGGAACTACCACCTATTTTAAACTTTATGTCAAATAATTCCCCATCTGGTGACTAGCTGCCTAGTAGCGCTAGTCGCCAGAATAATTACCTGGTTAAATAGAATGATACCATGCTCCGGGACTGACAGGCAGTAGAGAGCACAGACATCTTTCCATAGAGACGTCTGCGCACCTGCACTTAGTCCCTTTTGGAGCCGAACAGCTCCAAGCAACTCCTCTTACAGCAGGCTGGGACTGACAGCGCAGACGAGCAGATGTCACTATGGAAAGATGTCTGCGCTCTCTACTGCCTGTCAGCCCTGGCGCAGTGGATAATTCTCATTAATCAGGTAATAATTCTAGCAACTAGCGCTACTGAGCAGCTAGTTGCTAGATAAGGAATTATTTGACATAAAGTTTAAAATAAGTGGTAGTTCCGCTTTAAGGGTAAAATTTTGACTCTTATGTAAAGAAAAACAGTTCAGGGCATGAAACATTTTCTCTCTATGGAGGGCCTCACATAGCTGGCCCGTGGGTCCACCACAAAGCTGTTTTGCTACAGAATTGCAGCTCCTTAGCTTTCTGTATGAAGCCCAATATTTTTTCTAAATTGTATTTTTCATACATTTATTGGTGTAGGAAAAACTCAGACAACAGTTGAAAAACGAAGGTTGTGAAAACACTATTTGGGACTTTATCAATCACCTAAGAAAAAGGAGCGGGTGGGTGGAGCAGTTTGTGGACGCTCTCAGAAGGTGCCAACACGACCATCTGGCCGACCAACTGGAGACTGAATACAGGAGACATCAACTTCCACAAAGTAAGTCACAAGTGGGGGACGGGCAATTATTTTGACAGGAGGGCCATGGCTATGTTTAAATATGTTTTTCAGAGGGTTGTATTGTAGTTGTATTGTACCTCCAAATAAAACAAGGGAGATTTTACGACTTAAAAGGATAGTAATACTTAAAATGTAAAAAAATATATGTTGAGTAAAAAAGGGTACTCCCACTGCTGAAAGGTGTTTTATTCAAAAGTTATTACAGCTCAAAGTTGAATTTTTTAGGCGGAATATCACAGTGGCCTGAAATTGTACAGTGGCGCTGTTGCTACACCATCCTAGGAAGAGTTATGGTCCCGGGACCAGAGCTATCCATAGGACGGTGTAGCAACAGCGCCACTGTACAATTTCAGGCCACTGTGATATTGCACCTACAAATTCAACTTTGAGCTGTAATAACTTTTGAATAAAACACCTTTCAGCAGTAGGAGTTCCCTTGTTTTACTCAGTGGGATAAACTCTACAACATATACATTTTACATTTTAAGTATTACTATCCCTTTAAAAAAAATGATATACATACAGAATACACACAAACATATATATATAATGTGTGTGTGTATGTATGTGTATATATATATATATATATATATATATATATATATATATACAAAAAAATCAAAGTGCGCTACTGCAAAATCAGAATTGAACAGCAGCACTAAAGATATTTCAGTGTCGTCCAATACAGGTTACTGGTACATTGGGAGGCGATCTGCCCCTTTAAGTAGGCAGGAACATTTCTCTAAATGTATGCAGGGGGTGGAGCCTCCCCTCCCTCTTAAGCTGCCCTCAGCCAGAACAAGCCAGAATGATTTGTTCCTGCGTGCTGTGCACACCAGGTGGAGAACATCTCTCAATCAACTTTAGTTTTTTTATTGTTTTCTTCAAATATGGAATACCACCATTAGGCGGGTGACCATGGCTGACAATTGCCCTCTCCAAAGTGGCTAGTGCAGCTTCCAGGGATTTTCTGGTGGACCTTATGCCCTGAAGAGGGAACAACTTGAGTCAAGTAGCTTCCCTGGTGGGGAATTTGCCTCTGGTTAATTCCCTTTTCACATGGTTACCTGAAGACAGAAGTCCTGCAGAAAGGTGAGCCACCCTTTGAGTGCTGAAGGTCCACTTGTCCCACAGTGTCCCTTCATTGGGCTTGTATTTGGGAGTTCTCATTATGCACTCCAGCACTCAATCGGTGTTTTTCTTTATATTGCTTGTATTTATGCGATGTATGTGTGTAGTCCCTGGGTTTTGGAGCAGTTTATGGGGGTTTTAACCTTTTTCCCTGCTGTTTTCCTCATTGGGATATTGTTTTCTCATGTTTTACATGTGTTTTCTATGTGTTTGATAACTTTTTTCTGTCAGGGTAACTTTATTAAAAGTTTGTGTTCCGCACCTTTAGGCGCGCTTTTCCCGCATAGACGCCATTGCTCCTTTACTCTCTATGGGTTTACACAGTGCGGGATGTATCTCTGGAACCGCTTATCGCAGCGACTTCAGAGTGGGCTCATTTTGTTGGTCTTCCCTTGCTTTATCATCTGGTTGATTCGGTGTGTTGGGGGTCTTGGGGGGCTTCGGGCTCTGTTTTAGGGTACTTCTGAGGAAAACTACATTTCCCATGAGCGCTTGTTTCGCGCCCATTTTCTGATTGGCTACCGTCACGGCAGCCATTTTGTGAGTTCTTCTCAGCGAGTACACTACGCAGGGACCAAGACTTTTCTCTCTCCTCCGCAGATTAACCCTTCGCTTGCCAGATAAGTTTAATTTTAAGCATTTCTGGGGTAAATATTTAATCTTTCACACTTCAATTGGGTGATTTTTGTCAGTGGAGTATATCTGACGCTGTGAGCATGCCTACTCCACTGGAGTCAGGGGCTAGACCCAAGACTAAGGAAGCTGGGGTGTCAGTTTCCCATTGCGTTTTGCTCCTCTTGTCACTCTGGGCTGCCTAGAGAATTTTCTGGTCATTTATGCCCAAAATGTGCGGAAGGCCGTGACAGGAACCCAGGGCTTTCCAGTCACGCCATTGAGCCAATATGGGTGAAAGAGTTCAAGGCTGCCACTAGGGATCTCAGATCCACTCTTCAGCTCTTTCCCTCTCAGGTGCAGGGGGCTCTTCAAATTTGGCAGACCCCCTCCACTGTCAGGACCACCCTGCCCAAGCCACAGGGTGCTCCTGATGTGTCTGATTCTTCTGAGGAAGAACTATTACAGGATTCCGATGTTGAGGAAGGCACTGTTATTGAGTCTACCAGATCTCTTGGTGACCCCTTTGAATGTGACTCTGAACTCTCCGCTGAGGGTTTGATCAGGGCTGTGATAACCACCCTCAACCTTCCTTTGTGTCAGGAATCTACTCATGATCCAACTGACGTTTTTCAGAAACCCTCTAAGGCTGTTATATGTTTTCCTACTAATCCTACTCTTGCACGTTTAGTCTCTGATGCATGGAGAAATCCTGATAAATCTTCTTCTGTATCTGAAAAGTTTGCCAAACTTTACCCTTTTCCTGAGACTGAACTGGCTAAGTGGGTTCATCCTCCTAAAGTGGATGCTCCAGTTTCTAGGTTGTCTAAATCTACTGCCTTGGCGGTATCTGATGCTTCTGCCCTGCAAGATTGGACGGATAAAAAGTTAGAAACTTGTCTTAAGTCTATTTTTGCCTCTATTGGCACTGCCATGCGTCCAACCTTTGCAGTGACGTGGGTTAACCGGGCCATTGCGGTCTGGACTGAACAGCTTACTGAGGCGGTTCGCCAGGATGCGCCAGTGTCTGAGCAGTTACAGCTTCTTGCTAATATATCCGAAGCTCAAAATTATGTTTCTGATGCTGCTTTTGATGCTGTGCGCATGATGGCGAGGGCCTCCACTTCCTCTGTGGTGGCTAGACGTGCTCTTTGGCTAAATATTTGGTCTGCTGACACCGCTTCTAAGAAAGCCTTGCTTTCATTGCCCTTCCAAGGGACCTCACTGTTTGGATCTGAACTTAAGGAGATGATTAGTGAGGCTACTGGTGGTAAAAGTACTCTTCTACCATCAGTCTTCAAAAAGAAGTTTCCAGCCAAACGCAATTGGTCCTTTTGTTCCTTCCAAACTGAGACACGTTCTGCGGCCCAGACGGGTCTGTCCTCTGCGCGCTCCTCCTCCAAGCCCAAACAGTCTTGGAAGCCCAAAGTTGCCCCCACGGCCAAGACCTCCAAGACTGCTTCGGCATGACTCACCGAACCCGGGTCCGCATCTGGCTGTAGGTGGACGTCTCCACATCTTTCGCCGGATTTGGGAGGAGTCAGTGGCGGACCCTTGGGTTATTCAGGTGGTATCAGAGGGATACAGGATCCCTTTCTCTTCCCTTCCTCCCTTTCGGTTCCATTTTACTCGTCCTTCTCAGGAACCTACAAAAAGACGTCTGTTCAACGACGCTATTCAGGATCTTTTGGACAAGGAAGTCCTGGTATTGGTTTCTTCAGAGGACACAGGTTCAGGATTTTATTCCAACCTGTTCATTGTGGCCAAAAAGGACGGGGGCGCCCGTCCTGTTTTGGACCTCAAGGATCTCAATTCCTTTGTTGTGAGTTCCCACTATCGTCAAGAATCACCGCGTACCGTGATAGCAGCTATGTCTCCAGGGGAGTTCCTTGCCTCCCTGGACCTTCAGGATGCATATCTTCACATCCCTATCCATCCAGAGAGCAGGAGGTATCTCAGGTTTGCCTGTCACAGAGGCCACTTTCAGTTTTCAGCTCTTCCCTTTGGACTGACTTCAAGCTCCTCAGGTTTTTCAGAGAGTCTTGGGTGCTCTGATAGCTGTGCTCCATCGAGATGGTGTCAGAGTAACGCCCTACATGGACGATCTGCTTCTGAAAGCTTCATCTGCGCAGATCCTTCACCAACAGGTTCAGACGTGCATCCAGACACTCAACCGCCACGGATGGATCGTGAATCTGGACAAATCAGACTTGACCCCATCTCAACAGATCCTTTTCTTGCGTCTCCTATTCGACACTCAGTAGTGCATGGTCTTTTTACCGGAAGACGTGGCTCATCAGATTGCTCTCCGTGTATCCAAGATCTTGGAGCTCGAGAGGGTTCCAGTGCCGAAGTTGACTTCTCTGGTGGGGAAGTTCATTTCCACTATAGAGGCAGTACCGTTTGCCATGGCACACACCAGGGAGCTTCAGAGATTTGTTATCCAGACGTGCAAGACTCATCCAGATCATCTGCATCTGTCAGTCTCTCTTCCTCCTCATGTCGAGCTGAGCTTGGAATGGTGGTTGGACCTGTCTCATCTCCTGAAAGGGAGGTCATTTCAGATTCCCTATTGGACCACAGTCACGACGGATGCCAGCCTCCGGGGTTGGGGGGCAGTCTTGGGTCGTTTCAGTGCTCAGGGGAAATGGGGACTGGAAGAATCTCTCCTCTCCATCAATGTCCTGGAACTTCGTGCCATCTTTCTTGCCCTGAGACACTGGGAATCTCAACTGGAGAATTATCCAGTCAGAGTGGAGTCAGACAACGCCACCGCATTGGCCTACATCAAACAGACAAGGCGGCACAAAAAGTCTCACCGCTTGGTTAGAAGTCAAGGCCATCTTATCTTGGGCGGAAGCTCATGTTCTCGTCAATTCAGCGGTACACATTCCAGGCGTAGACAACGTCATGGCAGACTTTCTTAGTCGTCACACAGTCGACAGCGGAGAGTGGGCGCTTCATCCAGAGGTGTTTCACCTTCTAACCCAGATGTGGGGGGTACCTGTAGTGGATCTTATGGCTACCAGACACAACAGGAAGGTTCCAGTGTTTTGCTCTTGCTGGAGGGACCCACTTGCTCTGGCGGTGCACGCATTGTTAATCCCTTGGGAATTCTCCCTAGCCTACATCTTCCCTCCTCTCCCTCTGTTGATCAGAGTCATCAGGAAGCTGAGGGTGGAGCGTTGTCCTGTCATCCTAATCACTCCGAATTGGCCTCGTCAGTCCTGGTATCCGGACCAGCTGGCCATGTCAGTGGTGGATCCCTTCCCGCTCCCTGCCCGTCCAGATCTGCTTCTTCAAGGCTACCTGTGGAAGGAGGATGTTCAGCATCTCCATTTGATGGCTTGGAGGTTGAATCCTCAATTTTGAAGAAGAAAGGGTTTTCCTCTTCTGTGGTGTCTACGATGCTTAGAGCTCGCAAGCCTGTGTCCTCCAAGATTTATCATCGCATATGGTCAACTTTTGTTGCATGGTGTGCTGATAAGGATCTATCACTTGATTTCCATCTTCCCACGGTCTTGGCCTTTTTGCAGGTTGGGGTTGAAAAGGGACTCAGCCTGAGTTCTCTCAAGGTTCAGACTTCCGCTCTGTCTGTATTTTTCCAGGAACGCATTGCCATTCTTCCTGATGTTAAAGTTTTCTTCCAAGGTGTGGCTCATGTTCGACCTGCCTTTAAGAGTCCAGCTCCCCAGTGGGACCTCAATTTGGTGCTGGGGGTTCTTCAGAGACCCCCGTTTGAATCCTTGGCTTCCATTCCTTTACGTCTTTTGACCTGGAAAATGGCCTTTCTTTTGGCTATTGTATCAGTTCGCCGGGTGGCGGAGTTACAAGCTCTGTCTTGTAAACCTCCTTACCTGGTGTTCCAAAAGGATAAGGCTGTGCTTCGCACTTCCAAGGAGTTTTTACCCAAGGTTGTCTCTGAGTTTCACATCAATCAGGAGATTGTGGTGCCCATTTCTGTCCTAACCCTTCCTCTGACAAGGAGAGGGATCTCCATTTGTTGGATGTTGTGCGTTGTCTCAAATTTTATATTCATCGCACTGAGTCTATCGGGAAGTCTGACGCTCTGTTCGTCATTCCTGAGGGGCCTAGGGCAGGGAGACCGGCATCCAAGGTGACTATTGCATCTTGGATAAAATCTACCATTCGTGATGCCTACAAGTTGTGGAATAAGCATGTTCCCTTTAGGGTTACTGCTCATTCCACCAGATCAATTGGGGCCTCTTGGGCCTATAAAAATCAAGCGTCTGCTGATCAACTGTGCCGGGCGGCCACTTGGTCCTCTGTGCACACGTTCTCGAAGCACTATCGTGTGGATGTGTTGGCCTCGGCGGATGCCAGCTTTGGGAGAAAGGTCCTGGAGGCAGTTTTGCCTGTCTAGGATCTTCTTCTTCTGAGATTCTCAGTGTTTCCTTACTGTTGAGCCCTGTTGGCTCTGGTTCAGCGTGCTGTGCTAGTTCATGGGGTTCGTTTTTACCCCTGGTTAGTGTCCGTTGACACTTCTGTTGTTGGACTCTATGATTCATTGGTTCATAGGGGTTCTGGTGACTTTGGGGCCTTGCGCTTGGTCCTTGCCTACTTCCCGCATCTGGAAAAGCTCAATGTTTGTACATCCCAATGTACCAGTAACCTGTATTGGACGACAGTGAAAATAGGATTTTAGTCTTACCTGTTAAATCCTTTTCACTTAGTCCATACAGGTTACTGGTCTCCCACCCTGTCAAGGGACCATGCTTGGCTCTCCTGTGGCATTCAGTGGGAGACCTTTGGGGCATGCTCACAGGAGTCTTCCTTTTCCTTCTTATTTCTGGTCAGTATTAGTGTCTCAAATCATTCTGGCTTGTTCTGGCTGAGGGCAGCTTAAGAGGGAGGGGAGGCTCCACCCCCTGCATACATTTAGAGAAATGTTCCTGCCTACTTAAAGGGGCGGATCGCCTCCCAATGTACCAGTAACCTGAATGGACTAAGTGAAAAGGATTTAACAGGTAAGACTAAAATCCTATTATTACATCTCTCACCTAAGACCTATGTGATACCCAAAACTGTGTAATATCCTACCGCTTATATTTGAATTATCATTGATTATTATTGATAATTGTAGGTTAATTGTATACATATAAGTGCTAGGATATTACAAAGTTTTTGATATATATATATGTGCGTATACCTAAATAAATAAAATTATCTGCACACACAGGGGTAGTGTGCTTCTACCCCTCCCCAAAAGGATAAGCGAGACAAGCTATCTATGTAAAATACTTTATAAAAGACATACATTTAGACTGTAAGCTCATTGGGGCGGGGACTTCTATCCTATTGTTTCTATGACTGTGACACTTATTATATCCCCGTTTATTTATTGTAACATACTTCTGTTGTAAGGAGCTGCATGCACTGTGTGGCGCCACATAAATAGAGATACACATACATACATATATATTGTTAGTCATATAATAGTCCACAGTGTTCTTAACATAGAGTTGCTTATTCTGGCACCAAACAGTAGGGGGTGCTGTTGCCTCAGTAAGCTTCTGATAGTCTTGTAACACCATCTTCAAATTTACTTCAGCAATATATAAACACAAAAAGCAGAGGAGAAAGCAACCCTCTGAATGTAGTATATCCTAAATTTATGGACCTCCACAAAAACACCCTGGTCTTCTTTATAGTTTTTACTCTCATTCATCAGTGGCAATACTAACATCTGGAGTTGATGGTAAGCTTTTCATTACACCCCAGGCAGATTTGCATTAAAGGGATATTAACACTTAATATTTAAAAATATATATATTGTAGTGTTTATCCTCCAGAGTAAAACAAGATACTCCCACTGCTGAGAGGTCTTTTATTTGAAAGTTATTGCAGCTCAAACTTGAAAATTTCAGGTGCAGTTTCTCAGTGGCCTGAAATGTTACAGTGGCGCTGTTGCTACATGATCCTATGAATTCCACCCCCACCATAGGATGGTGTAGCAACAACGCCACTGTAACATTTCTCATCACTGAGATACTACACTAAAAAATTCAGGTTTGAGCTGCAATAACCTTTGAATAAACACCTCTCAGCAGTGGGAAAAACTTGAGGATACACCCTAAAACATATATTTTTTTTACACCTCTCTGCTGTCCTCTTAACGGCATCTCATCCTCCACTTTAGCAGCTTATATGCTTCCACTGTTTATGGCTCTCCGACTTCCTGTATTCTTGTATGTTAAGAGGAGACCTTATCACATTGTACAAGTATATGAGAGGTCAATACAAGGATCTCTGTGGTAAGCTATTTATTCCAAGGCCTGATCAGGTGACCAGGGGACACCCCTTGAGATTAGAGGAAAGGAGGTTTAAACTTCAGCAGAGGAAGGGTTTTTTTATGGTAAGGTCTGTCAAATTGTGGAATTATTTGCCCAAGGAGGTGGTTATGGCAGATAAAATGGATACATTTAAGAGAAGATTAGATACATTTCTTTCAAAAGGGAACATACAGAGTTATACTGTTTATCAGTAGGCTGATCAGGAAGGTCTGATAAAGACTAATTTAATTGGTAGCAGGAAAGCTATAACATTCTCAGTTACTGAGGTATGAGGCGAAAGTTGAACTTGATGGACTTGTGTCTTTTTTCAACCTAATTTACTATGTTTATGGGCTTTACCTTTCACAACCTGAGTGTTAATGACCAGATGTCGAACTCCAGAGGGTGGAAATATAAACCAAAGAATAAGAAGGAGATTAATAAACAGTATTAATATATATATATATATATATATATATAAATACATATGTGTTTCGTGACATAGATGCCACTTTATCAAGATCTTTCTGAATAGCATCATGTGTTCATATACATATACAGTTCCTGACAAAGAGCCTTGAACCACTAGCAATACCTTCCTAACTGGTAATACAGAGAGAGATGTGTTTGAGAGACAGACAGAGGGAGAGGTGTGAATGAAAATGATAGTGTTATGACTGACTGATCACACACACTGTTAATGGATACTTTCACTCTTGAACCGAAAGTGTATCAATTCTTGTTGTCCCTTCTCTGGAAAAATGAAACATTGGGGGAGATGCACAGAGACGTGATAAAGAAGTGATAAATTGGAGATGACTTCTCCAGTGATATCACTTCTCCAGTTCCTATGTTATTTTATGGAGCCAACCCACTAAACTTCTTCCAACTTTGGAGATGTTAGTACATTGACTCTCACGCCTTCGTGCATAACCCTCATTGTATCAATATTGTGCTTTGTTATAAAATGGATCACTCTTCTGTTGCAGGGAAAGGCAGCAATGATATTTTTCTGTCTAGTAGTACTGCTGCATGTGGATTTCTAGACACTCCTGAGTATTAGGGAAATCACCTTGGAGACCGTGTCTGGCCCACCTCCGGTCTAAATCAGTAGTAGGCAAACTTCGGTTCACTAGTTGTTAGAGACTATAACTCCCATCATCCTCAACCAGCCAGTGGTTGTGGCTGGGTATGAATGCGAGCTGTAGTGGAGAGCCCTAGTAAAAACATAGAATTTGATGGTAGATAAGAACCATTCTGCCCATCTAGTCTGCCCATTTCTCCTACTGTACAAACCTCAAACCTTATTTAGTCCTTGGTCTTATCTTAAGTTCAGTACAGCATTATGCTTCTCCATGCATGCTTACAGTCCATCACTGTTTTAACCTCTACCATTTCTTCTGGTAGGACAGAACTATAGAATCTGTCTATGGTCTTGGTCTGTAGGGTAATAGGTTCAGTTTGGTGGTTTGTACCATATTTTGTACCAGGAAAGGTGGGACAGGCATGTTCAAATAACAAGGTTCATGTCATAGTGTGGACAAGGAATTACTGCTGTGTTTGAGACTGGGAGGAGAAAAGATGGGGGTTTGCCCTGGAAATGGTTGGGGAAGTGGGCTCATCATGCTGGGAGGGGTTAACTGGTCCCCACACCAAAGCTGGGTAATCAGCCTCTACCCCCAGAGACCCAGTAATTAACTCTGAAAATCTGGGGACTCTGGATCAGATCCAAAGAGGTATGATAACGATTTTCATGACAGTCCCCGGAAAACACCTACAGGCCATATTTTCCTGACCTCCATACCAGATGGGATGCTGGTAATCAGTAGATCCGTTATTGTGGATGATCTATAAGTGCTTAGAGACACTGCCAACTAGCAGTAAACTTTTTCTTCAGTAATATGAGGGTATTTCCACTGTTGAGAGATGTTTTATTCAGAAGTTATTACAGCTCAGGTGGTGACTCAATCTCTCCCTAAGAGTTTCCTTGTTTGAAAAAAAAAAATGCTTGGGCTATAATAAGTTTTGAACTAAAGTATCAATTTCTGCTGGGCATTTTGCTATCATATGTATAAGATCTGGACAAACTGGAAGATCTGAGTGAGGTTTTAAAATCTGCAAAATTGAATTCAAGGTGACAGGTCCAAGGTTGTTGTCAGTCACTCGCTTTAAAACTGAGCAGTTAAAAAGTTCTATTCGTTTTAACTTCCTGCTTTATAACCCTTTCCTTGATGTCAGCTCCTTCTGAAGAGAAGGGAATGCTCTGGCTGATTAACTGATACAGCTCAGTTGCCATTACAACCCTACACTTCACTCCGACTGAAATTTCTTTCAGTCTAAGCCACTTTACTGTAGGGTGGCATGGTGTGCACAATCACTCCTATTAATGAGCTTTTACCCATTTAAGGACCAGAAAGGTGTGCAATGCACAGGGTTAAACATGTATTTGTTAAGCAGACATGAACACTTGCTACATGCAAACACATCCACATTTGCTTTACATGTGTGTGTTGTGTATGCGTGTGTCTGTACCTGTCTATGTGTGTGTCTGTGTTTGTATATGTGTTTATGTATGTGTGTGTGTGTGTATGAATGTGCATGTATATATGTTTGTGTGTGTGTGTGAGCATGTATATTTGAGTCTAAGTGTATGTATGTGCTTGAGTGTATATGTGTGTGTATGAGTATATGTGTATGTTTTTGTGTAAGTGTATACATATGCTTGAGTGAATGTGTGTGTTTGTGTGTATTTGTACATGTGTGTTTGAGTGTATATGGGTATATGTACGTATGTATGTGTGTGTTTTTGAGTATATGTGTGTAAGTGTATGCATGTGCTTGAGTGTATATGTGTGTGTTTGTATGTGAGTGTGTATGTATTTGTGTGTGCATGCGTGGTGCAGGCAGTATGTAATTTATATTTGGTTTTTGGCGAACAGTACCATATAGTAAAATGTATTTTTTTTTTTTTTTTTTGTGAAAAAGTTCAAAAACTGAATCCCATTGAGGGTCTCCACAATAAAGCTCTGGATATACAGTGTTAGTCCATACTGTCTGACAGTCATCTCTGCTGTCCCATTCTAAGCCTACATGGGTCATGGATGAAGGGTATCAATACGAGCAAGAACTTTTTTCTCTATTAATTTAGATTTCAGTGACAAAATGTTGATTTCTTTGCAGGTCCCCAAAGATACCATTCACTTCCTCACATATACGGTAGAGATGACAGGAATGGTTACAATCAACAACCCAAGTTTGTGCCTGAAGGATCTTCATATTATAGCCTCTCCCATCAGCTTCCTCATCCTCTGCCTCCATCCCAAGTGCCTATGCAGATACAACCAATATGGAGTTCCAGTCCAGAACCTGGTCATCCAGTTAACATAAATACTACTCCAATCCCACTCCATCCTCTGCCTCAAATGCACCTTCCTCAGGTCGTTGTGCACCCCAACATAGAGCCTCCAGCATCATTCCAACCTGCTGCTTCCTCCTCTTTTGAACCAGACAGCCGGGCTTCAGAAGCTGAAAGCTTGGAAGATATGAAGACTCCAGTCCCAGAAACATGTGTTATGAATCCACCTTTCCAGGGCAATGGTAGTCCCTCAATAAAGGTGTGTTCAGGAGAAAACAAAATTCTAAATAAAAAATTATTTTATGGAAATTCTATTTAAAGGGATAGTAATGTTTCACAATAAAAGCAGCTCTAATTAATCTTCATACTATTTGAGCCACGGAGAGTGTTATTTCAATACTGTCAGAGCTGTAGTACAAGAGTAACTGAATAATAAAGTATCCCCCTCCCGCCCCTTTTACTGATGTAACACTGCTCACCTCAGAACAGCAAGACTGTCCGGATGGATCACAGAGAGGGACAATCTTCAGTGATCACAACGAAAAACCTGTCAAGGGGGTCAGGGTTTTCCTTATGGTCACAGTAAGAAGATTGTCCCTTGCTGTGATCTGTCCGGTCAAGAGACCAGATTCCACATCTGAGAGGAGGTGGCTTACACTAGGTAAAAGGGGTGGGAGGGGTATGCTTTATCATTCAATTACTCTTGAACTACAACTCTGACAATATTGAAATAACACTGTCTGTTGCTGAGCAATGCCTTGTAAGCCCTTCTGGAACTCTAGGATTTAAGACACCATTTCCACAAATCACTTAGTTGTAGGCTTGCTTAGCAACGCAAAGCTTTGGAAACCTCTCCAGCATCTAAGGCTGTAAAGTCATTTATTGCAATGCTTCAATTAAACAAGGATAACCCAGTTGCTGGGAGATGCTTCATTGAAACAGCTCAAAAAATGTTTAAACCTTTGAGTGCCAGGAAGGCATCCAACGCATTGCGTTGCAATGCATTGGATGCCTCCCTGACACTCAAATGGTTAATTGCTTATTTTTATTTAAAATTCAAGCTTCTGAAAAGTGACCACTACATGGTGCTAGTACTTCTATGGGAAAACCACCATGGGGCAGAAGCTGTCCAAGTACAGGAAAACAAAAATATATTTTGTTGTCTGGCGTGTACTGTAATGTCTTTTCAACAAAGCATCTAAGAGCTGTGGGATTATCCTAGTTTTACTCGACAAGAAAATCACGTCAATATATATGTTCATAAAACGTCTTTATAAGTGGAGAGGGCTCAAAGGATTGGAATCTGTGTGTCTAAATGATGGGAATGCATCAAAAGTGGTCATGGACAGAGGAGGGCTGGCAACATGTAGCCTGGTGGGCAAATACAATGTAGTGGTCCCAATTCTATTATCATTCCAGCTCACTTTCTCAGCTCAACCCTCTTCTGTTAATTTTGGCATTAATTTTGTGAAGAAAGTGAAACCACAAAGCTTACATTTGAAATGGAGCTACACTATTGATACAACAGAGCTTACAGTTGATATGGAGCTACATTAGCGATACCACAGAGCTTACAGTTGATATGGAACTACATTTGTGATATCACAGAATATACAGTTGATATGGAGCTACATTAGCGTTACCACAGAGCTTACATTTGATACGGAGCTACATTAGCATTACCACAGAGCTTACAGTTGATACGGAGCTACATTAGCATTACCACAGAGCTTACAGTTGATATGGAGCTACATTAGCATTACCACAGAGCTTACAGTTGACATAGAGCTACATTAGCATTACCGCAGAGCTTACAGTTGAAAAGGAGCTACATTAGTGATACCACAGAGCTTACAGTTGAAATGGAGCTACATTAGCAATACCACAGAGCTTACAGTTGATATGGAGCTACATTAGTGATACCACAGAGCTTACAGTTGATATGGAGTTACATTAGTGATACCACAGAGCTTACAGTTGAAATGGAGCTACATTAGTGATACCACAAAGCTTACAGTTGAAATGGAGCTACATTAGTGATACCACAGAGCTTACCAGGGAAATGGGTTATGCTACCCATGTAGCTCCATTTGAATTGTAGCTCTGTGGTGGTATCACTAGTGTAGTTCCATTTACAGCAGCAAGAGGGAGACTTAGTGAATTACTGGCTTACCGGCCCAGGGGGCAATTGTTCCCCTGCCCCCTTGGCCAGTCCTTCCCTGGACATGGCATAATCGGATGGGCAGGATAAGGATGAGAAAAGTTTGGGGTTGAACTTTAGAATGGGAGGGAAGTTGGCAGACCAGGACAGGAGGTAAGTGGAATGGACAAGAAGTGTGCAAAGAATCAGCATCCGAGTCCAGAGACCCGGTAATTAACTCTAAAAAAAACCTGAGTCTCCGGGGCAGATCAGGTATGACTTTAACCCATTGAGTGCCAGAGGGGTAGGCAACGCATTGCAAAGCAATGCATTGCCTACCCCTCTGGCACTCAAAGGGGTAAAGACCAGAGGTGTATGCAACCTATTGTGAAGGGTTAAAAATATCTGAATGACAGAGAGAAGTACAACACACTCCTGCTTTGGAATGGTAAGCTTGTTCAGAAGATCTAAGAGGAGAAGTTGCAAATTGTTTCATAATAGCATCATTTAATGGAACGTCCTTGAACCTTGGAATGGTAAATGTTGCATTTTACCGAAAAAGAATAGATGGTGTAGGGCTTTTCCGATTGAGTAAACAATGGTAGTACCGCTGCTGGAAAATGTTTGATTCAGAAGGTTATTTCAGTTAAACTTTGAGGTTTTTTTTTTCCAGTTACTTAAAATGCAATTTTCTTTTCTGGTCACCAGATGGCAGTGCTGTAAAGAGTTTGATTTAAGAAGGTATAGTTCTGTTGAATAAAGCATTATTCATCAAGAGAAGGAGGTGCCATTCTGAATCAAATCAACTAGATCTTAGGTTTGACACAAAAACTCTAATTCCCATTGATTTAAAGAGGCCTTTGTAGCATTAACCCTTTGAGTGCGCTGGCACGCAGAGGGCTAAAAGAATACATAGCTCCATTAAAATCAATGTGAATTTTTTCATTTCTTCCCTACAGTGCAGCTGGTTTGCTCCAGAATTGCACCTGTTTCCTTGACGAATAAAGCCCAGCGGGTGTAGCCTTGTATTACTCGGCACAAAAAGCCATACAATATATACTTCAACTTTACTGTTACTATAACAATGATTCAGAAGCTAAAACAAACAAAGGCATGGATTTTTTTATAGTAAGGGTGGTAAAGCTATGGAATTCTTTGCCTTGGGTTGTTGTCCTTGGAGATAATGTAACTGCTTTCAAAAAAGCAATGGATGCCTATCTAGCACAGAACAATATTGAACATTATGACAGTTGGCTTCCATGTTGATCCAGGAAAATATCTGACTGCCATTTCGAGTCAGGAAGGAATTTTTTTACCCACTTGGGGCTAAACTGGAAATGTTTCAGGGTTTGTTTGTTTGTTTTTCCTTTCTCTGGATTAAAAGAGGTATTTTGGCATGGGCTGCACTTGATGGACACATGTCTTTTTTTAAGCCTCTCATCTATGTTGCTATGTTAATATGTTACTAATACAAATCAATGATATTTTCTTGAAGGCGACAGCGGAACTTCCTAAGCAAGAACGTTCTGATCTTGCAGAAAACGTTCAGTCCAGAGCACAGTTGATATGGAGCTATATTAGTGTTACCGCAGAGCTTACAGTTGATATGGAGCTATATTAGTGATACCACAGAGCTTACAGTTGATATGGAGCTACATTAGTGATACCACAGAGCTTACAGTTGATATGGATCTCAACAGAACTTACAGTTGATATGGAGCTACATTAGTGATACCACAGAGCTTACAGTTGATATGGAGCTATATTAGTGATACCACAGAGCTTACAGTTGATATGGAGCTACATTAGTGATACCACAGAGCTTACAGTTGATATGGATCTCAACAGAACTTACAGTTGATATGGAGCTACATTAGTGATACCACAGAGCTTACAGTTGATATGGAGCTACATTAGTGATACCACAGAGCTTACAGTTGATATGGATCTCAACAGAACTTACAGTTGATATGGAGCTACATTAGTGATACCACAGAGCTTACAGTTGATATGGAGCTACATTAGTGATACCACAGAGCTTACCAGGGAAATGGGTTATGCTACCCATGTAATTCCATTTGAATTGTAGCTCTGTGGTGGTATCACTAGTGTAGTTCCATTTACAGCAGCAAGAGGGAGACTTAGTGGGTTGATGGACACGTCTTTTTTTCAGCCTCGTCAACTATGTTGCTATGTTAAAATGTTACTAATACAAATCAATGATATTTTCTTGAAGGCGACAGCGGAACTTCCTAAGCAAGAACATTCTCATCTTGCAGAAAACGCTCAGTCCAGAACAAGAGAATCCACGTCACAGCAAGTCCGCAGAGAGGAGACTGTTTGTTTGGAGGTGAGATAACCGCCTGCCTTGTGAAGTACCTATAACTGCGGGCAGGGGTTTAACTACTGGGGGATGTAATTGTACCAGGTCTCCGCATAAAAGTGATCTCATTGGCTCTGCACTACTCTGAAATCCCTTACAATCACATTAGCATACCTGGGAACTCTCACAATGTGCTGACTCTGAGACTGTTGAAATATCAACACTTAGGGCCATATGTTCAAAGGGATAACGACAAAAAATGTCCTATGAAAGACAAAAATAAGTAATTGAATGCATGAACAACATATTTTCTATAGAGTATACGATAAAAAACTATTAATGTCCGTTGTGTACGACACAACTCCAGAATTGACAGGCAAAGGGGTGGGGCAAGGGCGTGGCTAAGCTATCCTCCAGTGTCATAGAGAGGAAAAGAAAATTTGTCAGAACTAATGACAAAAAAATGTCTTTCAAAAGACAAAATTTGTCCGTTAAGAATAAAGTGGAGGAAATGTGTTCTGAATGTGAGAATTTTTGTCTTTAGTTAAGACATTTTTGTCATTAGTTAAGACATTTTTTACGACAATTTCAGTCAGGACAAACGATATATTTTCAATCGCAACCGACACTCTCTGAAAATATTAATGATCCCAACGACACTTTACTTTGAAAAGTCGTTACAAACGACAAAAGCTATTTCGCTACTTCTTTGAACATATGGCCCTTAAAGTTCCTGAGAAAATAGGGGAAGATTTATAAAAGTGGAGTTATAATTGCTGTAAGATTGTCCCTAAAAGTATTAAAGCGGAACTATCTCCCCATATAAAGTCCCTCCCCCAAAAATTAGTCATAGAGCGATAAACTTAGAAATTGTAGTATTATCCAGTATAAGTACATCATTATTAAGAAGTCCTACTTTATCTGAGACTGACGGCCAGACGTCTTGCTTTAGAGGCATCTGTCCTCCTGCACAGTCAGTCCCTTCCTGTTATCTTAAGGTACAATGCAGCGCCTCCTAGAGGAGACTGGGGTGGACAGCGGAGGCACGCAGATGTCTCTAAGGCAAGAAGTTGGCGCTGATGCCTGCCCATCAGTCTCAGAAAAAGCAGGATTTCTGAATAACGCGGTAATTATGCTGGATAATAGTACTAAATCTAAGCTTATCGCTATATGACTAATTATTGAGGGGGGACTTTATTTGGGGTAATTGTTCCTCTTTAAGGACAGTTTAGGAGGACATAATGCAGTGTAGTATTATTTTTTTTTTAATGGAATGAGGAAGTTTGTAAAAAGTGGCTCAGGGAATTTATAAAGAAATGTCTCTGCAACAATTTAGCAACAGAATTTTTACCAAATATTTAAGGCCCTGTCTGACCTGTTCTTATTTTTGCTGTCTCCACATTTATAAATGTAGAATACTTTATAAATACCAACACTAATAATAAGGAATAAGAACATTTTAAGGATCCGTTTGCAAAAAACGCACAAAAACACTTTATAACTCTCCCCCATATATTTTAAGCAATATTGCCCTGCTTGCTCTAACCCAGTGGTGTTCAGTTGGCCTACAATGATGCCTTAACATAACATAGATCACTGCCTGGACACACACAGGACAAGCAGGACTCTCCCTCTTCTTCCCTGGTACAACTGGCACTGATTTGGAAACTAAACAAGCCATTATTTGGTTCGGATCATACATTAGGAAACACTGAACTCTTTCACCCTGGGAATAGGGCCGATCCCCCTGAGACCCTGATATTTTGCTCAAAACGCTGAATCTCAAGGTCAATCCATGGTATGCAGATGAGATCCCTGTGTTGGTTGGTCGTCACTGTCATCATCTCACTTGGCTGCTGCTAGCCAGTAAGGTAGGGATAGCATTAGTAAGGTCTTTCATTTCTTATTGACCCCTTGAGTCCTCAAAAGGTGTGCAACGCATTGCGAAGAAATGCGTTGGTGCGTGTAATTCACAGTTGCTCCAGGCCATGTGTGCAAGGGGGCCCAAACTCCTGTTTCTCACCAGGGCCCAGTTAGTGCCCTGTGATGTCACTTTATCACTTACTGCATGGATGTGTGGGGAGATCCTATATATTCCTACCTGGGAACTCTTTCAGATTGAATTACAAGGATGGAGATTCACTAAGTCAGTGGTTCTCAATCTTTTTTTGGTTTGGGGCACCCCTAACACATAATCTAGAACATTCAGGGCACCCCTAACATATTTAATGTACTTTATCAAGGGCATAATGAAGGGTACAATACATACATATACAGTTATTATTAGGTCTTACAATCATAGTAACAAAACTAAACATATTGTGCAGAACAATTTCTATAAATCTTTATTTAAAAGTCCATTTTTGTTAGTCTTCATAGAAAATGTGGGGCACCCTAAGATGATGTCTGTGGCACACCAAAGTGCCACTGCACCCTGGTTGAGGATCACTGCGCTAAGTGGTGATAAAGTGGAGATGACTTCTCCAGTGATATCACTTCCAGTTCCTATGTTATTGTATGGAGCCTAGACACGAAGGTCTTTCAACCTGGAGACATTTTAGTGCATAGCCTTTTATAGAATAACATAGGAACTGGAGAAGGGATATCATTGACGAAGTTATGTCTACTTCGTTTTATCTTTATTTTATTTTTTAGGCATTAAAAAAACATGAAGAACGATATAATCTTATCTCTGAAACCTTTATGGTTTGAGAGATATTCACAAGCAAAGTCTGCTGTCTAACTGCCACCGCAAGGGAGACTCTTCAGTGTTTAAAAAAAATCCAACTTAGGAGTGTATTTCAAAAATTTGTAGAGTGACACAATCTTACAGTTGTGTACGGACTAGGAGGTCTAGCAGCTCACTGCCAACGTAAGGGGGAATCATCGAGTCAAAGGCAAGATGGCACTTACTTCCAGTTCACTCACTGCCTGGAGGGAACAATTGATAGCGAGGGTGCGTGAGAGGCAAAGGAAAATCAGAATGCAATCACACAAGGCAGGAGAAGATTCCACAGATGAGCTGGATGAGTGTGGTGGTCTTCCGGGACCTATCAGTAGCAACGCCAGTAGCACGTCATCTTCTTCCGGTGGAGCAGCTGCTGCTTTTTAAGCTGAGGCAATGGACAGATTATGCTTTGGGCAAAACAAACAGCTCCCAATCAGTAGAAAAAGTGCTGAGTTTGAGGTTAAGGCTTACCTTGCGGAACCTTCTTTGCCTCCAAGTACAGATCTCTGGACTTTCTGGGATAACAAGAGGGCTGTGTGGCCTACTTTGTCCCTGATAGCCCAGGAGTTGTTTTGTTGCCCTCCAACCACTGTCCAGAGTGAGCGGGTATTTTCTGTTACTGGAAATATACTTAGCCCCAAGCAGAGAAGAAGGAAAATAGAGAAGTAGAAAATAAGAGGTAAGAAAGGAGAGAGATGGAAGGAAAGCAAAATTAGTGAAAAGATGGTAGAGAAGGAACAGAAGGAGGGCAGGGAAGGCGGGTAAGGAAGGACTGGAACCAAGGAAAAATTCTGATTAGAACTGGCTCACTAGCTCGAGTGTCCACTCTCGGCCCACTGAGGAATAGACATCCATACGAAAAATCATAGCATAATTCAATTGCTCCATTTTCAAATTATGAGTTGCTAGCTGCCTTAAAGCATCACAAGTAGGAATGCCTGAAGATTTCCAAGCACGGGCCAGAAGAGACTTCGCCTCGAGTAAGTTCTGACCTGCTAATGTTTTATGAGGGCGAGGGAGAAGAAATGGGAACACATGAAAGAGAGCTAATTCCAGTGAACGAGGCATATGTATCGAGATGGCATCGCCCACCATATTAAAGACCATATCCCAATACTGCTGCAATCACGGGCAAGACCACCAGATGTGGAACATGGTGCCCACCCCGGAAGAACACCTCCAACAAAGACTGGATGTAGAGGGATGGATACAAACCAGACTGGCAGGGACAAGATACCACATATACAATATCTTTCTAGACAGTTCCAAGTGATTAGTACAGCGTGAGAACTTGGAGGGAAGTATAACAGCCCCATTCCACTGAGAGGAAGATAGGCTTCTACCCATCTCCAGCTCCCATTCCAGCAGAAAGGGAAGTTTCTGAGGCTGGTTCCCAACAACCAATGTCCAGTATCAAAGAGATAAAAAGCCCGTAGGAAACGTTGGCATCATACACAGCCTAGATAGTCCATGGAGCAGGGAGGAGGCTTGGGATCAAGAACTAGGAGATGACATCAATGCATGCCAAAGTTGCAAAAATTTGTAAAAATAAGATTTTGGGAGGTCAAAACTGCACTGAATGTCGCTGAATGACATCAGTGTACCCCTAGAAATAATCCCACTCAAAGACTGAATTCCAGCCGAATGCCAGGATGTAAAGTTGGAATGGGGTATTACATATTCCAAGGTGTGCAATGGGTTAGCAGGGGTAAACTGCCGTAGCTCCGGGACAATACGAGTGTAAATGTCCAAAAAATGGAAGGAGAGTTTAGTGCTAGCTAAGGTTAGGGATATGGTCGGTCGAAACTTAAACGATGACCAAAATAGATTGCACAGGGAAGATCTGAGTATCCTCCAGGACGACCCAGGCAACCTCACCAGCGTCCACATGAAATTGAACATTTTGTGCCATCCTGGCAGCTTTATAATAGAGAGGAAGTGACGGGACTCCCAGACCACCCGGCTTAGTTGGAAGAATTAGCCAACGATTGGAGACCCTAGAGTGGCGCGCGCCATAAATAAACAGTAAAATCTCCGACTGAACGTCCTGCAGAAATGAATGCGAGATCTGGATAGGCAAGGTCCGAAATAAGTACAAAAACTTAGGCAAAACAGACATCTTTATTGCGGCTATGCTCCCTAACCGGAACAACATCAGAGGAGCCCAACCAAGGATCTCCTGTCTCACTGCCCCCCATAGTCGCTTCACATTTGCAGAGAACACGGTCTCCAGTTTCTTCGTAAGCTGAAATTCCAGGTAGGAGAGGCTATCTCTTCTCCAGTCAAAAGGTATCTATCCTGCAACTGAAACAGACTGGACGAATCAACATTGAATGGAAGTGCTTGAGTCTTAGCCTGGTTAACCCCATGGTAAGAAACCCTACCGTAGGACTGCAAAACTTCTAGAAGGCAAGGAAGGGAAGAAGTTGGGTGGGTGACAGTGATCAAGATGTCATCCGCAAACAATCCACGTTTTACCTCTAAATCCTGGAATGTGCAACCTCGTATGAGGGGGTGGGACGTATCTTAGCCACTAGCGGCTCCAAGGCTAAATCATAAAGGATGGGGGACAGGGGACATCCCTGCATGGAACCATTTGTTATTTGGAAAGGCTCGGAAACAAAACTGGCATATGACACCCTGGCCGATGGCGAGGAATATACAGAAAAGATAGCCTTAATAAACTCAGGAAGAAAGCCAAATTTCTCCAACACAAGTGGTCAAATGCCTTCTCCGCGTCCGTTGCCACAAGAAGGCTACATGTGTGATCAGCTGCCAGTCAATGACATCAATAATCTTCCGTGTGTTGTCAGGTCCTGCCTGCCCTTAACAAACCCCACCTGGTCGTATTGAAGAAGAGAAGGCAGTAGATCTCGCAACCTGTTTGCTAATAACTTGGCATACAGTTTGATGTCAGTATTCAAGAGAGATAATGGTCTGAAGTTGGGACAGTGGGTAGGTGGCTTGCCCGGTTTCGGCAAGGTGGAGATATGAGCAGAGCATGGAGGTTGGAAAAGTACCATTCTCACTACAAGAAATAATAGTTTCTCCATATGCGGCAACAGAACCTCACTAAAAGATCTATAATAGGAGTTAGAGAAGCTGTCTGGACCAGGGGCCTTATCTCGTGACAGTGCTCTAACAAGAGACCGAATCTCCTCCACTGTAATGGGTGCCCAAAGCATATCGAAGTGGGCTGGAGAGATACTAGGTAAAGCTACCTGCCTTAAAAAGGAGTCAATATCCTGAGGGGAGGGTTGAAAGGTCTCTAGATCCAAATGAAGATTATACAATGAAGCATAATATTTTGAGAAAGCATCCGGTATAAGAGCAGGATTCACAATCTTCTCCCCAGCCGGAGAGTAAATATAGGGAATAGCCCTTTTAGCATCCCGCTTCCAAAGTTGCCTCGCCAAGAGAGTGCCCACTTTATTACCTTGAGTGTAGTATTGTTGCTGCAATTTCTTGAGAATAAGCCGAGTTTGGAACAACTGCAGCTCCGAAATTTCCTGTTTTATCATGGAAATGCGCTGACATCTAACCTGTGTAAAATTACTTTTTTGTAGGGCTTCTAATGCAGTTAAATCCCGACATAACTGTGCTAATCTCATGTTCCATCACCGTTTCTGTGTGGCTGCATAAGCAATACAATGACCCCCCTCACAACCGCCTTACGAGCCTCCCAGAGGACCTCAGGGGACACTCACGAGTCAGCGTTCAAGTCAAAACATTCAATCAACAATTTTTCTATATGTTTCCAGACCTCGGCCTTGGCAAGTAAATGATCATTGATCCGCCAATGCCCCCTCCCCATGTGGCTAAACCATTTGACAAGTTCCAATAGGACCGGAGCGTGGTCTGACCACTGTATAGTACCGATGGAGCAGGTCTTTACCCTCTGCAAAGTCAATTTGCCCAAGCAGAAATAATCCAGTCTCGAATAAGACAAATGCACTTGTGAGTAAAAAGAATAATCTCTAGCAGTAACATTAAGGGTCCTCCAAGCATAATATAGTCAGAACTCCCCCAAAGTCTGCGATAGGAGCTTACTCTGTGCAGACAGCGTCCGCAAAATATGACCCCCCAATGTGACACAAATGTATCCATAGTAGGCTCAGCCAATGTGTTAAAATCCCCACACACTATCAATGAACCTTTCAATAATGGCTCCGCCTTAGATAGAGTGCGTTTAATAAATTGAGCCGAATTGGTGTTCGGGGCATAGATATTAACCAGGGAGTATAAGACATTATTAACAGAGACCACCAGAATAATATACCTTCCCTGAGCATCCTTTTTTATATGTAACACCTGCGCTGCAAGGGAATTGTGGAACCATATGGAGACCACTGCCTGTTTGGAGGTCGCAGTGGAATGGAAAGCTGTATGGAAATGTTTAGTAGCAACTGAGGGGATCTTGCCCGTGGTGAAGTTAGTCTCCTGAATGCACAAAATATGTGAGTTAGTTTTTTGAGCTTCTTGAAACAGTAAACATCTTTTATGGGGGGTATTAAGCCCCTTAACGTTCATAGAACGTAGTTTTACACTCATGATCCGAGAACTAAAAAGATCACGCTGGGGAATGGACCATGTGAGGAGGCAAGATGCACCCGAGCCAGCAAACCAAGAGCAATGCCAATCATAAAGGAAATGCCCGCGTATAATGTGCTAGAAGATAAATCATCCTCTAAGTCAGTGTTTTTCAACTCCTGTCCTCAGGACCCACTAATGGGACAGGATGTGATGATTTCCTTGTTAGAGCACAGGTGAGTTAATCAATGTGAATGAGCCTCTGATCACATGATTTCCTTGTTAGAGCACAGGTGAGTTAATCAATGTAAATGAGCCTCTGATCACATGATTTTCTTGTTAGCGCACAGGTGAGTTAATCAGTGTAAATGAGCCTCTGATCACATGATTTCCTTGTTAAAGCACAGGTGAGTTAATCAATGTGAATGAGCCTCTGATCACATGATTTCCTTGTTAGAACACAGGTGAGTTAATCAATGTGAATGAGCCTCTGATCACCACACCTGTGTTCTAATAGAGAAATCCCTAAGTCCTGGCCTGTTAGTGGGTCCTGAGGGCAGGAGTTGAGAAACACTTCTCTACGTCATGTAGGGGAGCCGGAGGGGTGCCAGGCTTGCAGGGACATGAATGGATGACATGGGGGGAATGGGGACACATGGGAGGGAAAGACTGAGGCTCAGGAAGGAGGGGGGAAGAAAGATCAAGAGAAAAAGAGCAGAAAAAGCACAGCAGCAGAAAAGAAGAAGATAAAGCTTCTCAAAAGAGAGACATATTAACAGTGCAATCTGCTTAAAAATGGTATCAAAATAGAGAAGACAAAGCACAAACCTCATACCCAGATGAGTGGAGGGGTGAAACTGACACGCAACACAGAGTCAGACAGGTAAGGAGAGATAAAACGTGACGCCAGGAACCAGGCATACTAAAGCACGCAACATGTCGCAATACGCCAGGGGGAAGATAGAAACAGATAAACAGGACAAAGGCAATAATAACAAAGGCCCAGAAGGGCAATAAGTTATGGTAATAAGGTAACATATAGGGCAAAGTAGGAACCTTCAATGAGCGAAGGGGCAGGCCCAAAGGAAGGCAGGATAGGTCTCACACAAGAGGTGGATTTCCAGTCAACTGGGTATGTGTTTTTCATGCTTACGTGGTGCATAACTCACAGTCCAGAATACGGCATAGACTCTGGTAAATCGCAATACAAATAAAACAGCATCTGAACATCCCTTTATTCTTGTAAACAGTAACTATGCCTAGTAGGGTTGCATAGAACTAAACCATGAAGGAAGCTGAACCACCCAACTCCTACCCTTCATATCAAAACCCCCAAAAAACAAGATCCATGCACTGCGGCCAGGCCCGAAAACCAGGCACCAGTAGTGCCTCAAAGATATGGTAATGAGTCGACACCTAATGGCAGAGGGACTGACCGCCGCACATACATCAACATGTCAGCCCAACAGGCCGAGAAGCCCCCATAGTGCCAAACCCTGCCACTAAAACAGGCAGGGAACTCACACCCAGTATCAGGGCACCCGAACTGTTAGTTGGTACTAGTATTGGGCATGCTAAAGATCCCTCAGAAGGTGGGGAACAAACATAAAGGACGGTAGGGACAACCCCGCGAAGGGGCTGCCCCCCAAACGTCCAGTAACAAGTGAGACATACCACCCCACGAAAAGCCTACAGCCCCAAATATAGCAATACACCTAGCATGATCCCATACCAACGGATCATGATCAAGGTCACAAAAAACTGTGGTTGTTATAAACAGTGCATTTAGGTGGCATACAATATAAATAAAGCGTACCAATCCAACTCACCACCCCAATAACTAGCCAATTCCAACTAACAAGACGCGTGCACAGTGGTCAGTCCTGGAAAACAGATAACTCAGACTAACCAAAAAAGGCCGCCAAGGCATAACACCCAACGGCATGGTGACTGGTCACCGTACACGTGTCATTATAACATACCATCCTACTAGAGAACCCCCCATATGAATAAACCATAGCAAGAACCCATATATATAGAAGTGTTACAGTTGGCAGCGGCTCGCTCGAGCACCACAGGAGTACCTCTTTCCTAACGCCTACATCCACTGGCAGCAGGCTGGCCACATCCTTCCTCTTGGCGGCTCAGCCGCATTCTGTCTCGAGGCTCCAGCTGCTTCTCTATAGATGGCCCAGCCATTGCCAGGTAGCGTCATATGGGAGCACGTCCAGGGAGATGGACGTGCGCTCCATTTAAAGGGGCAGTCACCCACTCCTGGCTCCTCCTCTTCCTGAGGGCAGGCATTTATATACTGGCTGGACATAGGGCTCAGTTGCCCTTTTGTTGGTGTCTAGTGCAGTTCCTAGCGTTTGTTCCTGTGTATTACCTGTCTTGTCTGACTACCTACTTAGTGTATGACCCTTGGCCTGTCTTACCCGTTCTGGTGCTGACCTGTGGCTCTGTCTGACTATCCACTCCGTGTATGACCTTGGCATAGTCTGATAACCATTTTGGTGTGGACCTGCGGCTCTGGCTGACTACCTGCTCCGTGTAAGACCCTTGGCCTGTCTGACTACCCGTTCTGGTGCTGACCTGTGGCTCTGTCTGACTATACACTTTGTGTATGATCTTGGCATAATCTGATAACCATTCTGGTGCGGACCTCCGGCTCTGGCTGACTACCCATTGTGTATTGACCCTTGGCTTGTCCGACTATCCATTCTGGTGCCAACCTGTGGCTCTATCTGACTATTCTCTGTATTTCCTCACTTAGTATGATATCCATTCTGGTGCGGGCCTGTGGCTCTGGCAGACTCATTCCTGGTTGCCTTCCGAGCGTTTGGGGTACCTTCAGATGCGGACCTGATGCTCAGATATCTCGCTCCGTGCTTCGTCAGTCTGTACAGGTGCGGACCTGTGGTGGCCTACCATTCCCTATCTGGGGTCTACGTACAGCATTACACTGAAGCATTCTCCTATCTGCAAGTGTTGCTTGCACTGTTGTGTGTTGCTCATATTGTATATATATTGTCGCTACCATTTCATTGTCTGTTTTCAATAAAATTGTGTTACCTAACAGTACCTGTCCGGATCTCATTTGTACGAACCGTGACAGTGTGAAAGGGCCATGTCTACGGATAGTACTGGTAACCCTTCTGCCCAAGACCTTCTAGCCAGGATGGAGGTCCAAGAACAACGTATTGCTCAGATTAGGATGGCCTTGCAAACTCTGTTGAACCAAACTGCTCACCTCGACCGCCCTGTCGGGCAACTGGTTGCCTCTCCTGGAGACATATCATACGTCTTAAACAGCTGGTCATACTGGGCGAGACCAGTTGGTATGGTCGATCTCTCAATTGTTTTGGTGGCCGAGCCTTAGAAAAGACTGTTCTGCCTTTGTGGCAGCTTGTCCTACCTGTGACCGATGCAAATACCCACCAAAATTGCCTGTGGGACTTCTCCAACCTCTTACTAATGGGGAACGTCCGTGGTCACACTTGTCCATAGATTTCATGGTGGAACTTCCAGTATCCATGGGATGCACAGTTATCCTTATGATCATGGACAGATTTTCGAAAATGGAGCACTTTGTACCACTCAAAGGTCTCCCTTCTGCTCCAGAGCTGGCTAGGATCTTCAATAGAGACGTATTCCAACTCCATGGAATACCCAAAGTGATTGTGTCCAACAGGGGAGCCAGTTTGTGTCCCGGTTCTGGAGGTGTTTTTGCTCGCAAATGGGCATTCAGCTGGCCTTTTCCTCCGCATACCACCCTCAATCAAATGGTTCAGCTGAGAGGTCAAACCAAGCCCTAGAACAATTTCTTCATTGTTACATTGATGACCACCACGACAACTGGGCTGCTCTGTTACCTTGGGCGGAGTTTGCCAGAAATTGTGCTATCAATTCTTCTTCTCAGATCTCTCCTTTTTTTGATAAATTATGGGTTTCAGCCCTCCGTACTTCCTTAGACTTTTGAAGCACAAGCTATTACGGCTCTGGATGAGCATTTGTGGGCACTCTGTTCCTCTTGTGTACGAGTACAGAATACCCTACGTGGTGCGATAAAACTACACAAACGACAGGCTTACCGTAGGCGATTACCGGCACCAACCTTTCAGATTGGATAGAGGGTATGGCTGTCTTCCCATAATCTCAACCTCCAGGTACCATGCGGTAAACTGGCCCCTCATTTTGTTGGTCCCTTTCGAGTCATTTGGAGAATCAACCCTGTGGCGTATGCTCTCAAAGTTCCTCCCACGATGCGTATCCACAACGTCTTCCACGTATCATTGCTGAAGCCGTTAATTTGTAACCACTATACTTCTACCACTGTTCACCCAGCCCCGATTTGGGTGGGAGATGATGACGAATATGAGGTACAAACGATTTTGATTCCTGGAAAGTTCAGGGAAAATTGCAGTATTTGGTACACTGGAGAGGTTACGGCCCAGAGGACCGCTCTTGGGTTTCCTCTAAGGATGTGCACGCTCCTGTTCTGGTCCGAAACTTTAATTCTCTCTTTCCTGATAGACCACACCCCGGCCCAAAGGGAGGGTATTTAAGGGGAGGTACTGTTACAGTTGGCGGCTCGCTCGAGTGCTGCAGGGCGTACCTCTTTCCTAGCAGCCGCATCCGCTGGCAGCAGGCCAGCCACATCCCTCCTCTTGGCGGCTCAGCCGCATTCTGTCTTGCGGCTCCAGCCGCTTCTCTATAGATGGCCCAGTCGTTGCCAGGTAGCGTCATATGGGTGGACATGCACTCCATTTAAAGGGGCAGTCACCCACTCCTGGCTCCTCCTCTTCCTGGGGGCAGGCATTTATATACTGCCTGGACACAGGGCTCAGTTGCCCTAGCGTTTGTTCCTGTGTATTACCTGGCTTGTCTGACTACCTATTCAGTGTATGACCCTTGGCCTGTCTGATTACCCGTTCTAGTGCGGACCTGTGGCTCTGTCTGATTATCCACTCCGTGCATGACCTTGGCATAGTCTGATAACCATTCTGGTGCAGACCTGCGGCTCTGGCTGACTACCTGCTCCATGTATGACCCAGTTGTGCATTGCTCATACTGTATATATATTGTCGTTACCATTTCATTGTCTGTTTTCAATAAAATTGTGTTACCTAACAGTACCTGTCCAAATCTCATTTGTACGAACAGTGACAAGAAGGAGAAACAATCTGCAGGAGTCACATAGACTGGTTCCATCCTGCGGTGAGAAATAGCAGGCAAACCAGGAATGCAGAGGGACCAAGCAGAAGCTGTCCAGACTCCTAGTGACAGGGAAACCAAGGTAGAGAAATTCACCGGGAGCTAATTCTTCACATGTCGCCCATGAGAATTTACAGGAATAGACGTTGAAGGTCTCAGCCAAGAAATCAATGCAGGCACAGGTACAGTATTCCAATCCCTAGTAGGCCATTGAGGCTGCCCGTTTTGTTAATCCTGAGTGCTGTTGAACGATACATTCCATGAGTTGAGAACACGGATACCCTCTTCGGGTGATCCGATAGTAGTGACTGTACCGTCCCTGTTGATCAGAAGCTTCACTGGGAATCCCCATTTGTACTTGATATCTGCCCTACGTAAAGCTGCAGTGATATGACGAAACTGTCACCATTGCATCAGGGTAATCGAGGAAATATCTGCAAAAAGCTGAACACTAGAGTACGGATCCGGCAAAGGTACCTGCAATCTGCCAGCTCTTAATACCTCTTCCTTAACATGAAAGTAATGTAGCCGTAAGATCACATCCCTGGATTCTTCCAGAGGAATATTCCTGGGTCTGGGAAGCCTGGGTCTGGGAAGTCCTGATCCGAATAATCCAGAAATAATTTAGAGAAAAATTCTTGGGCCCACGCCTTAAGGCCTGTAGGTTGCATCTCCTCCGGGACGCCTCTAATCCGAAGATTGTTGCGCCTGGATCGATCCTCCAGGTCGCACATCTTTGCCCTTAGAAAGTGAAGCTTCTTTCACCAGTTTGGCATGTTGGTCTGCCAATGCGTTATGTGAATCTGTCACCTCGTCAACCTTATCTTCCACCCGAGATGTCCTTACTCCAATCTCTCGAATGTCGCTGCGTAGCTCATTAGCTATAGCCTGTACGTCCCCATTGATCTGGGCTCTTGATGTCCCCAGTCTGAGGGTTATTATTGCGGGAAGACGTAGACGCTGTATCATCCAGCTCTGAGAGATCGTCCATATCAAACTCTGCGCAGGCGCCATTTTGGAACAGAGCCCCCAAAAGTTTCAGAGCTTTTTTCTGCTTCTTCGGAGTGACAAATTTGAGCATCTGGTCCTGATGCCTTTTGTTCCGTTTGTTAGACATCTCGGTAGCCAAGACAAGAGCTTTCCAACAAAAATCCCCAGCTTGTAGGCTGATTAATCTCCGGCACACACAGGAGCTCTCCTAATGTGCTGCCATTCTTGTCTCATGCTAGGGCACGCCCCCCGCAAGTGACTTTTTTAAAAGTCAACCTGCTAAAGCTGGGTTACCCTGCTCTCAGGTTCGATGGAGATTAGAAGAAAAAAAAAAGTACCATAGTAACATAATATGCTGAGTGCTCCAGCTTACCCAGCTCTAGGACAGTGGTTGGTTGGGCAGAGGACACCCCCCTGACTTGCTGGGACTCAGGGGGGGAATTTAAAGTCTACATTGTTGTCCCACTATACAGGTGTTCAGTCTGGCTCTATCTATCTATCTATCTATCTATCTATCTATCTATCTATCTATCTATCTATCTATCTATCGAGTCCTGCCTGCTCCAGGCTTCCTCATTTTTGTAGTCTAACTCTAATCTAAGAAAAGTCATATGTCTATCTATCTATCTATCTATCTATCTATCTATCTATCTATCGAGTCCTGCCTGCTCCAGGCTTCCTCAATGTTGTAGTCTAACTCTAATCTAACAAAAGTCGTATGTCTATGAGTCCAGCCTGCTCCAGGCTTCCTCATTTTTGTAGTCTAACTCTAATCTAAGTAAAGTTGTATATATTTATCTACTGAGTCCTGCCTGCTCCAGTGTTCTGTAGTTTGCTGCTGGCTACATCTCCAGGGTTGCGAACATGAAGAAGGGTTTCCGTGATGTCAGATTTGTGTGTGTGCGCTGCTCAACACATCTCCAGTGTTGTTGTCATCCTCAGTTTTGTAGTCTAACTCTAATCTAAGAAAAGTTGTATATATTTATCTACTGAGTCCTGCCTGCTCCAGGCTTCCTCAATTTTGTAGTGTAACTCTATTCTAAGTAAAGTCATATGTCTGTCTGTCTATCTGTCTATCTATCTATCTATCTATCTATCTATCTATCTATCTATCTATCTATCTATCTATCTATCGAGTCCTGCCTGCTCCAGGCTTCCTCAATTTTGTAGTCTAACTCTAATCTAAGAAAAGTTGTATGTCTATGAGTCCTGCCTGCTCCAGGCTTCGTCAGTTTTGTAGGCTAAGTCTAATCTAACAAAAGTCGTATGTCTTTGAGTCCAGCCTGCTCCAGGCTTCCTCATTTTTGTAGTCTAACTCTAAACTAAGTAAAGTTGCATATATTTATCTACTGAGTCCTGCCTGCTCCAGGCTTCCTCGGTTTTGTAGTCTAACTCTAATTTAAGAAAAGTCGTATATATTTATCTACTGAGTCCTGCCTGCTCCAGGCTTCCTCGGTTTTGTAGTCTAACTCTAATTTAAGAAAAGTCGTATATATTTATCTACTGGGTTCTGCCTGCTCCAGTCATCCTCGGTTTTATCGTCTAACTCTAATCTAAGAAAAATCGTATGTCTAATATCTACTGGGTCCTGCCTGCTCCAGTCATCGTCAGTCTTCCTTCTTCCTTCAAATAGCTACATCCATGCTTCATCTACAGTACCATAAGGCTAAAGCTCCACCTTACCCTATTCCACCGTCTTCATTTAGACCCTGGAAAAAGTTCCACTTATTTTTGTTTATCTAATTTTTATTTTATTGTATTTTTAAAAGCATGGTGAATTTGGCCGAATAATTCGGATTCCTTCCTAATTTGTCCGAGTCAAACAGGTTCGGTCCGATTTACGGATCTCGAATTTTACCAAATTTTTTTCCCGTGCACAAGTCTACTATGCAGTAAAGACTTGGCTTAGTTCAACTCACAGTAGTTCAATGTGTTTCTTTGTTTTGCAAAAGGAGATTAATCAATCAAAGAAAAAAGTTAAGATCATAGAAATAAAAAGGTAAAAAAATTTTAATCTGCTAACAAAAAAAAAATAGGTTGATTGTTGATCGAACAAAATATTTCAATCGCAATGCTTTAACTAGTGAAGAAAACTCTGTAATGAATAGTGGAAATTCAAAGACAAATGACCCAAGGTAAAGTTATTGTCTCTGAACTGTAACCGTTATTTCCAATAGTTTTGATAGCATGAGAAAAAAATTAACTAACACTGGTTTTGATGCAAATGTTTTGCCTTTCAATATTCTAAAATATATATAACAATTATATTTTGTTGAAGGTGGATAGATCTCCTAAGCAGCGTGTCATTGTCCCTCCTGCAAGTTATCCATCTGAAACAAGTGCCCCTGTACCACGTGCACTAATTGTACCATCCGCATCATCTGCACCAATTGTACCATTCGCATCATCTACACCAATTGTACCATCTGCACCAATTGTACCTTCTCCACCAATTGTACCTTCTCCACCAATTGTACCATCTGTACCATCCACTCCATTTGAACCATCTACTCCAATTGTACCATCTGTACAATCCACTCCAACTGTAACATCTGCATCATTTGTAAAACCTGCACCAGCTGCACCAATTGTACCATCCGCATCTTCTACACCAATTGTACCATCCGCATCATCTGCACCAATTGTACCATTTGCATCATCTGCACCAATTGTACCTTCTCCACCAATTGTACCATCTGTACCATCCAATCCATTTGAACCATCTACTCCAATTGTACCATCTGTACAATCCACTCCAACTGTACCATCTGCATCATTTGTAAAACCTGCACCAGCTGCACCATTTGTACCACCTCTACCAGAACAAGTCCGCAGCATCCATTATGTTTCTCCAAGGGTGAGACAACCATTAACATTACCACACGTCTACCAGTGTCTGTGTCCACCTCTATCTCATTCATGCTCTTTGTTTTTCTCTCACTGCTTTTCTGTTTGCTTCTTTATCTCTCTCTTACTCTCGCTCTCTTTCGCTCTGTTGTTTTCTCTGTCTTTTTGCCTCCCTGTTTTTCTCTCTCTCTCTCCCCCTCTTTGTCTCTGTCTTTCTCTATCCGTTTTTCTCCATTTGTTCTTTCTCCTTCTCTGTTTTTTCTCTTTCTCTGTATTTCTCTCTGCCCCCCTCGTATCTTTCTGTGTCTGGCTGTGCATCTCTCTGTTGGTCTTTCTATCTGCCTTTATCCCTGTCTGTCTTTTAATCTCGTTCATTCACTGTCTTATTCTGTTTTATTCTCACTGTAGCTCTCTTTCTGCATCTTTTTCTTTCTTTCTTGAATTGGGAATTTGGCTTAAACCTTTGAGTGCCACAGATTTGTGTAACAGACTACTCTGCCACTCAAAGGTTACAAATACTGAATGATGTAACTCATACTAACTCTGGTTCTTCCTGATCCTGTGCCCTCACCCTAGGTTTAGGGTGATAGAAAAGCAGAGATTGTGTGAAGAGTTAGACAAAGAGATGGGGTTAGAGTGAAGGGTGAGAGAGGCACATGTTCGGATAAAAAGATATGTGAGTGGATGGAGTCTAGGATGAAGAGTTATGGTGGAGTGCTCAGGTTTAGGCTGAGATGAAAGCTGTCATTTGGACTGATGAGATGTCATTAGTAGGTGGACTTACATGTATATGTCTTCAACCTCCACCCTGTGTCCCCAGAATTCATACATCCTCCCGCACTCTGTTATCCTCTCACACTCCCAGAACTGGAATCACAGTGTATGAGATGCTGAGGGGACAGAAGACCAGACCTAGGAACTGTCCTGATCTGCCCTGTAGACTTTGTTTATCCGACTGAATTATTGCATCTCAGTTTAGCTATAACCCCAACCCCACTTTCCAGCCCATTCCTCCTGCTTCCGCGCCCATTCTATCCAATTCCCACCTATTTCAGGCAAACAACTTTTCAACCACCCACACCCACTCGATTAAGCCCTCTGCCCAAAATATGATGCAAAATGTATAATTTGGAAACTCCCATCCTCAACTCTACAGTGTTTCTCCTGGGACCTGGGGCAAGAAATTCCCAGGTATGCCTTGTTTCTATGTTAGGATGGTGTAGAAATCTTTATTTAAACCCTGTGTGTCCAGCGGAACAAGAGCTGATGTCCCTCAGTTACTGTGCCCTTCTGTGAGCTCCACTTTGCATATTAGTCTATGGAGCTCAGTGGTGTTCTTTGTTGCCAGGTCATGTGTGGGCAAAGAAAAGTTATCATCACAAACATTCTGAGGCATTTAACTCTTTACAGTGCCAGAGCGGTGTGCAGTGCATTGCAAAGCAATGCTCTGGACATCCCTATGCCACTTAATTGGTTATAAAGGAGAGATGACAGGCTCTCCTCACATGTGACACCCCCACACGTCTCCTTGTATAGTCTGCTAGTATTGTTTCAGCATATTTATTAAAATATATAAATCTTGTTCTTCATGAACATTTCCCTTTAAAGGGATAGTAATACTTAAAATGTAAAAAAAAATATGTTGTAGGGTTTATTCCCCTGAGTAAAACAAGAGTACTCCCACTGCTGAAAGGTGTTTCATTCAAAGGTTATTAATTTTCAAAGTCGAATTTTTTAGGTGCAATATCACAGTGGCCTGAAATTGTACAGTGGCGCTGTTGCTACACGATCCTATGGACAGCTCTGGTCCCGGGACCATAAATCTCCATAGGATGGTGTAGCAACAGCGCCACTGTACAATTTCAGGCCACTGTGATATTGCACCTAAAAAATTCAACTTTGAAAATTAATAACTTTCGAATAAAACACCTTTCAGCAGTGGGAGTACTCTTGTTTTACTCAGGGGGATAAACCCTACAACATATTTTTTTTTACATTTTAAGTATTACTATCCCTTTAAGTCATATACTACTGCTTTCCATTGTAAGTGAAAAGAATAGCACCACCTGGTGACAAGAATAGAGTATTTCAGTTCAATTAACAACAAATAAATCAACAGTAATAGTTTTTGAAAGAAAAAATATCCAGCAACGAGAGTAGTCTTGTTTTAATCAGTAGGGAAAGCCATGTAACATATATTTATTTATAAATACATTTCTCCTCTAATTTATATTAGTATCTACTCACTGTATTTGCAGTTGGTAACTGAGTTTTTTTCCTTGAAGGTGATTGAGAAAAATTCCACTATTCCTCCTGGCACAGTCATTGACTCTGACCTCAGTCCGGCCAGTTCATCAAGACATCCTGATCTACTGAGGGTGAGATATCATCAATAGATCCCATCAAATTATCACAAAAATGTATAAGGAGAGCAAATCGCAAAGGGAAATTAGTTTAGGCAATCACAGAAATTATTGAAGATGTGATTAGGGAGTATATTTGGATTTCATGGATTTTTGTGGACAGAGTCAAGTGGTGATTCTGAATCAAGTCACATGTGCAGTTAAAGGCATGGTGCAGGCCAGCACATTGAAGTGGACCTTGCTTTACAGAGAATTAAATTCTGCCTAGATGTTATATTACACCATACACAAGAAGAAAACTTCAGAGAGTTACTATAATTATTATGCACTATGATCTAGTCTTGTCAATTAGAGCCTAAATTCTATCTATCATCTGAAGACAGAGACCAGTTCAGTGGGTATTCAATGAATAAACTGCTCTGTAGAACACTAAGGGCGAGATGTTCAAAAAGTGGTGGTAACTGAAATTGTCTGTAATCAGAATAAAAACGTTCTTACGCCACGATCCACCAATTCTCACACATGTTTCCGTCATTTTTTGCATCCAATTCCTACATCTCCGTCAAAGGGAAAAAAGCCGTCTTAAAAGTGGGAGTGGTTTGATCTACCGTCGTAAGGTATTTTCAGAAAAAAATATTCGTTTTAACGTCACTTTTTTTGTCTGATTAATGTCATTTACGATTAACGTCATTAACTTGGAGATGACAAATTAACCCCTTAAGAACCAGCGGTCCTGGGGTGTCTGGTCCTTTAAGGACCAGATAGGCGAGTTCGATGTGACGTCCCACGTGACTGATCACGTGGGGCGGCACGTCGAACGAAGGACTGAAAGAGATCGCTCCGGTCTTGGAGCGATCAACTTCAGTCCCCGTTATTACTCACCGCCCTCCTACAGGAGCACAGTGAGTAAAAGTACGTGACGTACCAGGACCGTCACTGGTCCTTAAGTACCGGACCAGAGTGACGGTCCAGGTACGTCACAGGACGCAAAGGGGTTAAAGTCCTGTTAGCAGAAGTGAGAAGCAATTTGTCGTTTCAAAGAACAAAAATTTCTTTTTCTTTGAAATTTTCGTTTCAAAGACAAAATCAAAGACATTTTTAACATCACAATTTTTTAAGGACAATGTTCAAAGATTTTCTTACCGTCATTTTGAATTCTTTAGACGCATTTTCAAATGTGACGGATTTACTTCTGAAAATATTGTCCTTCTTTTACCACCAATTGATGATCTGACAATTTTTTCATTATGGCGACTTTTTGAATATCTCGCCCTTAGACTTAAAGGGTTAGTAATGCCCAAAGATAATTTCTTTTTTTTTTTAAAGAAATAAAACATAAAGTTTTGTGCAGCAAATCCCATCTCTCAAACCTTTACGGTTTGAGAGATATTCGCCTCTAAAGTTCCTCCTCTCCTGATGTCAGCTGTAAAGCTGACAGCAGGAGATCCGTGTCTGCCGACATAAGGTGGCTCTTCAGCAGAGCTGAAATAGCGATCTTTAAGAAGAACTACTTCATTGTAACGGTCTACAAAGTGTGTTTGAAACCAAGCACACTTTGTAGACCGTTCCAATGAAGTAATTATTTTTAAAGATCACTATTTCGGCTCTGCTGAAGAGCAGCCGGGTGGTCTCAGGACCGGCATCTCCTGCTGTCAGAAGAGCGCTGACGTCAGGAGAAGGGGAGGTTGGGGGGAACTTTAGCACCGAATATCTCTCAAACCATGAAGGTTTGAGAGAAGGGATTTCCTGTACAGAATTTCCTTTTTTTTTTTTTAATTTTCGATAAAACATAGTTATCTTTGGGCATTACTAACCCTTTAATATTATATTATATTACACTTTTTCTGAAAAAGGAATCATGTTTGTGAAATAAATATCTGTGTTGATGGCACATTCCCTGCACAGTATGCTAATTTAGTTTTCTTTTAGACTAAACTTTCCACTGGCTGTGTGATTAGGAATGACCCCAGTGTGTGAAGTTTCACAAAAATGAGTGGAGAGGTGCGGGTCACACATTAGTGGTTATCCAGGGCTGTTGTCCAGTAAAAATCTGTTATGTTGCAGGGCCTAAGTAGGGCTGAGAAGGAGGACTTTTTTCTGAAAGCATTCAGCCTCCTAGTGGATGGACCTTGGACCATGATTCCTGTGTCCATTGTGGACGTCAGAGAAAGGTGAAGTTCCAGTAGATGGATTTTGAAGTCCAGTAGTCCTCATACCAGCTGTCTTGTCCACCTCCATGGACATGACACCCAGGAAACAAGAAATGCATAGTGGCCATTCGGATTTTCTAGCTATTGTAAGACAACTAGAGGTTATTAGGAGGTGCTAGTGTTCTTTAAATGAAATGTATTGCTCATCTCTATATGAAGAAATTCACTGGCCTGGGGAAGTGACCTATAGCACCACAAAACACGTAAGGAGGGAGGGCATTTTTGGTGGTTGTCCCGTGTTCTTTATAAAGTTTATAAGTTCTACTCTTCCTTGATCGAATCAAAGTGTTTATTTTTTATGTGAAATAGCTCCCTTGCATTTTTCCACGTAATGAGGCAAAGGGCTTTCCGAACATTAAAGGAGAAACAAGACTTTCTATTAAAATCCACCACTTACCTTGCTATGGCCAGAAAATCATAATGGCCCTATTAATTTTGCCCTTGCTTCTTGGTTAAAGAGATAACATCCTCAGTGAGTCCTGGATATTAGATTTGTGGAGGCAGACATTATAGTTGCTTGCAGCACCACAGGACACAAACTCCACACACTGCAGATGGTAATCTTAAAGGAGCAGTAAACATTTTTATGAAAACACATATTTTATAGAGCATTTCCTGCTGAATAAAACAAGGTCACCCCCATCGCTGTCAGATATTTTATTCAAAATTTACAACAGTTCAAATAATCAGGAAGTGAATTAACTGTGTTTACTTCCTGATAGTTCTAACTGACAGGAAGTGAATTTACTGTGTTTACTTCCTGATGGTTCTGACAGGAAGTGACTCAGCAGTTTCTATCACATTCTATGACTGTATGTCCCTGACTTTCCTCTCCATTAGAATCCAATAGAAAAACTAATTAGAATGTGTACCCTTATTTTACTCAATAGGAAAATCCCTACAATATATATTTTTTCATTAAAAAAGTTTACTTCTTCAACTGTTTAAGGAACAGATGGCTGTGCAATTGATGGTTAAATAGATGGTTTAGTGCCTGCTTCAGTTCAAGAAACTGTTCTGTCCTCCTCCATGGACATGTCCTCCAAGACTGATTTATGATGTAGTCTCTTGAACAAAGGCACAAAGGTGAAATTCATTAAGGTTTTCTGGCCATAGTAAAGGAACTGACAGGTTATTATTAGGAGATATTACCTCGCCTTTAAAGGGATAGTAATACTTCGTTTTATCTTTATTTTATTTTGTAGGCATTAAAAAAACATGAAGAACGATATAAGTCTTATCTCTCAAACCTTTATGGTTTAAGAGATATTCACAAGCAGAGTTTCCCCCTCCCGCCCCTTTTGCTAGTGTAAGCCATCTCTTCTCAGATGTGAATCTGGACAATCTTCTTTGTATGAAAACAATGAAAGCCTTTCCCCCCTTGACAAGTTTTTCAGCTTTTTCCCTTATCTTAATTGAAGATTGTCCCTCTCTGCAGTCTACCTGGGCACCTCCCTTCTGATCTGGCTGAACAGGGGGGGGGATACTTTGCTTGTGAATATCTCTTAAACCATAAAGGTTTGAGAGATAAGACTTGTATCGTTCTTCATGTTTTTTTAATGCCTACAAAATAAAATAAAGATAAAACGAAGTATTACTATCCCTTTAACTAAAAAGTTGTGTGGTTTGGGTGGGTGTAAAACTCTTTGTTTTTCTTGTAGGAAGGTGAATCTGGCTCTTCTTACATCAGAGTGTCATCATCATCATCTCTTCAAAGACCTCCAGAGGTACAAACGTGCTTGTTTGTATGTATAAATCCTACTGCCACTTGGACTATTTTCGATAAGCTAAAGAGGTGCAGTTGTGCAGAAAACCAGTCACACTATAGTGAATGAATGAAAATTCTCTAATTATCTGTGGCTTTAAATGGGGATTTAAAGGGGAACTATCACCCATATACAAGTTTGCCTCTGTTATCTTCATATGTCTAGAACCTGTAATTGTTGTTTTTTTGTTATAAAATACGAGCTATGGTGAAATGTACATTTTTAAAAATGAGCCGGGGCCTTCCTTCCTTACAGATCTGCACCGCAGCCTGTCAATCTTCTTTTGTTCCCTCCCCAAGCATGGTCGCGTTCCTCTGATGACGGAGGATTTCTCCATGTAAGCTGGCTGGAATGTGACAATATTTGGGGAGGAACAGAAGAAGATTGAAAGACTGTGGTGCAGAGCCGTAACCTCAGTCTGTCCGGAAGTAAGGCCACAGCGCATTTTTAACCCTTTGAGTGCCAAAGGGGTACGCAACGCATTGCCTTGCACTGTGTTGCGTACCCCTCTGGCACTCAAAAGGTTAAAAATTTAAATTTCGCCATAGCATGCATTTTATAACACACACACACACACACAAAAAAACAATTACAGGTTATCAATATATGAAGATCACACTGAGGCAAAATTGTACGGTGTGATATTTCCCCTTTAAGAAGTAACACCTCACAATAACCCCCACCACACACACACACACACACACACACTTAAATCTTTGAATGCTTTTGCAATGTGTTCTGTACCCCTCTGGCACTCAAAGGGTTAATATGACAAAAAAAAAAAAAAAGGGGGAATCAATCCTGGATGTGGACATGGCAGATGTTAGTAGGGCCAAAAGACACACAAATCTGCCCACTGCACATGGTGGTATTAACCCATTAAGGGATATGTAGAATGGCAAAACTCAGGATTTTCTTGCCATAGTAAGCTAAGTGACGGTTATCATTAGGAGGTTTTGCTTCATACAGCCTGTAGCTTTCATGTGTTAAATTCCTCATTAAATGGGATATAACAAAATGTAAAAAATATATATATATATCATGTAGTGTAAAACAAGGGAACGCCCACTGCCAAGAGTTGTTTTATTCAAAAGTTACCGCAGCTCAAAGTTTAATTTTTATTAGGTGCGTTATCATAGTTGCCTGAAATTGTACAGTGGCGCTGGTGCTACACCATCCTATGGACAACTCTGGTCAGTGATGCGTTTATTTATTCCTCTGGTCATTAAAGGGTTAAGTTGGCTCATGCACTCTGCCTGCTTCGTTTAACCCCTTTGGGTGTCAGAGAGGAAACCAATGCAGATACCCCTCAGGCGCTTAATGGGTTTAAAAAAAAACAAAAAAACAGCTGGTAATTGTCTCCCTCCCTGGACATGACATCCAGAACTGATTTGAGGATGTTATCTCTTTAAAGCGGAACTATCCTCAAACTTAAATTTCCCCCAAATCCTTATTACCACAGCGATAGGCATATACATACTTTTATTTTGCTGAATAAGTCTGGGATTAGTGAGAAATAGAACTCGTCCGTCAGGCAGCAGAAGGCAACAGCCAGAGATGGACTAAAGTTCCATAGGGGCCCTAGGCAAGGTACCAATCTGGGGCCCCTCATAGCTTGCTACTGACACAGAGTGCTGCTACCAGGTATAGGCATTGTGGCTCTAATGGAAGAAGGTGTAACTGGATTATGCTGGTCTTTTAAAGGGATAGTAATGGTTAATTTTAAGTTGATTTAATATTGTAGACATTAAAAAAGTTAACATTGATGTAAATCTTATCTCTTAAACCTTTATGGTTTGAGAGATATAACTTGCTAAAGTTACCTTTTCCTGGCTGTTTTACTCAAGTCTGCCATCTAGCTGACAGCTGCAGATTCCAGTCATTTGACCAGACAGAGGCTCTTCAGCAGAGCTGAAATCACGCTATTTAGAAATAAATACTTCATTGGAACAGTCTACAAAGTGTGCTTGCAAACCAGGCACACTTTGTAGACCGTTCTAAATGAAGTATTGTCTTTAGATATTGTTATATCGACATTGCTGAAGAGCCACATCTGGTCAAGCGACCAGAATCTGCTTCTGACAGCTTTAAAGCTCGTCAAGCAGAAAGGAGAGGGACCAGAGAACTTTATTTTCCTATATCTCTCAAAACAGTTTGGGAGATACGAATAAGTGCAAGTACTCTCTTTTAATTGTATCTACCATATAGTTAATACTTTTTTTCTGACATTACTATCCCTTTAACAAAAAGGATGTCTGACACAAGATGTTAGCTGCAGCAACAGCAGAATCTTGTCTGTGACTCATCACTGGCAGCCAGGGCCCCTCATATTACCATAGGCCCTAGGCAGTAGCCTAGTTGCCATAATGGATGATCCGGCTCTGGCAACAGCACAGACATTTTGCAGAAAAGGCATCTGGGAGTCTGGGGTTTCCGTTCTGTTCACCTCCAGGACTGGTGAGTGGAGTTCCTTGGTACCTTAAGGCACCAGAAGGAACTGACAGTGCAGGCGCAGAGCGTCTACAGCAAGATCCCAGCTCCCTGCCGAACGAGTTCTATTTCTCACTAATACCGGATTTATTCCGCAAAATAAAAGTATGTATATGCCTACCGCTATGGTAATAAGGATTTGGGGGGCAGTTTAAGTTTGATGATATGCTTTAACAATGAGGATCATTAGGATTTCCTGGTCATGGTAAGGTAAGTCGATGGTAGTTATTAGGAAGTTTTCATTCTTATTTAAGGACTTTTCTAGGTTGGGTTCCTTTCTACATGTATGTATTTGCCTACCTACCTCTCTATGTACCTGGGAATTCTAAGGATTTAACCCTGAGACTCAGAGTTTTGAACCAAATTTCAGAGTGAGTGGTCAAATTCTCATGGTAAGAGTTTCCAGTGTTTCCTACTATCCGATTTACACCAGTCTACTGCTTGTTTAATGTTCAAATTAGTAATGTTTCTACCAGAAAGACAGAGAGAGAAGTCCTACTTGTCTTGTGTGGATAAGAAGTAATATCTCACAGCTGTAGCGTGTACAAGGTTCATTGACAACTAATTGGAACATCTTTGGCTTTGTGCAAACGTTGACACAGAACCTATAATCTACTTTCTTGGGAACATTAAGGGTTAATATTTCAAAGGGTTAACATTTAATATTTCAAAGGGTTAACATTTCAAAAGTTTCCAGGTATATCTGTCTGTCTATCTATTTTACATTATAATTTTTCAGATTAATGACAGTTTAGTTCTACATCTAACCAATCTACTATGGACATAAAGGCTCAATGAAAAATCTTTAGTAAAAGTAGCTCTCCAGCCCTAACCACATTAATCTGGAGAACAGATCAGATTATAAATGGGAAGTCTTTAGAGAGTGACCATTAGGGTGACCACACGTCCCGGAATGTCTGGGACTGTCCCTTATTGGGGGTCTGTGTCCCGCGTCCCGGGTCACTCCCACCGGGACAACAAAGAGTCCCGGAATTGAGCAACAAGCGCCAGTCCAGCCAGCCAATGAAATGTATTTGCTATATGGTCCTCATTGGCTGGCTGAGCCAACCAATGAAGACCATATAGCAAATACATTTCATTGGCTGGCTGGACTGGTGCGTGCGAGACAGCTGGGATGGAGCAGGTATGCTGGTGCTGCAAGTGAGACCCGCGGCAGAGGCTCCCGCCGGTGCTGACCATCTTTCTGAGGCTGATACAGAGTAAGAGTTTCCAGTGGGCTCTTGCTCTGGGTCAGCCTCAGAAAGATGGTCAGCACTGGCGGAAGCCTCAGCGGCGGGATTGGGTGACCACATGTCCCGGAATGGCAGAATGGAAATGTGGTCACCCTAGTGACCATATTTGCTTTCTGCCATTCTGGGGCACTGCCAAGGGTGAAAAGGGCAGACTAATTCTCATCTTGCAGGGGCCGGGTCATGGGACATCAAAAGATTTCCATGCGCAACCTGTGGTTTTCCTGCAGGTACAGCAGAGTTCATATAAACAGAAGACCTGTCAAATGACAGCTGTGATAAAAAGTGATGTCTGCACTCGACTACAAGAATATGGATGTCAAGCATTGGCATAGCCTTACTCTACAAGAAAATTACAATGCAGTTTGACATCAAGACGTAGGGCTCAAGTTCTCACTTCAATGTTTATAACTCTGTGTGGAGGCCATTTTGTTGTAGCCCAGCACAAGTATCACTTTCTAGGGCAGCTCTCTCTCTCTACTGTTTAGAACTCTATGCTCTGGAGGCGTCAACCTGTGACTTTTTAGTGTCCAGGAAGGTGACTGCCTAGGAAACAGGACATACATTTATCATAATCTGGGAATATCCTTAGAAATATGATCACGATAAGTCATCAGAGTTCTGCAGACCCAACATGCAATATATAACTCCACCTCCAACCTTCTCCACTTTTGCCATGAACAGAAAATAGTCATAGACTGAGTGTAGTGAGTTGTTTGGCCTCCAGGGGATGAAATGCACTAAAGTGTGATAAAAAGTTAAGCAAGAGGAAATTACTTCTCCAGTGGGATAACATCTGCAGTTCCCATGTTATTCTATGGAGCCAATGAGCTAACCTGAGGGATCTAAGTTAGACTGACGAGACCTCACCTTTAAAGTGGAACTTTCACATGAATAAGAAAGATCTGCAAAGCATCATTACATTAGCAATATAGACAGATATATGTTTCAAAATAAAATGAATTGCTGCAATAACAAAGAAAATCACCTTTTAACCAGGCACTACCCCCACAAAAAAAGCTCTTAACCCACCTGGCTGCTAGAAAGGTCTCCATGGATGGCCTCTCTGGCATCCATGGGGTTAAATAACAGCCAGTACGTGGAGTACACAAATAAAGCAGTTGCCTGTAACTAGGAATGGGTACCTGGTGCAGGCACATAAGGAAGGTTCTTGCCACACCCACAACTCAAAATATGGGTGTGGCCAGCACTGTTGAGGCTGCTCCCCCTCAACATGTGGCACACTATACCGTTGCCTACACTACCTAGTGGGAAATCTGGTGCAATTGTGCTGCAAACTAAGTGCTCCATAGGGAGTAAATAAAAATCCCAACATGACCGTCGACTTAAATGGTGCTTTTAACGCCTTGAATGATACAGAGGCCTGCAACATATTGATTCACACTCATTCAAGGGTTTAAATTTTAAATTAAATGGTAATGTATATTTGTTCCTTATGGTGCAGTTATTTTGACCCAGAATTGCACCATGTTTCCTTAATACGTCACCCTCACTGTGTTTAATCCAACCCTGGAGCAGGTGTATAAAATAAGACCAGTGTTGCGCATAGTTCCGCGGCTCCCAGTTCATACATATCTTGGTGCAATGTGCATAAATGGCTGAACACTCCTACACGGGCCAGCATACCTGGGAATTCTCAGGATCTCTGCTTTTATAATTAATTAAAGGATCTCTGGGGGCAGAGGCTGATTTTCAGGGCTCAGTGAGTTCTCTTGTAACTTCACCCACTACACTGCCAGATCCATTCTGTCTCCTCCCTGTTCTTCCTACTCTCCACCCATTTTAAGGAAAAACCCACCTCCAAACTTCCAATCCCGCCCATCCCAATCAAGCCGCATACACATTATTATGCAAATTACATCATTTGGACACTTCAACCCCCAAACCTTAGCGGACCTCTGAATGCCTGGGATAAGAAGGGTCCCAGGTATGCTGATTGGCATACCTGGGAACTTTATGTTCTAGAGTCCCCAGAGGGGACTAATTTGGTGCCATTTGGAGGGTATAAATGAAGTGATTTGCATTAGAAAGGGGTGTGCCTTAATCATGAGTGGGGCGGGGCTTGACAGGCAGTGCAATGAAGTGGGTAGAACAGAGTGGAGAAGGAAGAGAAGTGGGAGGAACAGGGTGGGAAGGAGAAGAAGTTGGTGGGAAGTGGGAGGAACAGGGTGGGAAGGAGGATAAGTGGGCGGGAAATGGGAGGAACAGGGTGGGAAGGAGGATAAGTGGGCGGGAGTGGGTGAAACGGGGTGGGAAGGAGGAGAAGTGGGTGGAACAGGGTGAGAAGGAGCAGAAGTGGGCAAGAAGTAGGAGGAACAGGGTGGGAAGGAGGAGAAGTGGGTGGGAAGAACGGTGTGAAGGAGAAGTGGGCGTGAAGTGGGAGGAACAGAGTGAGAAGGAGGAGAAATGGGCGGGAAGTGGGAGGAACAGTGAGAAAGAGGAGAAGTGGGCGGGAAGTGGGAGGAACAGGGTGAGAAGAAGTGGGTGGGAAGTGGGAGGAACAGGGTGAGAAGGAGGAGAAGTGGTCGGGAAGTGGGAGGAACAGAGTAAGAAGGAGGAAAAGTGGGTGGGAAGTGGGAGGAAGAGGGTGAGAAGGAGAAGAAGTGGACGGGTAGTGGGAGGAACAGGGTGGGAAGGAGGAAAAGTGGGTGGGAAGAACGGTGTGAAAAAGGAGAAGTGGGTGGGAAGTGGGAGGAACAGGGTGTGAAGGAGGAGAAGTGGGCGGGAAGTGGGAGGAACAGAGTAAGAAGGAGGAGAAGTGGGCGGGAAGTGGGAGGAACAGGGTGAGAAGGAGGAGAATTGGGCGGGAAGTGGGAGGAACAGGGTGAGAAGGAGGAGGAGAAGTGGGCAGAGTTTCATAAGAAACACCTCACCACGAGAGAATCATTGTCTGTCCCAGAGACCCGGTAACTGACTGCAAAAAACGGAGGCTCTGGGGCAAATCTGGAGAGTTCCCAGGTATACTGATCGGCCATTGTTGCATGTGATACAAAAGCAGCCATTTTGGTGCAAAATAATCATTTGGTAGGTGCTGTGCCCAAGTTTGTACAGGCCCCTTTGTCTGTATAGTATTAGTAGGGACCGCAACTCCCATTATCTCCATATAACCTTTCTAGTTGTAGTCGATGTAACATACTGAGGATGATTTAATAAGCGTAAATGGAGCAATTCTTGGGCAAACCAAATGCATCATTAGCACAAATAAAAAAAATGTCCATTGATGTTTAATTGTGGCTTTTAACCCTTTGGGTGCCACAGGATACGCAATGCATTGCTTTGCAAAAACACTGAATGGGTTAATAGCCCCATTGAAATCAATGGACATTTTTATCTAGTTCGCCCCAGAATTGCTCTAGTTCACTTCAGCCCATCAGACTCAATAAAGAATTGTGTGTTTTTTCTCTTAAGGTCCTTCCTCCAGAGCAGAATTCATCGGTGAGACCACTTAGTAATACTGAAGATGGATGTGACAGTGAACTATGTTTCAGCAAACCACAAGTACTAATGTCAACCCTAAGTAACTTGCATGTTAACAGAGAAGACGGTGCGGGGCTGATGCAACCTTTATCTGAACGTCCCAATTTGCAAATTAGCCAATCCTGGGACAGTAATTCGTGTGACAGGGCAAATCAGCCTCATGTAGCTGATGTGTGTGTTACCAATAGTGTGAACAATACACCAAGAGTAAAACTGAGCAATGCTGAGAGAGGGGAATTACCACCGGTCAGAAGGCTGAGTACAGACAGTCCTAGGAGAGAAGAAACCCGTCCGGTATCTCATCTGAGCACAACATCACATAACAAAAGCAAAAAAAGTCCAGAAGAAAGTGATTACTCCTTTGGAAATTCACCAGTTGCCAAAAAAGATCAGAACGTTGCTGAAACAGGAAAGTCAAGTGGCGAGTGTCTAAGAAGACCTTCTTTTTCTAGTCCGGTAGATGATGACACATCTCAGCAACCCGAAGAGAACAGTTACTTGGAAGATTCTGACATCCGGAGTTTCACGCTGAACGTGAGGGAGAATCCCACTGTAGATCTTATGGGGAGCAACAATAGTGCCCCAAGACACAGGTCAATTCCTGGATCTAGCACACAGAAGAATAGCGATGATAGCCCTGAAAGGTGCAACACACCTCAAGAAAACAATGGGGCAAGTGGCATCTTAATCAAAAGTCTTGCTGTTGGGATTGTTGCAGTCTCATTTGTTCTGTTCATGAAGACTGTAAGGAATTAAATAGCCCCTTTAGACTCTAAAAATAAATATGTCTTCACTAAAGACAACCACTTTTTAAAGAACCGCTGGCCTAATTATATGGGGTGCAGATGGCACAGTTGTGACAGGGCCCAGAATATAAGGACGATACATTAGCTCTGCACTGTCCTGCAACTCTACAACCAGACCATTTTCCTGTCTTGACTGGTGGCCACTGACATAATCATGCACAGGACGGGATTTACATCCCAGGTGCCCTAGGCAAGGCTCTATAGGTACCGTTAGCTCTACCAGTGGCCACAGCCCTTTTCCTCACATTACCCCGCCCCTTGTCCCATCCACTGTTTCCTGAGCAGAAAATCCCCTTGGTCCATAAGTAGCAATAATGAAAGTAATCTATAAGTGGAACTATCGCCTCCTAGAAAGTCCTTTCTAATTAAATAGTCCTCTGCAATTATGCTATAATTCATTATTCTTTCTTTTGTAAATCATTATGGGCACAGAGATATTTGATTCTAAAGAACTACCTGCCGACATTACATGCGCGATGGCTTTTGCAACGTCGCAAACAAAATATTGCACAGCTAGAAGCCGCATTAACGATGTCCCATTGTTTAAAATGGCGACATGAGAACCTCGAGCTGCATAAAAGCACTAAGATGTCATGTCGCATCTTTAAATGTTGCTATGTACTGGCCATAACTCCCAGCATCCTTACCTTGCTGACACAGATTCAATAACAAGATCTGGAGCAGTACTGTAGGTAACACAATCTTTATTAAGAAAACAACATACAGAAAGATATGGCAATATAGGTACACCATACAATAAGGCAATGTAATCCAGAAACACAGCTGGGTTGTACTGAACTGAGACTCAGGAGACATGTAGGAAAAAGCCTACTCAGGTCTGCACCCGAGTGGTCACAACAGGTACGCACCTGTACAGACAATCATCATGAGCAGAGGACTGGGTTACAGGTCCGCACCTGAACACCCCAGAAAATGAACGGAAGCCCCGGGAAGTCTGCTAGAGCCACTGGAGAACCCTCGGCTAACACTGGAGCGTATTGAATGCTGGATGCGCAGCAAACAGCCTCAGGTAACACCAAGATGGATAGACAGACATGCTAGAACAAAGGAGTAAGAAATAAACCAGAGCCGTAGGTCTACACCAGATAGGTTATCGGACTAGCCAAGGTCATACAGGGAGCCGGGTAGTCAGACAGAGCCACAGGTTAGCACCGAAACAGATAGTCAGCCAGGCCAAAGGTCATACACAGAGAAGGTACTCTACCAGAGCCGCAGGTCCACACAAGAAGAAATATCAGACAAGCCGGGGTCATACACGAAGCGGGTAGTCAGACAAACCAAGGTTGGCACCAGGACGGGTAGTCAGACGAACCAGGTAAGCACAACTAACACAACTGCACTGAACACCACGAAAGGGCAACACTGTATGGTGTTCAGGCAGTTCTTAAAGTTTGGGCGCCAGGAAGAGGAGGAGTCGAAAATGGACACTGTCCCTTTAAATGGAGCGCATGTCCCACCATGGACGTGCGCCCCTAATAGTTCAGACCTGCACCGGAAACCAGCTCAGGAGATTGCGGCCGCCAGTTCCGAGCGGCTGGGGAGCCAAGCAGCAGTGCGGCTGGAACCGCTGGGTCAAATTGTGGCAGGAGCCGCCGGAGGAAGCTGCGGTCGGCTCGAGCAGCCGCCTCGCACGGTAACACTTGCGTTGCCCAGCTCTCACTAATGATACAGGCAGGGGGAGGGTCAGCAGGCTTCATACGTTAAGCTGCAAGCTTCCAAAGCAAAGATCCTACGGCTGAAATGAGAGCAGCAACTCCTCACTGCGTGAAGCATTTGACTGGCTATATGTATTGTAATTAAATCCAGCTGCAGTCAAATGCTTCATGCAGTGAGGAGTTGCTGCTCTCGTTTCAGCCAGAGGATCTTTGCTTTGGATGCTTGCAGCATAATGTATGAAGCCTGCTGACCATCTCTCCCCCTGCCTGTATCATTAAAGAGAGCCGGGCAACGCAAGGTAAGGATGCTGGGAGTTGTGGCCAGAACACAGTGACGTTTACAGATGTGACATGACAACCTAGTGCTTTTAAGCAGCGCAACATTCTCATGTCACCATTTTAAACACCGGGACATGGTTTTTTCTTTGCAATGTTTCAAAAGTGAACCCTGTCACCTCCTCTCCCCTTCCCTCCATTCATGTGATCTGGCTCTTGCTCTTCCTAATGCTTGTCCAGGTAATGGAGGCAAATGCACTCTCACTAGTTATAACAGTGTATCCATGACCTGGATGCGCATTAGGAATTGCAAGTGCAGGTCACATAAATATTTGGGACTCACCGAGGAAGGAGGGAATGACAAGAGGTGAGGGGACAGACAGCCTTATGGTACTGAGCCGTATCGCATCGATCACCCATGTGACGTCAACAAATCAAATATCTCTGTGCACATAATGATTTACAAAGAAAGAATAACAGATTATAGCCTAATTCCAGAGGACTATTTAAGTAGAAATAACTTTCTAGGAAGTGATGGTTCCACTTTAACCCTATAAACTGGGGATTTCTCTAGCATTCAAGGGGTAGGGGTTGCTCTGGCCACACCTACAATTCAGAATGTGGGTGTGGCCAGCACATCTGAGGCACCACCCCTCAAAATCTGGATCTCTAAGCAGTTGTCTACTCTACCTATTGGAAAATCCGGCCCTAATTCTGTATAGATTGTGCTAGCCAGTAAGATAAGAATTTTGAGCCCTTTCACTTTCCTTCATTAACCCTCTGAGCACCAGAGAGATGCGAAATGATGCAAAGAAATGTTTCTGCACCCCTCTGACACTACAAGAGTTAATGGACAGTATAGGACTCATGTATCCTGACGCAGCAGCTTCCTGGAGCTGCAAACAAGTTGCATTTCCTCCCTGTTTTTCCCTGTCATGAAAAAACCTTATGATCTCCGATGGTGAACTGCACTCTGGGTCTGTGCTGGTGCCTGATTCATACTTGTTCCACACAAGGCAGAGATGGAAAACTTCCAAGCCTCAGATTGGGTCTCAGGGCCCAGTAGGTCCTAGTAAAGAATATTTTAAACTATTACCCTTTTCCATTTAAAGTTGTATATTTAGGGTTTTCACACGAAGAACCAAAGAATATGCAGTTACTGATTTATTGAAGAAAATAATGTTACATTGTGCAGTCAGGCTGGTGTACCCTTTAGGGAATTTTGGGGTAAACCAACAGTAGACTAGGGGACAACAAGTTCTCCAAATTTTAACCCCTTGAATGTCAAGTAGATCACAATGCTTTGAAATCATACCTGGGAAACGTCTTGTCCCCAGAATGCTAAGAAGGGCTGGTGGTGGGTGTGCCCAAATTATGTGATTTGTGTCCTAATATGAATGGGATTTAAACTTTTGAGAGCCAGAGGGGTGTCCCGTGCCTTGCTTTGCAAGGTGTTGGGCACCTATCTGTCACTCAACGGGTTAATCTAGCGGGTGTGCTTGGAACAGTTTTTCCTCTAATCGGGCAGGAAGTGGGAAGAACAGGGATGAAGAACAAAGCTCTGTCCCTGGAAACCCAGAAATTAACTAGAGTCTTAGGACAGATTCAGTCAATCAGGGCTTCCTAGAGAATACTCAGGTCATTTGTGCCCTTCATGCACTGCGGCCTCCGCCGCTCCGCCAGGGCCTTCCAGCCATGTTCTAGAGCCACCTTGGATGCAAGAGTTAAAGACTATTCTGCAACTACTTCTAACGCATTTACATGGGGTCCTCCAAGCTTGGAAACCCCTCACCTTATTCAGGTCTTCAGAGCCCAAACCACAGGGCGTACCTCTGACGTGTCAGACTCCTCTGTAGAGGAATTGTTGGTGGACTCAGATGAGGGTGAATGTTATGAGGGAATTTGCTCCCAATTCTTTGGGCACCCATTTGAGGCTGACCCTGAACCCTCTGCTGAGGGTCTCACCAGGGCAATCTGCAACACCCTGAACAGTCCTCCTAAGGATGCTTCTGACATCTTTCAGAGGCTTAAGAGGCAGCGTACCTTTTTCCCACCTAATCCCACTCTTGACCAGGGTGTCTTAGATGAGTGGAAAATCCCTGACAAGCGTCTAACCTTGCCTAAAGTGGATGCCCCAGTTTCTAGACTTTCCAAAACCACGGCCCTGCCAGTGGCAAATGCTTCTGCTCTCAAGGATTTGACTGACAGAAAACTTGAGGCTTTTCTAAAAGCCATCTTTTCAACTATAGGCGCATCTTTGTGACCCACCTTTGCTGCCGCTTTGGTGAATCGGGCTATTGCTGTATGGACAGAACAACTTACTGATGCTGTTCATCAGGCCACGCCCACAACTGACTTGCTGCGGCTCTTAGCTAACATTTCTAAAGCTAAGCATTATGTTACTGAAGCTATCTTTGATGCTCTTAGGCTAGAACCTAGGGTTTTAGCTATTTCTGTAGTGGCCCAACGTGCCCTCTGGCTTAAAATCTGGTCTGCAGATACCACTTCCAAGAAATCCTTGATTTCTCTGCCCTTTTTGGGCACTTTCTTATGTGGCCTGAAGCTGAAGAGCTTCATCAAAAAGGCTACTGGAGGCAAGAGCACTCTGTTGCCCTTGGTCTCCAAGACGAAACCTCAAATCCAAAGACACCGTCTTTTTCGTTCCTTCCAGACTTAGGCACGTGCCACGGCCCCAGCGGTTCCTCAGGCTCCATGCTCCTCCTCCAAGCCCAAACAGCAGTGGAGGCCCAAGCAGTCCTCAACCAAACCCAAGGGTACCAAACCTTCTTCTGCAACAAGTCCCTGAATATGTCGTTCACTAGGCATTGTCGGGCTATTTATATGAAGGTATCCAAAGGGTTAAAACAGAGAAACACTCAGGTTGGATTTCTTCACTTAAATAGGCAAATGACAATATAAAATAATTAGAGAACTTTATCTTTAATATGTACTGACACGCTACTTCACAGTAACGAATTGATCACAAGAATCAATCTTTCATATTTGTGCAAAAATATATCTATTTTATTAAAATACAATATACAATGTATATATAAATATCAGCAACAATGAACTCTATAAGTGATTAGCAATTATAATAGGTACACAGAAAATCAAACCACACTATTTATCATAAAGATTACCAGTGGTGCAAGGGTTAACCACACATAGGTGTATTCAGAGGTATAATAACAATAATTGCATTCAGCAGCATAGAACAGGTTAATTGATTGTTACAATTAATATAATACAGTTGGCTGCAGGGTCTCTTAATACCTCTGCCCCAGAAACTGTATCGACTATGCCAATTATGATGTAAGGGGTATTGTGAGATGAATTAAATAATTCCTCTAACAATTCCTTGTATCATATATCAATAATAATCAAATTTAGAGAATAACTGGAATAAAATCCCAGATTTAAATCACTATAATTTAATTATCTACTGAATTCAATATTGAATACCTCTGAATAAAATATATAAATTGCTATTAATATAGTCAATCCAAATCACACAAATAATTTACTTAAAATTACTTCATGCAACACTTATCATAATTTTGACTATAGCAAAATATATAAAACCTATAGGCACTTCAAGGGTTAATCCACACGTTTAAAACAGATGTCACACCCAGCAGTTATTTTGTCTATTAAAAGTCAATACTTTCAATTTACAAAATATAAGCCTAGCACATATACAGAGAATTCCAAAGAAAACACCACTAACAGCAGACAAATAGCGGTTAAAGGGTTAATAGCTGGATTCAAAGAATATCCTGTATCAGATATTAACTATTATAATCTTCCCAGAACCACAAAATATTACTCTAGGAATACCAAGACTTATATTAGCTAATATAAATAACCCACGCTATATACTGTATTACACTGATTGGCAAGATACAATAAATAAGTATATATATAGATTCTGTTACTTCCAGAATTTAATAGCTAAATCTAGCTTATTATAAATTATCCCAAATGGTTGGCCAGTCCACTTTAGACAATTATAAAACTATAGTTTCTTCAAACAGAAGAAAAATTGTGAAATTCTGGATTAAATGAATCTAAATGAATAAATGATATAGTTACCAATCAAAGTTTCTTTGTATTTCTCTGTGATATGGCAGGATCAGGAATTTAATCAGCAAAACCTTCTTTTGTCAGGAATCACCCAGGAGTTCTTATTCAGGAAGTCACCAAGAGACCCCTTAACTAAGAGTATTTGCATTATATTGACAAATTTTTCCTTATCAGTTATCCCCACCTTTTTCTAATGATTGGACAAAGATCCATCTCATTATACCGTGACATCACCAGTCTGCCCTGATTGGATATTAATATATCCCTAATTATTCAAGGAATGTGGATAATCCCAGTCATGATGCTCTCAAGACTCTAGATGGCGCTCTTACTCTACTTAATTTCTTACATATAATCAGCTTTTATGTCATCAATGATGTATGTAAGAGGGCATTAAACGTCATATAAATTTGTCATTTTCCTAGACGTTCTCATAGGGGAGTGTTTTTCTCATAAGATAAGACAATAAGAATGTCTGGCAAAACCCACTTTATCACCATAAATGTCATTTAGTTATTTTTCCCTCATAGAGGCCTCTGAATATTTTAACAGGAGATAATATGAACACATTTTAAACAGAATTTCAGCTAATTTCTACAATTAGAATTAACCCTGTATGCTCCCCCAAGACAAAGTCTCTGACAGCATTGGAAGACTGCTGGGGCATTACAAAGGCCAAAGGGCATGACCAGGTATTCATAATGCCCAAACCTGGAATTAAAAGCGGTCTTCCACTTGTCTCCCGACTTGATCCTGACTAAAATGTAGGCCCCTCTGAGATCCTATTTAGTGAACACACGAACCCCTCTCAGTCTGTCGAGTAATTCGGGAATTAACAGAAGTGGATAACAGTTTCTGTGTGTGATGGAGTTGAAACCCCTGTAATCTACACAGGGGTGAACACCCCCATCTTTTTTCTTGACAAAAAATATCCCTGCTCCTGCAGGAGATGTAGATGAGCGGATAAAGCCCCGAGCCAGGTTCTCTTGAATGTATTCCTCAAGAGCCTTAGTCTCTGGCAAGGATAGGGGATAAACCCTACCCCGAGGTGGTGTGGAACCAGGGAGAAGGTCTATAGCACAGTCGTAGGACCAATGCAGAGGTAAAGTTTCAGCCCTCACCTTGCAGAACACAACAGAGAATACTTTATACGTTTCAGGAATAGCATCCAATGTGGACAAATTCACCTGAGAGATGGACTCAATAGGAGGCAGAAAATGAAGAGAGGCGGTAGTCCAATCGATTACAGGATTATTTCTCTGGAGCCAAGGGAAGCCCAGGACCAATGGGTTCGTGGGACAGGATATTAGGTCAAATGTCAGGACCTCAGTATGCAAACTCTCAATGTCTAAAGTGATGGGAACAGTGGTATGGGTAATGAATCCCAAAGCCAGAGGGGATCCGTCAATGGGGACAATGCGTGTAGGAGTCTCTTTCCTAACGGAAGGGATATCATTATGTGCTGCAAAGGCGGAGTCCATGAAAAGACCAGCCGCCCGGGAATCAATGAAGGCAGACACTAATATTGTCTTTGATCCATAAAAAAGGGATACTAGAATAACGAGTTTACTGTCATTCTTTGAGGGAACTGATGAAAGACTTAGGGTGAGTCTATCCCTGGACCCTAAGTCAGGGCGTTTCCCGGCTTGTTGGGGCAGGAGCGGGATATGTGTCCAGATGTGCACAATACAAACACACGCCTAGGGTACGTCTCCTAGCCTTCTCCTTATGAGACAGATGAAAGACACGACCCACCTCCATGTGTTCTCCTGCAGGTTCAGAAGAATTGACTGGTGTCTGGAATTTTGGTGCTAAGCATAACTGGACTTTAGGAACAGAACGGAGGTGACTGTCCTTCTAACGTTCAGACCAACGCTCTTGAATCCTGTGTTCTAATGTTGCACATAGGGCAATAAGATCTTCAAGAGAAGCCGGAATAGGGTAAGTGGTTATTTCGTCTTTAAGGCGCTCTGATAACCCCTTCCTAAAGGCAGCCTTAAGTGCGGAATCACCCCATTCAGTATCATAGGCCCATGTCCGGAACTCCACTGCATATTGCATAAGGGTTCTAGAGCATTGTTGATAATCTAAAAGAGCTGATTCAGCCACGGCTCGTCTCCCTGGAGCATCAAATATGGACTTGAAGGCTGAGAAGAACTAATCACAATCTGACAGAAGGGGTGATTGATGGTCAAGAAGAGGGGTGACCCATGCTAGAGCAGACCCCGGTAGCAAGGAGATGATCAAAGTGATGCTGGTCTGATCATGGGCATAAGCCTCAGGTTGACTTCTGAAGTGCATGAAAATTGATTCAAGAAGCCACGGAGTTCAGTGGGTGATCCATCGTAGTGATCAGGTAATGGTAATCTGGCAGGCAACAACCCAGGAGTGGTAACTGCAGCAGTAGGGGAAGGTCCTGTACCACATTGGGGTGTAGCAGAACCCTCAAAGTGTTGTTGCTTATGTTGGAGCTGTGGAGTCCAGTTTGGAGTCAATTTGTTGGATCTGCGCAGAGTGTTGTTCAAGTCTGGCCCCTTGTTGAACCACGACTCTGGACATCTCTGCGGGATCAGTATTCATGGTGCGATCTAAATGTAACGTTTTCAGATCAGGAAGCGCCCTTGTAAGCTGCTGAATAATCTTGACCAGTAATAGGGTCCTACCAAGAGGTGACAAGCAGCTATTGATATAAAATAAACAGAACAACACAAGACAAAACTAACTCTATTGCTAGGTAGGCCTCAGAGAGAGAGAGATGCTAGAGGGCACAGGATAGAGAGCGTAGCTGGGGATCTTGGGCTGCTCTAGAGATGCCTTGCTTTGGCCAAAGCTGGTTTTAAAGGTGCAGGCCGCGAAGCCTGATGGCAGGATAGCACCCCTAGAAACAGACTACTATTCTCTGAGAACTGGAACAGATGTAGACGAAACTACAAGCAACTGAACTTGTCTCGGTTGCAACTCTGGAACTAAAGGGAACTAGCACAGGAATCTTCGACTTAGGAGGCCACAGGGACCAATGACAAGGAGTCAGATACTGGATGCACAGGGAGTCGGAGACTGGTATCACGGTGCCTGTGCTATTGCTAGCGACATTCTGTCAGTATTACTTCCTGATGCCTCTTATTGGTTGGTGTGGCTTTGCTCCGCCCAGTATTAGTCCTTAAATACTGAGCCCTGTCACTTCTCCGGTGCCCTTTCATGGTGTTCCCGTTGCTAACACTTGTTCCAGTATTTCGTGTGATTCCTGTGTATGACCCGGACTGCCTGACTACTCTGCTGTATACGTTCCTGCTCTGTGTACCGACCCGGCCTGGCTGACGTTCCTGCTCTGTGTACCGACCCGGCCTGGCTGACGTTCCTGCTCTGTGTACTGACCAGGATTGGCTGATGTTCCTGCTCTGTGTACCGACCCGGTCTGGCTGACATTCTATCACGGTGCCCGTGATTGCTGCAGTTCCTTGTCTGTCACCAGTAGGGGGCTGCTATTGGCTGTCTGCTGATAGCCCGCCTTTCATTGCCTATTTAAACCTGGATTGGGCACCCTTTGGTTGCCCTTTCGTGTTGTTTCTGACCTTCTTGCTATCACTATGCCAGTGATAGCTGGGCCTCTGTTCCAGTGTTCCTGAGTTCCTGATCTCATATGTTCCTGATCTCTACTGTTCCAGTGTTTCCTGCATGCTGAAGTACTTCCAGTCCTGGTTCCGGCCTAGTCTCTGGTGTTGCAGTTCCTGCTGATCTTCTTCTCTGCTGTTTCCTGACCTGACTGATCGTTGCTGGTTCCTGTCATCGCATCGCCTGTCTCCTGTATCCTGGTGACCTCCTGCCTGGTCGCGTCGGCGACATTGCTCGTTACTCCAGTGTGCGGTCACTGGTTTGCTCCACAGCCTATCGGCTGTACTATCCTGTGTTGGTCCCAGCGTGCGGACGCTGGTTTGCTCCAAAGCCTTGCGGCTATACAAACTCGCTTGTTACACCAGTGTGCGGTCACTGGTTTGCTCCAAAGCCTATCGGCTATACAATTCTGAGTTAGTCCCAGCGTGCGGACGTTGGTTTGCTCCAAAGCCTTGCGGCTAGACAAACTTGCTTGTTACACCAGTGTGCGGTCACTGGTTTGCTCCAAAGCCTATCGGCTATACAATTCTGTGTTAGTCCCAGCGTGCGGACGTTGGTTTGCTCCAAAGCCTTGCGGCTAGACAAACTTGCTTGTTACACCAGTGTGCGGTCACTGGTTTGCTCCAAAGCCTATCGGCTATACAATTCTGTGTTAGTCCCAGCGTGCGGACGTTGGTTTGCTCCAAAGCCTTGCGGCTAGACAAACTCGCTTATTACACCAGTGTGCGGTCACTGGTTTGCTCCAAAGCCTATCGGCTGTACTATCCTGTGTTGGTCCCAGCGTGCGGACGCTGGTTTGCTCCAAAGCCTTGCGGCTATACAAACTCGCTTGTTACACCAGTGTGCGGTCACTGGTTTGCTCCAAAGCCTATCAGCTATACAATTCTGTGTTGGTCCCAGCGTGCGGACGCTGGTTTGCTCCAAAGCCTTGCGGCTATACAGACTCGCTTGTTACACCAGTGTGCGGTCACTGGTTTGCTCCAAAGCCTATCAGCTATACAATTCTGTGTTGGTCCCAGCGTGCGGACGCTGGTTTGCTCCAAAGCCTGGCGGCTATACAAACTCGCTTGTTACACCAGTGTGCGGTCACTGGTTTGCTCCTAAGCCTATCGGCTATACAATTCAGTGTTGGTCCCAGCGTGCGGACGCTGGTTTGCTCCAAAGCCTTGCGGCTTTACGATTCCCCTGTTAGTCTCAGTGTGTGTACACTGGGTTGCTTACGATCCCGCCGGAGTAGATAATCAGTCGGACAAACCGTACCAAGGAGAAGGCAAGAGAATAGTCTAAGGAGTAAGCCAGGGGTTGAAGCTGATGAGGTGTACAAGAGTCGAATCAGCAGGCAAAGGGATAGTCAGGAATAGCCGGGTCTGGAACACAGGAAATCACTCGACCAAGACTGGATGCAAAGTCACGTCAAGAATGCTTAGATCGCGCGCAGGTGCAAGTTGCTGGTGCTAGATAAAGGGTAGAGAGACTGGGAGGGGAAAAGACCCAAGAGTGAGACCAGAAAGCTGGAACCAGATTCCAGTACGACATGGAAAACAGAGAAATATGACACTCTGTTACAAATGGAAAGGTGCTATGCTGTAGCCATAGGCTCCCTCTCAGACTTTTTCGCTATGCGGTCTCCCTTGGTTACGTTTTTTCACATACCCCTCCAGAGACCTTATGGGGTGGTCTCAGTGAAATTCTGTTGATACCCCTCCTTCTCTTCTTTAGTGTTCTACCTACAGGAATCCGTTTAAGGCTCTCACACGTTGGCCTCATGTCACTCTCATGCCCAGCTCGCTGGTTGTCACTCAGTGGCACACACATACTGATGATGGATTACTTGTAGCTTTTCTCCAGCCACATCTCCTCCCTCTCCCTTCTCTCCTCCCCTTCCCCTGTCTCTCTTTGTCCCCCTCTCTTCCTTTCTTTCTACTTCTTTTAAGAGCTATATGCTTTCTAATCATCTTGTCTTCTCTCAGCCAACATCTCAGGTGCTGAAATCTGAGGATGTTCTCAAACCTCACAGTTGTCTACTGCTGGCGATGAGTATGTGAATGGTACAATGTCAAAATGTCACCCATTATTGGGCGACAGACTAAACGGTGCATTAAACATGTCGCCTGCATCAAGAGGGCGAGATTCTCATGTTGTGGTCTTAAGCGTCGCTCATCTGAGTGTAAGCATCAGAAGGACGAGATTCGCATAAACATACCATCACAGTTGTTGAAAAACAGCCAGATGTCTGAGGATATTATGCCTGTTCTCCTTCCCCTCAGTGTCCGTGGCTCATACTAATAAAAAAAAATAATTGTGGATTTGAACAAAGAGCGCAATTCACTCCTACAGTATGTGCACGTATGTACAGACATCTGACCAGCTTGTGCTATATTTAACTTCTGCTTTAGACAATAATCCATTATTAATGCAAAGCCTTTTCATGGCAGTGACATGTTTAATGCGCTGTTTAATTTGTCCCCCAATAGTGGGTGACATTTGAAAAGGAAACTGATGTGAACTCCCACAGCAGACACAGCTATCGGAGCTAAGTGAATGTGGCGAACAGCCACATTAACATATAAATACATATAAATACACCTACGTAAATTCGACTATGGCTCATTAACCTGCATTTCCAAATGGAAATAAGGCACTGTCGATGTGAGATGTGCAAAACTGTAAACCTGCAGAAGGCATGGCGGATTGGTGGCAATGGCAATGGATTGATGGTGGTTTGAAGGGGACGTGATGGAGAAGACATGTTAGTGCAAATTGACAATGTGTTTTAGACACAGGCCTGACACAACATTGCCATCATGAGCCCTTATTGAACTCTCATGCATCTTGGCTCTGTAGTTCTTAAAACAACCTTAAAAACAGTTTTATTTACTGAACAGTGAGTTGTAATGCTTTAGGCATTCAGTTACAACTGCTAGTCATTACATTGGCTCATTACTAGGTTTTTACTTATATTTTTGATTGGTTGACTATGACAAACTTGGGTAATGTTCATACACAAAAAATACGTAGCTAAACACAAAAAAGGGATTTAAAACTGGAAAAAAAAATCACAGAAGAAAATAATAAGTAAAAGAACTCGAAAAAACTGACAAAGGCATATAATATTATTTCACTTAAAATATCCTGTAATAGTAACATCAAACGCTTTATGCCCAAATCAAAAGTGGAGTAATTATGGGGAAAAATAACCTCACAGCATTAATAAAACTGTAGATTGATTTAAATGGTTGCTTGAATCCCTTGAATGCTAGTGAGGTTTACAATACATTGTGAAGCAATGTGTTGGATACCTCTCTGGAATTCAAGGGGTTAAAACAACCACTTAAAGAAACAGTAACTTTTTTGTGAAAACCTATGTGTTATCATTTTTCCCTGCTGAATAAAACAAGGGTAACACCACTGCTCTCAATTCGAAACAATCGTTCAAACTGTTAGTGAGTAAAAGCATCATTACTTCTTGACAGGAAGCGACTCAGCAGTTTCTATCACATTCTATGGGGAACTGTTTGTCACCGACTCGCCTCTCCCATAGAATGCAACAGAATAGTTAATTGAAATCTCATCACTAGAGGGAGCTGTTAACGTAAGCAGGTTACAGTGTACTAATTCTGGAAAGATGCAGAAATGAATGAACCCTTGTTTTACAATAGTGTGAGTTTTTTTTATTAAACAAGTTTATTGCTTCTATAAATCAATATTGATAATTTGTAATTGTTCCATTTTTCATTTAGTGCATAGGGCTCAAAACTGAGCCTTCTTGGCTGAAGTACTAAATAAAACTGGTTTAATTCCAGTGTGAATCAGCTGCAGACCAGGCAATAAATACAAGTGGCAAGAATACCTATTAACCCTTTGAGCGCCAGAGGGGTATCCAATGCATTGCGTTGGATACCCCTCTGGCACTCAAGGGGTTAATTGTTGCTTGTAACACCTGAATGCTAGCGTGGTATACAAAACATTGTCAACCAATGCAATGGATACCTCACTAGTATTCAAATGGTTAAAAGCCCCATTGAAATCAATGAGAATTGTTACTTGTTGCCCTTTGGTGCAGGATAGGGTGACCACATTTCTATTCTGCCATTCAGGGATACTGTGGAGACGAGAGCAGTAGAATATTTGTCCTCAGCTCTAGTGTAGCTATGCGAAAGGGGACACAATACATCAGTGGACATCAGTGCACAACCTGCCTTCTCCGGTGTACCACAGAGTTCTAAACACTAGAGGGAGCACTGTCCAGTGACTGCTGTGGCAGAAAGCGATGACTGTGGTGGGCTACATGACAATGTATATCACCCCCAAAGTTTTAGACTAGGATTACACTACAGCAATACTTCACTGTAGCTCCTGTTTGATGTTAAAGGGATAGTAATACTTCGTTTTAACTTTATTTTATTTTGTAGGCATTAAAAAAACATGAAGAATGATATAAGTCTTATCTCTCAAAACTTTATGGTTTATGAGATATTCACAAGCAAAGTTCCCCTCCCGCCCCTTTTACCTAGTGTAAGCCATCTCTTCTCAGATGTGAGTCTGGTTGTATGACCAGACAGATAACAGAAGGGGACAATTTTCTTTGTATGAAAACAATGACAGCCCTTCCCCCCTTGACAAGTTTTTCAGCTTTTTCCATTATCTTAATTGAAGATTGTCCCTCTCTGCAGTCTACCTGGGCACCTCCCTTCTGATCTGGTTGAACAGGGGGGGGGATACTTTGTTTGTGAATATCTCTTAAACCATAAAAGTTTGAGAGATAAGACTTATATCATTCTTCATGTTTTTTTAATGCCTACAAAATAAAATAAAGTTAAAATGAAGTATTACTATCCCTTTAAGATCAATGCTCAGTTCTCTCTAGTGTTTAGAGATCTGTCTAGAGGCCATTTTCTTGTAGCCCAGCAGAGGCATTGCTTTCTGTCAAAGTAGACAATGGACAGTTCTCCTTTAATGTTTAGAACTCTCTGATCTGGAGTCTTCATTACAAGACTTTTTATTGTCCCAGAAAGGAGGCTATCTGGGACATGGGACACAGAATTAAAATCCAGGACTGTCCTGGGCAATCCAGGACTAGGGTGACCACATTTCCCTTCTGCCATTCCGGGACGTGGTCACCCTATTGCCTTACCTTGAGTCCCTGGTGGTCTAGCGGAGTGCAAAGTGCTCTGTGCCTCCTCCGGCACAGAGCTGAAGCTCCCACGCGCTGTGCTCAGTAATGCAGAGCGCTGGGAGATGATGTCATCTCCCAGCGCTCTGTATTACTAGAGCGCTTGCCTCCAGATCAGGTAAGTTGCATTGCCGCCCTGGATGTCAGCCTGCAAGCGGCGTCCATGATGTGACACACCGCTTGCAGGCTGACATTCAGGGCGGCTTGGCTTCATTCCGGGACACTTCATTGTCCCGGTTGAAGGGGACCCGGGACGCGGGACATGTCCCTGAAATAAGGGACAGTCCCGGACGTTCCGGGACCCGTGGTCACCCTATCCAGGACATGTGGTCACCCTAGTTCAGGATCACTTAGTACATCAGCATCGCTGCATTTTGCTGCTTCGATCACTTGCATGAGATTAAAGTATTTTTGTAGCATATTGTTTTAACAAATAAGGGACATTGATCATATGTTTGAGGAATTGCATAATGGTCAAATTCTTTCTGATCTAATACAACGTGCAAATTAAAATACATTTACAAAAAATTTTATTCTTTGGTAAAATCAAGAATTGTAAAAAACAGTAAAAAACAAACAAACAAAAAAACACCCTTTGTATTTCAGTTGTCCTTTAGTAAATTTACTAAATTGAGTGTTTGTAACACAGCGCTATAGTCAGCAAACTAAATGGTAGCAATTTAGGAGCAACGGATTGAACCAGAGGGTAAATGAAAATTCCCGGTGATTTAAAGTCGAACTACCACCCCTTCTAAACTTGCCCTCAAATAATTACCCATCTGGCAACTAGCTGCTCAATAGTGCTAGTCGCCAGAATTATTACCGCAAATTCCTACTGCTCCTGGACTGACAGCCAGGAAACAGAGCAGAAATCTTTGCATAGTGACGTCTGAGCGCCTGCTCTCTCGGTCCCTTCCTGTACCGTGTGGCTCCTAGCAACGCCTCCTACAGCAGACTGGGAATGACAGTGCAGGCGCGCAGACGTCACTATGCAAAGATGTCTGCGCTGTTTCCTGCCGGTCAGTCAGGGAGCAGTAGGAATTCTCTGTAACGAGGTAATAATTCTGGCGACTAGTACTACTGAGCAGCTAGTCGCCAGATAGTTAAATATTTGGGGGAGAGTTTAGAAGGGGCTGTAGTTCCACTTTAAATGGGATTGCATTCGAGACCTCTCTAGCATTCATATTGTTAAAGGGATAGTAGCACTTAACCCTTTTAGTGCCAGAGGGGTACGCAACGCACTGCAAAGCATTGCGTACCTCACTGGCACTGAAAGGGTTAATACGAAAAAAAAATAAAATTTATATATATATATATATATATATATATATATATATATATATACTGTACAGTTTATCCCCCCTGAGTAAAACAAGGGAACGTCCACTTCTGAGAGGTGTTTTATTCAAAAGTTATTGCAGCTCAGATCTGATTTTTTTTTTTTTTTTTTTTTTTTAAGTGCAGTATCTCAATGGCCTGAAATATTACAGTGGCGCTGTTGCTACAGCTCTGGTCAGTTGACCATAAACCTCCATAGGTTGGTGTAGCAACAGCTCCACTGTACAATTTCAGCGCATTGATATACGGCATCTAAAAAAAAAAAAATTTGAGCTGCCATAACTTTTGAAAAAAAGACCTCAACAGTTTAATGTCAACAATTACATCGTAAGACTTAAGTCCCATGCCCGCTGCTTGGGTGTCAGCTTTGACTCTGCCCTCTTATTCCCATATCCAATCGCTCGCAAAATCCTGTCGCTGTCATCTATGGAAAAAATATAACCTTACCTCACAAAAGATGTGACCAAGACACTAGTTTGCTCCCTCATCATTTCACTCCTTGGCTACTGCAACCCCACTTCTGATTGGTCTTTCCCTCCAGAGACTAGTGGCAACACTCCAGTCTAACTTAAATGCTGCTGCCAGGCTCATTCCGCTTCCGCTGCCCCATTCTGCCAAACTTTACGCTGGTTTCCAGTAGTCTTAAAGGGACAGTAATGTCCACTTATAAGTTGCTGCTATATTGTAGATTTAAAAAAAAAAAAATAAATAATAAAAAAAAAGTATCTTGAGCAAGTCCCATAAAGGTTTGAGAGATATGTGCAGCTAAAAGTCCCCCCTTCCTTCCCTTTCCGATGTCAGCTGTAAAGCTGACAGAAGGAGATCCGTGTTGGCCGAATCGAGGCGGCTCTTCAGCAGAGCTGAAATAGCGATATTTAAAAAGAAATATTTCATTGGAAAGGTCTTAAACATGTACTTGCAAGCCAGGCACATTTTGCAGACCATTCCGATGAAGAAGTTCTTTTTAAATATCCCTATTTTGGCTCTGCTGAAGAGCCGCCGGCTGGTCCCAGGACCGGGATCTCCTGCTGTCAGCTACTGACATCAGGCTAAGGGGAGAGGGAACTTTAGCTGCGAATATCTCTCAAACCATAAAGGTTTGAGAGATGGGACTTTCTCAAGATACTTTATTTTTTTTAATCTACAATATAGCAGGCATTACTAAACCATTAAAGGGATAGTAATACTTCGTTTTAACTTTATTTTATTTTGTAGGCATTAAGAAAACATGAAGAATGATATAAGTCTTATCTCTCAAACCTTTATGGTTTATGAGATATTCACAAGCAAAGTTTCCCCTCCCGCCCCTTTTACCTACTGTAAACAATCTCTTCTCAGATGTGGAATCCAGTCCATAGACCTGACAGATAACAGAAGGGGACAATCTTATTCCTATGAAAACAATGAAATCCCTGCCCCCCTTGACAAGCTTTTCAGGTTTTTCCCTTATCTTAATTGAAGATTGTCCCTCTCTGCAGTCTACCTGGGCAGCTCCCTTCTGCCCTGGCTGAGAAGTGTTACATCAGTAAAAGGGGCGGGAGGGGGACACTTTGCTTGTGAATATCTCTTAAACCATAAAGGTTTGAGAGATAAGACTTATATCATTCTTCATGTTTTTTTAATGCCTACAAGATAAAATAAAGTTAAAACGAAGTATTACTATCCCTTTAAGGAGTAAACATAAAATATTAAAACTGACTTACAAAGACATTTACAAATCTGCTGCCTCCTACATATCCAATTTCCTAGTACTTGCTGGATGGTCCTTTACTCTCTGCCAAGGACCTGCTGCTCTCCTCCCCCCTCATCACCTCCTTTCACACCTCCAAGGAGCTGCCCCCTATTGGCGGAACTCATTGCCCTGCTCTCTTCTCAACCTACATGCACTCGCTAAAAACTCTCTTTAGACAAACTCCGCACCCTTTAACCCCACACAACATGCTGGCAGTATATAAATAAAATAATAACATACTAATAACACTCCCTGATGTAACGGTGTATTTCTTTCCTGTCTCATTTAGCGGTGGCCCTTTCCAAACAACCTGTGGCATTAACTTTGCAGGTGGCCCAGTCACTCTCTCTTCTCCTTAATGGAATCCTATGTGATTGCAACTAGTGAGAACACATTTCATCAACCCCAATGGTTGGCTCACTGTTTAGGCTCGCTCAGCAACATGGAGTCTCTGCCTCTCTGTAAGACCCTATACCTCAAGAATGTATGTATCTCCTATACCCTTCCACAATCTAAAAGGAATTACCCACAGTGGGACACTTACTGTGAAATGTAAGCTAAGTGGGGCTCACCTACAGAGCTTAAATCTATATGTGATCCACATGGCACTGCAGAGCTTACACTTCACAGGATGATCCACAGTGGGTAACTAATTTTATATTGTTAGCTCTGTGATGCCATATGGGTCATATATTGTTGAAGACCCTCATGGCCTCATAGCATCATAGAAATCACTTCACAGGATATGATGCCCAGTGGTAATTCCTTTCAAATTGTAAGCTCTGTAGTGTCATACGTGTAATGCTAAAGGTAAAAACTTAAGGGGGAGTGCATCAGACCTATCAAAAGTGAGATGGGTGAGTTGATTAGCGAGGATAAGGAACAGGCTGATTTCCTAAACACTTTTTATTGCATCAGTATATACCAGGGAACAAGAAATGGTAGAAAAGCCTCAAAAGTAACAAATAAAACCAAAAAATCCTATATAATAATTTACTAGGATGTTTGTCAGAAGCCATCATGTGCAGTAGAGACGGCCTGCGCGGCAGTCATGTGCAGTAGAGAAGGCCCACTCTGCAGTCATGCGCAGTAGAGAAGGCCCACTCTGCAGTCATGCGCAGTAGAGACGGCCCACTCTGCAGTCATGCGAAGTAGAGATGGCCCACTCTGCAGTCATGCACAGTAGAGACTGCCCGCTCTGCAGTCATGCACAGTAGAAACTGCCAGAACGTGTCGTGGCTGATACGGAGCTGGGCGCTCCGAATTCGGACCGGAGTCCTCCCTGCGTACCTTCCTGGGACCGCTTGGTCCCAGAAAGGTGCACAGAGAGGACTACGGTCCGATTTTTGGAGAGCCCCACTCCGTATCAGCCGCGGCGCATTTGGGGCACTCTGTACTACGCATGACTGCAGCGCGGGCAGTGAGCAGAGAGGCTCCGGGCACCAGCTGAGGCTGCTGGGTGGCACTGTGGCCCGTGTACACGTGTTTTTAAACTAATCAGATATTGGGTAAACACAAGAAGAGGTCATGGGAAGACTGAACAAGATTAAGACCGACAAAGCGTCAGGTCCTGATGATATACATCCAAGGGTTCTTCCGGAACTCAGTGCAGTGTTAGCAAGACCCCTCTTTTTACTCTTTAAGGATTCTCACCACAGGATCAGTGCCATAAAATTGGTTTAAAGCCAGTGTAGTGCCTTTATTTAAGAGGGGAACAAAAACAGAACCTGGAATTATAGACCTATTAGTTTGGCCTCTGTAGTGGGAAAACTGCTAGAAGGGATAATGGGGGTGGGGAGAAGATGATGCCAAGTGTGACAGCTGGGGACCCTAAGTCACACTTTGCCATCCTCAAGCAGTACCACCACTATTACTACTACTAAGGAGGTCCAGCAGCTTGTTCGTGTTAGGAGTGACTGTTGATCCCCCCCTTTGACTCTCTCTCCCCCGTCTGACTCTTGATCCCCTCTTGACTGCTGATCCCCCTTTGACTCTCTCTCCCCGTCTGACTCTTGATCCCCCTTTGACTCTCTCTCTTCCCCGTCTGACTCTTGATCCCCTCTTGACTGTTATTCCCCCCTTTGACACTTTCTTCCACCATCTGACTCTTTATCCCCTCTTGACCCCCCTTCCACTTACTCTTCTCTTACGATGCACACCACTAACATTACAGGGTTAAATGGAGCACGTGAGATGAAGCAGTTAAATCGACCATGTGAATACTGGATGCAGCATGCTGCCAGGATGTACGAACTCTGACACAGCACTGCAGATTGCATTTTTCGTGTTCCGCATGAAAACGTTAGGCTAGTCCCCTTATTCAGGACACAAGGTATGTTCCAGTCATAACACATTACCTGAGCACTGTTGTCACACCGCTTCCTCTCAAAAACCTGCTGCCGGGGATCTTCCCGGTGCACGTCTCTCTCTCTCTCCCAGTGAGTACGTTTCGGTGCTCTCCCTTGGCTGGCTATTTTTTTAATGTAGCACAGCGATGCCCGTTTCTCTCTCCCCCTCCGCTCCTTCAATCCTGGTCCAGGACTGAAGGAGAGGAGGGGGAGACAGAAACTGGTATCGCTGTGCTACAGTAAAAAACAAATAGCCAGCCAAGGGAGAGCACCGAAACATACTTTTTTTTAACTTGGGCAGTAAGTGATGAGTGGGTGGGGGGAGGCCCGATACGCCCCCACAGAATGTGCGCCCTAGGCCGGCTCCTACCTCGCCTATAGGTGGCGCCGGCCCTGATTGCCTGTTTCTCTTCTCCTTCTGGCTTGCTCCCCCTCTCTTATCTGCTTGTCTGGCTCGTCTGCTTTTTTACTCAGTCTCCCCACTGCTCTGCACTGATGACAGCGGGGACCATGTCACATGCGGAGATGCAGTGTGGTGCATGCTGGGATTTTCTTTGTCAGTCCGGGCACCAGTTTTAAACTTGCACTGGCCTTCGAACAGAGGAAGAAATCCCTGGCATTCTCCACACGGCGTCTCCGCATGTGACACAGTCCCAGTCGTCATCAGTGCGGGCAGTGGGGAGACGCTGTGCACGAAATAACATGCCTTAGGATGGAAAATTGCCGCCCCTGTCAGAGTGCTGCTTGGGTCCATGGCCCCACCAGGACCCATATAAGGGCCGGCCCTGCGCTCTAGCAAGGCAGAGTGCTGGAAGATGACATAAGCTCCCAGTGCTTTGCATTATTAAGAGGACCGCATGGGAGCTCCAGGTAGGAGATGGGGGGCATTGCGGAGGGGGTCAATGTGGTGGGAGGAGGGGGTCCATTGCACTTCTTGTACCAGGGCCCGGAGGCTTCTATTTACACCTCTGCCCAAGCACACCAGGGGATTAGTACAGGTTGAGACCCACTTGTCTAGTATAACAGTATGTCAAAAAGCTAAATTGTGGCAGCTAACAAAATGGCTGCATTTGTGTATTCTACCCAGTAACAAAGATGATCGCCTCCTGCACAATGCTCTCAGCTTCCAAAAATAGACTCTCTACGCCCACCACAGGTTGCCTGACATCTTTTGCCGTTGCCATGGATACTCCAGAGCTGTCACTCAAATACCAGTCCCGCCTTCCTTCTTTTTTTCTCTACCGCTCCACACGGTTGCGCTCTAGTCATTGGCTGGCGCGTCCATCAATGATTTGCCTTTTTCGAAAATAATTGGACGCTTCAGAACGCATGCCCATTGTAACTAGTCCTCAGTTCCGACTGCAGGCTACTTGTCTTTCTTTGCAGTTGCCATGGATTCTTCTCAGCTGTCGATCACATATGAGTCCCACCCTATTTTTTTCCTACCTCTCCACAGGATTAGGTTCTTCTCATTGGACAGAGGGGCTGTCAATCACGTACCATTTTCGGAGGTAATTGGCCATTCTGCTCGTTGGCAGCCTTCTTCACGCATGCGTATTCTAAATATAGCGCTCGGCTTTCTCCGCTGGGTGTCTGACATTTTTTTCCAGTTGCCATGGATACCCACTTAGCTGTCACTCACATGGGAGTCCCACCTTTTTTTCCCCATCCTTAGGGTTGACATCTGCTCAGTGGCTGTCGCTCAAATGTTTTTTCTTTAGTGATTGGCTGGTCCTTTTGCTTCCGTCTTCGCGCATGCGCACGGAGTATCAGGAGAACCTACGGGGGAGTTAGAGTGATGGCGCAGAATGGCCCGTTGGGGTCCGGTACGGAGGGTGGAGGGAAGGAGCTCCAATTTACACGGCGGAGGGCCAGCTCTTCTGATGTGCCGTCCTCCTCATCAGGTGCTCCTCGGGAGAGACTGAACTCGGTCCCCCGGGCCAGGCCGCGCCTCGACTCTCTACGGAGAAACAGGCCGCGTAAGTGACAGGTGGGATGGTGTGAGAAAACACGGGGGAGTCTCCTGAGATATAGGGGTGTGTATACTGAGGCGGGGGAGTCCGTGGTATTTTAAACAATTGGATGCAAGAGCTTTCTCCAATGCATTGCTTTATAATGTGTTGGAGATCTCCCTCTGGGGCTTATAATCTATTTTAAATGAGACATTTAGGAAATATTCTTTGTCCCCCTTGTGCAGTTGGTTTGCTTCTGAATTGCACCTCTTACTTAATACATCAGCCTCCTATTAAAAGGTGCCTGGGACCGGGTGATGAGTGTTGAAATTTGAGGCAATGGGGTATATAGTGTGGGGATTATGAAGCTGGGGTGTTGTACAATGAAGAAATGTAAAGGTGGTATACAAAACTACTGAGTGATTGGTGTGTATGGTGAGGGAATTATGGTTGGGGTGCATATAGTGAAAGAATGTAAAGAAATATAGTGGTAGAATTATTGCATTGGGGTGTGTATAGGGGAGGAGTGTAAAGGCATAGGGCTATACAATGATATTGTGAGTTAGCAAGAGTGATGGGACTGCAGTGTGATTAGGTGGATAAAAGAGGCAAGTAATATCAGGTAATGATGCTGTTCAATGAAATGAAGAGTCAGGGGGTTATAGAAATATGTAGATAATTGTGAATGATATAGAGGGGATAGGGATATTATGGGTGTATAGAAAGGTATTGCATGAGTGATGGTGTGTGGAGTTGGGGCATATATTAATGTATTGATAATATGGGAATGTGTACTAAAATTGTGCATAGTGAGCAGTTATCATAATGGGAAAGTAAACATAACACTGTGGGTATCATCATGTGTGGGAAACATAATCCCCATTAGGGGGTACTCATCATAAGTGGATTCAAATTCCCATTGATTTAGAGGGATAGTAGTGTTTCACAGAAATGGCAGCTCCAATTAATCTTCATAGTATTTGGGCCATAGAGAATGTTATTTCCATACTGCCAGAGTTGTAGTTCAAGAGTAATTGAATGATAAAGTTTCCCCCTCCCGCCCCTTTTACCTAGTGTAACACTGCTCATCTCAGATGTGGAATCAGGATTCTTGACCAGACCGATAACAGCAAGGGACAATCTTCTTACTGTGAGAACAATGAAAACCCTGCGCCCCTTGATAGGTTTTTCATTTTTTTCCCTTATCTTAATTGAAGATTATCCCTCTCTGCAGTCTACCTGGGCACCTCCCTTCTGATCTGGCTGAGCAGTGTTACATCAGTAAAAGGGGTGGGAGGGGGATACTTTGTCACTGAATTACTCTTGTACTACTACTCTGACAGAATTGAAATAACACTCTCCAAAGTCCAAATACTATGATGATTAATTAGAGCTGCTTTTATTATGAAATATTACTATCCCTTTAAATACTTTTGACTTGAGTGCTAGCAACCTAGCATTTAAGGGCTATAAATACCCATTTAAATCAAAGATTTACAACATTTCCAGTTAAGCCTTGTGATGCATTTTTATCCTGAATGACTTGATGAATAATGGTTTTCTGTTTATGCTTCAGTGGGGGTTTCAGATGGATGCTCTGTTTTATGCAGGAATACAAAATGATGCTTTGTCAGGAAATGTGTATATTGGGATTAGAGAAATGTGCATCACATTGTTTTGCATCCCTCTGGTACTCAAGGCCTGAATGCAAAGAATGAAGGTTGCAGTCTTAAAGAAGTAGATTGAAAGGCCAGATCAGTAGTGAGGAAGGTGATAAATATGAGTTGGATGGGGGGGTTTCCATTCATTTATTACATGGAGATTTGTATTCAGGTCTGGAGAGCTATATGAGTCTTTATTAATGGATGACCATTAGATTTGCTGTATGTATCAGGAGAGGGATATAGAAAAACCCCACAAAAATACATTGTAGGTGGATATAGTTATGACTTTTTAGCAATTATCTGGTGGCTGTAGTTATGGAGTAATTGATCCATTTTCACTCAAAGAAACACTATTACCTAGAAATGATTTGCGGTTATACACATTTAAATACTCCCTACTCCATGCTGGTATCTGTGAATACTGTGTTTTGATGCCTAAATTGTAGCTTGGCATATACTATGTGGGGGTTCCCATTCCTGCTTTTTCCAGGGATTTCCATAGCTAACTTGATAGGGGGAATCAAAAGTGCTTTTGTTTTTTTTACTATAAATTGGCAGATTTAATGTACCAGCATTTCTGAATAGAACAGTGGGCGCTAATTTATATACTATAGCTGCAGCCATTGTCAATCCACTGCAGGATGAAGGCCTCCTCAGCAAATCGAGGGTATGGACCGTAATCTGCCACACTGGTTCAGTGCAGGTTGTTAGATATTTGACTCTGCTGGGGGCTAGAGCCTGTAACCCTGGGGTTTGAGCAGGTTCCACTGCTGGTACATTAACCAGCTGAGCTATCGAACCATTTATACCCCCTTCTCTGACATTCAAAGGGTTAAAACGCAGGTTCAGGATTACTTTTTAGAGCTTTAACATAAATAACTGCATTATACAAATGCCAGCTGGAAGTACATGATATTTTAAAATTAAGTAACCTAGTTTCTTTTCAGGTAAGTGTCCCTTTAAATCATGATGAAGGTATCGGGTTAACTCAGCAGATGATGCTATTCTGGTTCTGTATGTTTAGATTTGTAAGTAAAATGGTAGAATTATGCAAACAAATCCCCAGTAAAGAGAAGTTTAAATGATTAAGTGAAATTATCAGTTCTGCACAGTGCAGTAGGATATGGAAACTACAGCACATGACTCTGAGGTGTAGACATCTGAACTATAGATTTCATGGAAAGTTCCCTTTTTATTATCAGTTTCCCAAGTTTATTCATTTTTTTCTTTTAATTATTATTTCTGTGCCCTACTCAAATATAACTTTCAGTGCCAGAGTTCATAATTGGATCAACATACACATATCTTAGTACAGTATAAAAATTAAATCCTACAGCTTTAAAGGGGATGTATCACTTAAAAAAAAGTTTTTGCCAGTAGGTTTGGTTAGTAAAGTAGTATTAGGGAAGCTGTATTTTTATAATATAAATCCTTTTGCAGTTATTTTATTTTCTGTGCTGTGCACTTCCACAATATGTACATAGCACTGCTCTTCTGTACTTCCTATTTCCCCATGCATTCACGCTTCCCATCGATGTGCTGTGAACGACTTCTAGCATTATAGAAAGCTACGGTTAGCATTATACTGAGGTTGCAACCTCAGTATAATGCTTACCGGAGCTTGCTGTAACGCTAGAAGCCATTCACAGCGCTCCCTTGGGGAGGTGGGAGGAGAAATAGGCAGGCAGAGCTGTGCTGCTTTAAAGGGATAGTAATGTTTCACAAAAAACAGCAGCTCCAATTAATCTTCATAGTATTTGAGCCGTGGAGAGCATTATTTCAATACTGTCAGTTGGAATACAAGAGTAATGAATGATAAAGTATTTCCCCTCCCGCCCCTTTTACTGATGTAACACTGCTCACCTCAGAGCAGCAAGGCTGTGCGGATGGATCACAGAGAGGGACAGTCTTCAGTGAGCATAAGGATAAACCTGTCAAGCATTCCCATTGATTTGCATGGGACATTTAAAGACATGATTGCTAGAGGCTTCCAAGGCACCTCTGGAATATGAAAGTTTAATAGCCTGTTTTGAATCCGTAAATAATTTAAACTCTAATGTTGCGATTTGTTTGCTTAAAAATAAGGCCCAGTAAGACTAGACATCTTTAGGATTCAAGTGGTTAAACTGAAACTTACAGGTGTTTTAAATGGGGCTTATTTCTCTCCTGTATTACAACTGGTTTGCTCCAGAATTAATCCAGTTCTAAGAGTACCTCAGGCTTCATGTAGTCCAGTCATTCTTGTTAAAAGGAAACTATCACCCCAACTAAAGTTCACCCCACCTAATTAGGCATCTAGTGATAATCTTAACAATCAAACTGTTGTGTAGAATAAAGAGAGATTTAGTCAAAAATCCTACCTCAGCTGACACTGATGGCCAGACAACAGTGCAGACAGCTTTGCTTACAGATGCCTGCGCCGTCAGTCCCGGTCTCCTCTAGGAGGCGTTGCATAGTACAAGAAGAGACTGACAGTGCAGGTGTGCAGCTGCCTCTAGAGCACTGTTGCCTGGCCATCTTTGTCGGCTGAGGAAGGCTTTCTGTCTAACGTGGTCTTTATCATAACAGTTTGATTGTTAAGCTTATCGCTAGATGCCTAATTAGGTGGGGTGATAGTTCCCCTTTAACTTGCTCCTTATCTATCAAGCTAAAGAGGTGCAATACTGGAGCAAACAAACTGCATCATAGGGGGAAATGAAAGTTTCAGTTGACTTAAATGGGGTTTTTAACCCGTTGAATGCTAGTCCTCCTTGATTATTTGACCTTTCTAGCATTCAAGGAATTAAAAACACCATTTGATTATGTGAATTTTTATTTCAACACTATGCTGTTGTTACTTTCTCCAGATCAGCACATTTTTAGCTTGATGAATAAAGGCCACATATTTGGCCACTTCATCCATCTACGTTACCTCCTTGAGTCTTACCAGGTACAAAAGTCGTCTTCTTCAGTTTCATCACACATTTGTTATATTGATATACACTCCCATCTTGTACAGCCTTGCTTTACTTTTTTCCCCAGTATTAAATGGATAGTAATGTCTGATTTTAACCCTTTGAGTGCGTTGTTCTATTATCTATAGACCCACCAAATACTACTCTGTCAGCAATGTCCCACTATAGCTGTAGAACCACACACATTCTGACCTCCCAGCATATTCCCACTTCAATGGTATAGCTAGAACCACACATACTGATTCTAGCAATTCTGAGGTTAGACACTGTATTTTTGGGTTTGTGACAATCAGAGGAACAGTGCTGGGTTGTTGCAGTGTATTGGTGCTTCTGTGACCACTAGTAAACAGTGGAACATGCAGGGTGCAGTTTGTGTGGTTCTGTAACGACCAGTGGAATCTGTCTTTTTGTCATACAGGTAATACTGTACTTCTTTTGCTAGTCATGAATGCAATTGTTAAGACTTATTGCAGAGCTTTTGTGGTTGCTCCCAGCTGCAGGGGTTACTGACATCTAGATATACTAGTAAAGTACCCCACTAATCAGAGTTAATAATATAAATCAGACTGTGGCTCATATTTTGATTCCAGACTAAGCATCTTTCGGAGCAGAACTGCAGGCTATGATATGCCAAACAGTTCATTGTGTGCATTGGGAGGCAATATACTGAAGACATCTCTAGCTTCCTAAGGGTTTAACATGAAACTAATACTTTATAATGACTGGCAATTTCAAAAGCACTTTCTGAATCACGTAGATGTTAGCCATTCTTTATTAAAAAAAAAAAATAAAGAAAGATTGGCTAACATAACTATAGATGCGTTGTTAGTTCCACATTAAATGAAAACTGAGAATTCTGTTATTTTCACCTCTGCATCAGAGGGTACCTGGGCCTTATCAAAATTCATAAAATTCAGACTTGGCCCACAACATTTTTTTTCTTTTTATTTTAATCATACACCACTTTTCACATTCACTTAGACAGTAAGACATGCTATTATATGCATGGAGTAGGAAATGGCAAAATGTAAAGGGGTTCTGTAACTATAGAAGTTTAGTTTTTGGTGTAAAAGAAACATTGAACCTAGGTAAGTGGTGTTCCAGCAGTCTGGTATCTCTACATTTTTCTTTCCCTTCACATTGGAAATGTATTCAGTGGATTTTTATTGTAGTAGGGGACTTTGTTCAGCCCAACCATGCTGGCTGGGGATGATCAGTTGTAGTCCTCAAAGGCTGAAGTGGCAAATATCGCCTGCTCCTATTCCATAGATAGATAGTGAAATGCCTTTAAAATGCTTACGTGGGTCTGCAGAAAGTGGACAAATCGCTTTCTGTGACTTATCTCATTGCCTGATTAAGCCCATTGTCTGTTGTGAGGTGCTGTGAACCAGATACAGCAAGTGTGTAAGCTCAGTGTTGAAAAGAAAAGTGGAGGAATTTTGGGGCAAGCCAACTGCATTATAGGAGAGGATTACAAATTCAAATTGATTTAAAAGGGGATTCTAATCACTTGAAGAATGCACAGGTCTTCAACTTATTGCAACAAAAATACACTTCTTCTGTGTCTTATCCATGGCAAAGAAAATGGGTTGTTTCTCTAGTTGGATAGGACCAGTCAGATATCTCGGTAGGAGCTCTCCTGCACATTGTCACAGGCATTTTTTCTATCAATCCTTAGTGATTATTGTTTTGTCTACAGGGGCCGCTATATGCTTCCTCCCCGGGATAGGATAATGCTGCCCCAGGGGAAGGAATCCTGAAGTCCCCGGCAGCATTAACCTAGCGAGGGAATGATGTTACATTTTTACCCCATGTCTCCTACTCTGTTGTTTAATGCATGGAGTATCATGTGGTTGCCAGTGACATCATGCCTCCTTATCTTGCCCATGTGTTCCCAAACAGTGGTGGATTGCATAGGGTGAGTATTCCACAAGCCCTGTCAGTCTATCTCCTTAAGGTGTACAATACCATATTCCCTTCTTAAAGATGAAGGGCCCATGGGGTTAGGACCTACCACTAATCCCCTTTATTTCCCTGTCCCTGTTAACCTGAGGGCAAATTGCGGCTTCATGTTCCACATTGGAATGCTTGTGGATCCAGCATAGTGGCAGCCTGGTGGGCCTATTGGGAACGACAGGAGTATAGTGGAAGCTGACAGGAACAGGCAGAGGATGCATAGAGGCACAGAAGTGTGTACTGCTTTCAAGGGAGAGGAGTCTTTGAAGCCGTTATGAGATGAACTTGCAAAGAACGAGGCTTGGTTCCCCTCAACCACCATACCACATTGCAGTATATTTGTTGGTGCATTGGAGATATCTACATGCTACCCTGGCCGTTGCTGTCTGTACTGAAGATTGGATTTGGGGCCTGTCAGAAAGAACACTGGAGGAGACAGAGGAATCCATCAAGAAAGCCATGTTTGATCACTGGTGACTGGGAGGAAAGAAAGTGGTGTGTCTATGGATAACGTTTGCTGTCATAAGACATGCACACCTGGTGGATTTAAAAGTATTTAATCACAGATTGAAGCAAGAAGGTAAACACCTTTTCTGCTTCTCTTTGCTCAAGTTAATGTGAAGATCATTATCCAGGTATGTTTAGCAGTTTCCCATGGAGAGTTCATAATTTACCCCAGGATTGATGGCACTTTTTTCTGTAATGACTCCAGTCTTGCTTTATTCTGTAACTAGTTGAAGAGCCCGTTACACGGGCCACGGTGCCACTGCCACCCGGTTGCGCGGCAGTCACGCGCAGTAGAGACTGCCCGCGCCACTGCTGGTACAGAACTGGACACTCTGTATCAGCCGTGGCGCGGGCAGTCTCTACTGCGCATGACTGCAGCACGCGTAGCAGTGTCTACTGCGCATGACGCGGCGTTACACACGTTTTAGCGAATTATTATATAGGATATTGGGATAGTCTGTAGAGCATTGCATTTTTCATACATTTATTGAAATTTTGACACGACTAAGAACAGATTTACATGTTCATTTGAGCTGTTTTACACCCTGACTGAATTACAGTGCTGTATATTGTCTTCTCAGCCTACAGCTTTAGTTACGCTTTCAATTCTATACCTGCTTCACTCCTTCAATTTACTTCCTAATATGTTTCCTCTGAATAACCTACTGTGGTAGTTCGGATATGTTTACTCCTGTGCTACTCTTAGGAAGTCCACTCTTTCAAAGGCAATTCTCAGACTATTAGTGGTTCTGTCTGTTACCTGGACATACCAAGAAGTATTGCAGAGATTCAGCTGACTCCCTGCCTCATCTCCTTCCCCTGCATCTTACAGTTGGAGCACTCAGAGCTAGGGCCCTGTGATGGGAGCAGTTAACCAGCAGCATGTTGCTTTTCATACAGTTCAGAATCTGTCCTACCGGTTCAGCATGCCTGGCTGTGTTCATTAAACGTCTTTTCACTATCTGTGTGTTTTTGTTTTGTGACTGCCTGCTTCTCAGTTCTTCCCTCCTGCCGAGTTTCTCATTTTTGCAGTAGTGGAGTTTGTCGGCACTTCAGTTTATGGTTACGTTTGCAGCAGCTTACCAACAGTCCTGCACAATCAAGCTTCCTAGTGGATCTGCTCTGTGCCTCTGATGTCTACGCTAAGTTCTCAAGATGGCGCTCCCTCACAGCTCCTTCCGTCTATCTCCCAAATGTCTAAGATTCTGTTGGGGATTTTTAGCACCCATATCAACAGATGGCACTGTTTGAGTCCCGCTCCATATGGGGGAAGCTGTAGATATTGCTTCAGGTGACTCTCCAGTCCCATAAGACTTCAGTTGTCATGAACGGATAGGCGACGGCATCTCTCTACTATATAGCTTGCTAGTGAAAATGTTGATGCCATTTGCCTGTACATCCTGGCAGGGAACGTGGGTTTTGTATCTCATGTCCTTCAGTTTGTCTGTACACCACAGAGATACTCTCTGCCTCTATTTTGACAACGCACTTTGCCTGGCCATGTACTTTACCGGTGCATCATGACCATACCTGTCTTTCCTCATGCATTTTATCTGTGATCGTGGCTATACATTTATTCCTTTATTTATTTTTAGGTTGTTTGTGACACTTTGCCAAGAGCTTTTTTTTTCACAGGGCATCCTTGTTAGTGAATCGGTTCCTGTGAATCCTTGCTATTTTTTTTTTTTTTCTTGTAAAAAGTATTTTACCAGGAATAATACATTGAAATTGTCTCTCATTTTCAAGTATGTCTTGGACTCATTTTATCTACCTCAGAATGGTGATAGCTGTTGAACAGATTCTACAGCTGGTGCATTAACCAACTGGGCCACCTCACCAGTTATATGTAGATTGGTGATGTATCTTTTCCTGTCCTGTGCATCTCGGCAAGCAAATATCATAAGTTGCTGATACACTATCTTCAGTACCACTTCTTAGAAATATGCAAGAAAATAATCTAAATGCTTTCAAGATGACCCATATATAATAAAAGACTGGACAGGAGAAATTGGTTATTTCCATGGAGGATCTGTTGTTTTAATATGGTGAAATTTAGAATATGGGTCTTATCCATGAACTGCAGTATCATGTTCAAGATCTACACTTGATGGCAAAGAAGAGATTATCAGTGTAAATGTGGTCCCTCTCTGGAAAGATTATCATTATGGTTTGCTTTCCTAGGTGACATGTATCTAAGTTATTACAGAGTCTGTATGTTATTTTCTGATAGGTATGTCTTCTATAATTCCCATCGGTTAAAGGCTTCCCTATTCAAGGAGATCTTCAGCAATACTTGCTATCTGTGACTTCCATAGCCAAAAGGATAATAGTCTATAAGTCAAGAATTGAAGGATTCAGCTTAGACTTCCTATTTTTCCATTAATACTAACGCCACCAAAGCAGTTTCATCTTCCCTGTCTAAAAGTTATTGCAGCACATTAAAGGCATGCAAGGCAGCAACCTGGACTACAGTATCTACTTTCATGGAGACATTACCATTTGTATATGCAGGCTTCATCAGAAACTAGATTTGGGAGGAATGTGCTCCATGTGATGGGAGAATCTCTCCCTATGTATATTGTGTTATAACTTTGTATCTTATCATAGATCCATCTATGTGTAATATAATTCATTCGATTGTCATTGATAGTATTTGGATTAGTATGTTGATACCACACTGATATGGTACTGCTTTTGGAAGATACATTTTCTTTGCCGTGGATGTGACAGAAGAAAAGGTGAAATTTACTCAGATATGTTTTACTTCTGTGTCCCTCCATGGTACACCGCTCATATGTTGTTTTGCTACTGTGATTCATTGCAGCTTGGAAGTAGTATAACTGAAGCAATGTGTTGGAGAGCTCCTTTTGAAAGATTTCTGATACTACTGTGCTAGATGGTGATCAAACCCATTTTCTTTGCCGTGGATGGACATAGAGGAAAAATAAATATTCCGTGAGTAAATGTCACATATTTTATATATCTTACTGTATGAAGCAACACAACTAAACTCTCTTCAATTAAGAGCCCCTTATCCTTAGGTGTATCTCCCTTTTATTTGTTCTTAAATGTTATGCTAGTGTCTGTAATGTGTGTGTCTTTTTGTCTCAGCCTTTCCTTGGTTTGGATTGGATATTGGTGGAACGCTGGTGAAACTTGTCTATTTTGAACCCAGAGATATCACTGCTGAAGAAGAACAAGAGGAAGTGGAAAGCCTTAAGAGCATTCGGAAATACCTAACCTCAAATGTGGCCTATGGACAAACGGGCATTCGTGATGTCCATTTGGAACTAAAGGACCTTACAATGTGTGGTCGGAAGGGCAACCTTCACTTTATCCGCTTTCCAACCCAGGACTTGCCTGTCTTCCTACAGATGGCCCGTGACAAGCAATTCTCAAGTCTTCACACATCTCTGTGTGCCACTGGTGGAGGAGCCTACAAATTTGAAGAGGACTTCCTGACTGTAAGCATTGTAGTCCATGTGTTCAAAAGCAAAATAAAAAATTCCAAGGAATTCCCTGATGAATAAAACAAGGATTTCACCATTTAATTTTCTGTCTCTGTTGCCAGATAGTGATGATGGCAATAGTGACTGAAGCACGTGTGCCCCCGCCCCCCCAAAAAAAGTGCATTATTTAAAGAGACCGTAATGTTTTTAGATAAATTAGGTATCAATCATACATTTTGTAAAAAAAAAAAAAAAAAAAATGCAAAGCATTATTACAATCCTGTTTGTAGTGTAGTTCATGTGTAATTATATGATAGTGTCTCCCTCCCGCCCCTTTTACATATGTAACAATAGCTCCCATCAGATCTGGAATCCGGTCATCAGACCTGACAGATAGCAATGAAGGACAATCTTATGACTCAGTCTAAGGAAAGCTTAACTGAGGGCAGGTTTTACCTTATGTTCACAACAGATTGTCCCTCGTTGCGATCCACCAGACCGGCTTGGAGAGGCAGTGATACATATGTAAAAGGCAGGAGGGGGGGACACTTTCTATATATAAAAGAGAGAACCTGCATCTCCACACACACACACACACACACCTGGGAGTGGTAGCAAAGAGGAGATATTCAAATCTCCTCTATACTGCCTGTCCAGCTCATACAGAGGGAGTGATTTTCTCTGGAACGAGTTGGCCCTCCCCCACTATCTCCTCTTCAAAAATACAAGTACAACAACACGCACACAGAAAACACTTTGGTTTTGCAGGGGCTGTTATTTATTTTATTAACTGCATGGCTAAGCCATGCCAATATTGTTAGTATCAGGCAGATAATTACACATGAACTAGACCAGTTACAGGATGTAATGATGCTCTGCGTTGTTAAACTATAATGTATGATCAACACTTTATTTAAAACATTACGATCACTTATAAAACAAACAAAAAAAATAAATAATTTTAATCACTTGAATGGAGTATCCTTGTTTTACTCATGAGGAAAAACCTCATAATGACAGATGCATATCGTACTTGAAAAGGGTAGTGTGTTTTATTTATTTATTTATTTATATATATATATATATATATATATATATATATATGTGTGTGTGTGTGTGTGTGTGTGTGTGTGTGTTTTGTGTGTATATAGGCTAAATATGCAGGTCTGGAAATGAAAATGCTGTCTATGTAACTTTGTGTGACCAGTACATTTTCTTGTCCTGAATAGTGAATCTTACTGATTTTTTTTTTTTTTTTTTTTTTTTTTTTCTTTCCCACCAAGTGGGGGGAGGGATGATTCTTTTCCTTCAAATTGGACTTTTTAACTCCTTGAATGCTAGAGGTCTCCGATGCATTATTATGCTTTACCTTTCCCCTGGATATCTGACTTTTGCCTTTCAGCAGAGGGCCTTTTTGTTTGTTAAAGGAACGCTAATGCCGAGATAAGTTTCCATTCCAGGTTGCCGGGTGTTAAAAATATGTTTTCTACTATGATAGTTTTTATACTTTGAGAGAACATGACCTTAAATTGCATGTGCTCTTTCCAAATAGGCCAAGGAAGCACTATATTTTCAGATCAAGTGGCTGTTCTCTTCTGTATAACTCTTGACAGAAGTAGGAACACGCTGGAAAATTAATGACAGCAGGAGATTCAAGTAGGCTGACTCGAAGAGGCTCTTCAGCAGAGCCGAAATAGCGTTATTTAAAAAGAACTACTTCATGGAAACGGTCTACAAAGCGTGCTTGCAAACCAGGCACACTTTGTAGACCTTTCCAGTGAAGTAATTCTTTTTAAATAATGCGATTATGGCTCTGCTGCAGAGCCGCCGGCTGGTCACAGGACCTCCTGCTGTCAGCTTGATGCTGACGTCAAGGGGAGGTGAGGGACTTTACAGGCGAATATCTCTCAGAATGTAAAAGTTTGAGAGAGAAGATTTGTGCCACGTAATTTTTATTTATTTATTTTTTAACCTTTATGAAACATGAATGCTTTTTTTTTTTTTTATGGGATATTGGTGTCACTTTAATCTTTGCGGTTCAGTGGTAGCGTTTACATTTTTCTTTGCGTTGGGCACCTCTCTGGCAATACACAATGAAATTCTAAAAATTCCTTGCTTTGTGGAGCATTTTGTATCCCTTTTAGACTCGGACACGAAATAACCTATTTTCTCTGTTGTCCAATACAGGTTACTGGTAACTTTGGGTCGGCGATCTGCCCATTTTAATTGTAGGCAGGAACAATTCTAGAATTATATGCAGGGGGTGGAGCCTACCTTCCCTCCTTGGCTGCAGCTAGCCAACCAGCTCCAGAAAGATTTGTTCCTTGGTGAAGATAACACAGGCAAGAGAACAGTTCTGCTATAGTTTTAGTTTTATTTTTCTGTTGGATATGGGATACCACCATTAGGCGGATTACAATAACTGACAATGCCCTTAGATGTGGCTAGCTCAGTATCCAGGTGCTTTGTGTGGACCTTAAGCACTGAGGGGGAAAATCTTGATTCCAAGTGCTTCCCCAGGAGTTACACACTGAGGTTACTTCTTACTACATGGTAATCTGAAGACAGAAGATCTGCAGGAAAGGTGAGCAACCCTTTGAGTGCTGCAGGTCCACTTTTACCACAGTGCCCCTCCACACAGGGGTTATTCCTGGGAGTTCTTATTGTACACTCCTGCACTCACTGGGTCTTTCTGTTATGTCTGTCAGTGTTTGGAGCAACTTTGTGTGGTAAATTAACCCTTTAACTGCTGGTTGCCATCTTTTAGGGTGATTATTGGCACTTTCCCTATTGGGTTCAGTGTTTTCTGGGTCTGATTACATGTTCTATTTTTAATTCTCATTTATAACTTTGACAGAATTGAGTTCCAAAAGTGTGCTTTACCACATAGACGCCATTGCTCCATTCACTTCTATGGGACTGTATAGTTTGTGACATATCTCTGCAACCGCTCAACCTAGCGACTTCAGAGAGAGCTCATTTTAATTGTCTGACCTTGCTCTGTCATCCAGTTCACGTTACAAGTGTGTTGGAGGGCTACTTTTTCTGGGAAAACTACATTTCCCATGATCGATTGCTTCGCGCCCTCTTTTCTGATTGGCTCCCACTGCGGCAGCCATCTTGTGAGCTTTACAGAACAAGTATTCTACGCAGGGCTTGGACTCTCCTTCTCTCTTTTGCAGATTAACCCTTTGCCTGCCAGATAAGTGTATTTTAGTGATTTCTGGGGTGAAATTTTAATCTTACCCACTGTAAATTGGGTGATTATTCTGAAAATTGTTGACACTGTGAGAATGTCTACTTCGTTGGGGCCAGGCCTAAGACTAAGGACGCTGGGGTCTCTGTATCCCCCATTGCGCATTGTTCCTCATGTCATACAGGGTTGCCTAGAGAATTCTCAGGTCATTTATCCCCAGCATGTTCTGATGTCCCTCAGTCTCTCCCAGGGACCTCCAGCCGTGCATTAGAGCCAGTTTGGGGGCAAGAGTTCAAGGCTGCTACCATGGACCTCAGGTCTACGTTGCAACTCTTTCCATCCCAGTTACAAGAGGTCTTCCATTCCTGGCAGACCCCTTCCTCACTTAGATCTTCCCTGCCCAAACCGCATGGAGTACCTGGCGTTTCAGATTCCTCTGAAGAGGAACTGTTTGTGGATTCAGATGTTGAGGAATGTTCTTCTGTGAGCTCCTCTCAATTTTTTGGGGGATCCTTTTGAGGTTGATCCAGAACCCTCGGCTGAGGGCCTGATCAAGGCCGTCTTAAACACGCTAAACATTCCCCAAGTTCAGGAGGTTTCTCCAGACCCCTCTGATGTATTCCAGGAACCTATAAAACCCCATACTTGTTTTCCACCTAACCCCACTTTGGACCGCCTAGTGGCTGATTAGTGGAAATCTCCAGACAGATAGCCTTCTCTCTCCAAGAAGTTTGCTAAGCTTTACCCCTTTTCTGAGGCGGCGCTTACTTAATGGGTTCACCCCCCTAAGGTGGAAGCTCCTGTCTCAAGGCTATCTAAGACTACATCCTTACCAGTTTCTGATGCGTCCTCTCTGAAGGACTGGACTGACAAGAAGCTTGAGGTTTCCCTCAAGTCCATTTTTGCCACTGCTGATACTGCCAAGTGCCCAGCATTCTCTGCGGCATGGGTTAACTGGGCCATTGTGGTCAGGACTGAACAATTTGCCCTAGCTGTACGTCGGGCTGATTCTTCTTTGGATATGTTGTGGCTTCTTGCCAACATATGAGGCCCAGCACTGTTTCTGCTGCCTTATTTGATGCTATCCATCTGGTGGCAAGGGTTTCCACTATGTCTGCGGTTGCCAGACGAGCTCTTTGGCTCAAGATCTGGGCTGCTGACACCGCTTCGAAGAGCCTTGCTGTCCTTGCCCCTTTCAGGGTACATCCTTATTTGGGCCAGATCTTAAGGATCTGATCAGTGAGGCCACTGGGGTAAGAGTGCTCATCTGCCCTTGGTCCCCAGGAAGAAATCTTCTCTCAAGTGTAGCAGGTTTTTTCGTCCCTTTCCGACTGAGACACGTCTGGTGAACCAGGCAGTTCCCTCAGCTCCATATGCCTCCTCCAAGCACAAACATCATTGGAAGCCCAAGGTCTCTATCACGGTGCCCGTGATTTGCTGCAGTTACTTGTCTGTCACCAGTAGGTGGCTTCTATTGGCTGTCTGCAGATAGCCCGCCTCTTATTGACTATTTAAACCTGGATTGGGCACCCTTTGAGTGCCCTTTCGTGTTGTTTCTGACCTTCTTGCTATCACTATGCTAGTGATAGCTGGGCCTCTGTTCCAGTGTTCCTGAGTTCCTGATCTCATGTGTTCCTGAGTTCCTGATCTCTACTGTTCCAGTGTTTCCTGCATGCTGAAGTACTTCCAGTCCTGGTTCCGGCCTAGTCTCTGGTGTTGCAGTTCCTGCTGAACTTCTCTGCTGTTTTCTGACCTGACTGATCGTTGCTGGTTCCTGTCATCTCATCACCTGTCTTCAGTATCCTGGCGACCTTCTGCCTGGTCGCGTTGGTGACATTGCTACTATTCCGTGTTGGTCCCAGCGTGCGGACGCTGGTTTGCTCCCAAGCCTTGCGGCTATACTAACTCGCTTGTTACACCAGTGTGCGGTCACTGGTTTGCTCCAAAGCCTATCAGCTATACAAATCTGTGTTGGTCCCAGCGTGCGGACGCTGGTTTGCTCCTAAGCCTTGCGGCTATACAAACTCACTTGTTACACCAGTGTGTGGTCACTGGTTTGCTCCAAAGCCTTTCAGCTATACAAATCTGTGTTGGTCCCAGCGTGCGGACGCTGGTTTGCTCCTAAGCCTTCCGGCTATACAAACTCGCTTGTTACACCAGTGTGCGGTCACTGGTTTGCTCCTAAGCCTATCAGCTATACAATTCGGTGTTGGTCCCAGCGTGCGGACGCTGGTTTGCTCCTAAGCCTTGCGGCTATACAAACTCACTTGTTACACCAGTGTGCGGTCACTGGTTTGCTCCAAAGCCTTTCAGCTATACAAATCTGTGTTGGTCCCAGCGTGCGGACGCTGGTTTGCTCCTAAGCCTTGCGGCTATACAAACTCGCTTGTTACACCAGTGTGCGGTCACTGGTTTGCTCCAAAGCCTATCAGCTATACTATCTGTGTTGGTCCCAGCGTGCGGACGCTGGTTTGCTCCTAAGCCTTGCGGCTATACTACTCGCTTGTTACTCCAGTGTGCGGTCACTGGTTTGCTCGCTAAGCCCTACGGCTATACTATTCAGTGTTGTTTCCAGCGTGCGGACGCTGGTTTGCTCCAAAGCCTTGCTGCTTAACGATTCTGCTAATTTGCCAGTTCCATCTGACTGCTGCTATTATCTCTGGGCTGCCCTGCCCGGTATTGGTAAGGCCGGTAGAACCTTTTTCCACATTCCATCTGAGGTTGCCTTACCCGGTATTGGCAGGGCCGGTAGAGCCTACATTGTGTATCTATTGAGGCTGCCTTGCCCGGTAATTTGGTAAGGCCGGTAAAACCGTTATGCTATTCCATCTGCAGGTTGCCTTACCCGGTATTGGCAAGGCCGGTAGAGCCTAAAGACTGTCCTGTCCGGTATGTTGACAGGACCGGTAGAGTCTGCCTTCTGTCTGTGCTATATTCTGTATATATATATATGTATGTTATTGCCATCCTAAGTTATCATTTATTATTTCAATAAAATTGATTTTTTTTACCTAAAACTTGTGTCTGAGAGTCATAATAAACCGTGACAGTACGAAAGGGCCATGACCTCAGACAGCAAGGGTCAAGGTAACGCACAGAATATCCATTGGAGGATGGATGTGCTCGAGCAACGTTTGGATCAGTTGGCAGTTGCAATTCAAACGATCCTTGAACGCACGGTACCTGCTGACCAATCTAGCTCTAGCCCGGTGGTCTCGCCAAGTCAGACACCGGAAAGTGATACCAGACCCCTAGGGGGTACTGTTAAAGGGTTAACGGCTTCTGCACCCTTGCCGCTAAGATATGATGGTGACCCTAGTCTCTGCAGAGGGTTCATCAATCAACTCGAAATCTTTATGGAATTGACGGCACACGCATTTCCCAATGATCGTAGTAAAGTGGGGTTCACGATATCACTGCTCACTGGCAGAGCATTGGCCTGGGCTAACCCCTTGTGGGAGAATGCTAAACCTTGTACTAAGAACTTTAGTGAATTTGTGCGTTCCTTTCGAAGAGTGTTTGAGCCTCCTGGTAGAACCACCTCTGCTGCCAAACGCCTTATGGAGATACAACAGGGCAAGCGTACAGTGGGCGACTATGCCATCGAATTCCGCACATTGGCAGCAGAGGTAGGTTGGAATAACGAGGCATTATTGGCAGCCTTCTCTCAAGGCCTGAATGACCACATTAAAGACGAAATCGCTGCTAAAGATCTACCTACTGATCTAGATGATTACATTGAGTATGTTATGATAATTGACTCCAGAATACGTGAGAGATCAATTGCCAGAGATCGTAAGTTACGGTCAAAAAATAATGAGCCTAGTAGCATGTTTTGCCCACCCATCCCTCCCTTGGCATTGAAGTCTAGTGAACCAGTACGGGAGACAAGTGAACCTATGGAAATAGGCTTCACTAGACTAACCAAGGCAGAGAGACTATATCGCAAAAAACAAGGGTTATGTTTATACTGCGGTAAAAAAGGGCACTTGCTAAATTCCTGTCCGGTACGTCCGGGAAACGCACACACCTAGGGTATCTTGGGGGACAGGCCCTAGGTGGTGTACAATCGTCCCCAGTGTCGGGCATAATGAAACCCACCATACAGGTGGTATTGTCTTGGGCACAACGCTCTGTGGAGGTTTTGGCCTTGGTTGACTCCGGTGCAGCAGGGTATTTTATGGATAATACCTTTGCTGAATTGCACGGAGTTCCACGCATTGAAAGAGAAAACCCCTTGACTATTGAAGCGATTGATGGTAGACCCTTAGAACCGCCTCAGGTTATATTTGAAACTATGCCATTGTCTATGACTATTGGGGCACTTCACAGAGAAGAGCAGCAGTTTCAACTGATTAATTCCCCGCACCATGCGGTGATATTGGGATTTCCGTGGTTACAGTTACATAACCCACAATTCGATTGGAAAAAGTGTGAAATTGCTGCTTGGTCCCAGTTTTGTATGGACAAGTGCGTCATCCAGCCTATTAAGGTCATGTGCACCTCCTCTGCTATGCCGGATGTGTACCAACAGTTTGGCGATGTTTTTAGCAAAGGAGAGGCTAGTATGCTACCCCAGCATAGACCTTATGATTGTTGCATTGAATTGCAGCCTGGTGCAGTACCTCCGAAAGGACGCACTTATCCATTATCTTGTGATGAACATAAGGCCAGGAGGAGTACGAGGTTCAGAGCATTATTGATTCCCGTAGGCTTAGAGGAAGGGTACAGTACCTGGTACATTGGAAAGGGTATGGTCCTGAGGATCGGTCATGGGTGGATAGTACGGACCTTCATGCACCTAGGTTAACTAGGTCCTTTCATGCCAATTACCCGCAGAAACCTAAACCCTATTCTAGGAGAGGGGGTCTTTGAAAGGGGGGTACTATCACGGTGCCCGTGATTTGCTGCAGTTACTTGTCTGTCACCAGTAGGGGGCTTCTATTGGCTGTCTGCAGATAGCCCGCCTCTTATTGACTATTTAAACCTGGATTGGGCACCCTTTGAGTGCCCTTTCGTGTTGTTTCTGACCTTCTTGCTATCACTATGCTAGTGATAGCTGGGCCTCTGTTCCAGTGTTCCTGAGTTCCTGATCTCATGTGTTCCTGAGTTCCTGATCTCTACTGTTCCAGTGTTTCCTGCATGCTGAAGTACTTCCAGTCCTGGTTCCGGCCTAGTCTCTGGTGTTGCAGTTCCTGCTGAACTTCTCTGCTGTTTTCTGACCTGACTGATCGTTGCTGGTTCCTGTCATCTCATCACCTGTCTTCAGTATCCTGGCGACCTTCTGCCTGGTCGCGTTGGTGACATTGCTACTATTCCGTGTTGGTCCCAGCGTGCGGACGCTGGTTTGCTCCCAAGCCTTGCGGCTATACTAACTCGCTTGTTACACCAGTGTGCGGTCACTGGTTTGCTCCAAAGCCTATCAGCTATACAAATCTGTGTTGGTCCCAGCGTGCGGACGCTGGTTTGCTCCTAAGCCTTGCGGCTATACAAACTCACTTGTTACACCAGTGTGCGGTCACTGGTTTGCTCCAAAGCCTTTCAGCTATACAAATCTGTGTTGGTCCCAGCGTGCGGACGCTGGTTTGCTCCTAAGCCTTCCGGCTATACAAACTCGCTTGTTACACCAGTGTGCGGTCACTGGTTTGCTCCTAAGCCTATCAGCTATACAATTCGGTGTTGGTCCCAGCGTGCGGACGCTGGTTTGCTCCTAAGCCTTGCGGCTATACAAACTCACTTGTTACACCAGTGTGCGGTCACTGGTTTGCTCCAAAGCCTTTCAGCTATACAAATCTGTGTTGGTCCCAGCGTGCGGACGCTGGTTTGCTCCTAAGCCTTGCGGCTATACAAACTCGCTTGTTACACCAGTGTGCGGTCACTGGTTTGCTCCAAAGCCTATCAGCTATACTATCTGTGTTGGTCCCAGCGTGCGGACGCTGGTTTGCTCCTAAGCCTTGCGGCTATACTACTCGCTTGTTACTCCAGTGTGCGGTCACTGGTTTGCTCGCTAAGCCCTACGGCTATACTATTCAGTGTTGTTTCCAGCGTGCGGACGCTGGTTTGCTCCAAAGCCTTGCTGCTTAACGATTCTGCTAATTTGCCAGTTCCATCTGACTGCTGCTATTATCTCTGGGCTGCCCTGCCCGGTATTGGTAAGGCCGGTAGAACCTTTTTCCACATTCCATCTGAGGTTGCCTTACCCGGTATTGGCAGGGCCGGTAGAGCCTACATTGTGTATCTATTGAGGCTGCCTTGCCCGGTAATTTGGTAAGGCCGGTAAAACCGTTATGCTATTCCATCTGCAGGTTGCCTTACCTGGTATTGGCAAGGCCGGTAGAGCCTAAAGACTGTCCTGTCCGGTATGTTGACAGGACCGGTAGAGTCTGCCTTCTGTCTGTGCTATATTCTGTATATATATATATGTATGTTATTGCCATCCTAAGTTATCATTTATTATTTCAATAAAATTGATTTTTTTTACCTAAAACTTGTGTCTGAGAGTCATAATAAACCGTGACAGTCTCCAAGCCCAAGGCTTCCAAGACTTCTCCGGCATGACTTGTCGAACCCGTGTCCCCATTCAGCTATGGGTTGTCGTCTTCGTCACTATCACAGCATTTGGGAGGATTCAGTGGTGGACCCGTGGGTTTTACAAGTAGTGGCGGAAGGGTACAGGATTCTTTTCGTTGCTTTCGCTTTTTCCCCTCTCATATGCCCCAGGGAGTGGAGAAACGCCGTCTCCAACGGTGCTATCCAGTCTCTTCTGGACAAGGATGTTCTGGAGCCCATTCCAATTCAGGACAGAGGTACGGGTTTTTACTCAAACCTCTTTGTAGTGTACAAGTAGGATGGCGGTTGTCGTCCAGTTTTGGACTTAACGATCTCAATTCCTTTGTGATCCGGTCTCATCACCAGGAGTCACTGAGGCCGGTGATTGCTGCTATGATTCCGGGGGAATTTCTTGCATCTCTGGACCTTCAGGACGTGTATTTACATATCGCCATTCATCCAGAGAGCCGTCAGTATCTCAGATTTGCCTGCGACCAAGGACATTTTCAGTTCTCAGCTCTTCCCTTTGGTCTGACTACAGCGCCTCAGGTCTTCAACCGTGTCCTGGGAGCCTTAGTGTCTGTCCTCCACAGGGACGGCATCAGAGTTACTCCATACATGGACGACCTGCTTCTGAAAGCCCCCTCTTTGGAACTTCTTCTTCGTCAGCAGGTTCAGGACTGCATTCACGCTCTCACCCGTCATGGGTGGTTCATCAACATGGACTAGTCTGCTCTTGTCCCATCCCGCAGTCTGGTCTTCCTGGGCCTTCTCTTCGACACTCAGCAGAGCATGGTGTTTCTCATGGAGGAAGTGGCTCACCAGATCGCACACAGGGTTTCTGCTGTTCTAGCTCAAGATCCATAGAAGCAGTCCCCTTTGCCATGGCTCACACCAGGGAGCTCCAGCAGTTTGTGATCCTGGTATGTAAGGGTCAGCCGGACCTTCTGCAGACATCAGTATTCCTTCCTCTTCGTGTGGAACTGAGTTTGCCGTGGTGGCTTGACCTCTCCAATCTCCTGAAGGGCAAGCCCTTCCTGATATCCTTCTGGACCACGGTGACGACGGATGCCAGCCTCTCCGGCTGGGAAGCGGTCCTTGGTTGCCTGAGTGCTTAGGAATGGTGGTCTCCGGAGGAATCTCTCCTTCCCATCAATGTATTGGAACTTTGGATGATATTTCATGCCCTTCATCACTGGCCACCCCAGCTAGAAGAATGCCCAGTCCTGGTTCAATCTGACAATGCCACTTCAACAAGCAAGGCGGAACAAGAAGTCTCGCCACTTGGTTAGAGGTCAAGGCTATTTTGTCCTGGGCAGAGTAAACCTGTTCCTGCCATATCCGCAGTGCACATTCCAGGCGAAGACAAGGTTATGACGGACTTCCTCAGTAGATACACAGTGGACAGCGGAGAGTGGGAACTGCATCCATAGGTGTTCACCCTCATTGTTCAGAAGTGGGGTCTTCCTTGCATCGACCTGATGGCGACAAGACACAACCGGAAGGTTCCGATGTTCTGCTCTCGCTGGAGGGATCCTCTAGCTCTAGCGGTGGATGCCATGTCCATTCCTTGGTTATTTCCTCTGGCTTACATCTTCCCTCCCCATGTTGCACAGGGTAGTACGGAAATTGCTACTGGAGCATTGCCCAGTCATTCTGGTTGCTCTGTACTGGCCTCGACAGGCTTGGTTTCCGGAGCTTCTGGATCTTCTTCTCCAGGGTTACCTGTGAAAAGAGGACGTTCATTGTCTAGGAAATTGAATCCTCAATATTGATGAAGAAAAGTTTTTTTTCTTCCGGTGTGGTGGCTACCATGCTTGGTGCTCGCAAACCTGTTTCTTCTAAGGCCTACCATCGTGTCTTGTCGACCTTCCTATCTTAGTGTGCTGATAGGGACTTGACTCAGGAATTTGATCTGCCCACGGTCTTGGCCTTCTTGCAGGACGTTGTGGATAAGGGCCTCAGTTTGAGTTCCCTTAAGGTTCAGACTTCTGCTCTCTCTCTTTTCTTTCAGAGGCACATTGCTATCCTTCCTGATGTCAAGGTGTTTTTCCAGGGCGTCGCTCATACTCGCCCTGTCTTTAGGGCTCCTGCTCCTCAGTGGGCTCTTAATCTGGTTCTGGGTGTCCTTCAGCTCCCTCCCTTTGAGTTCTTGGCTACTGTTCCTCTGCTCCTTCTGATGTGGAAAATGGCCTTTCTCCTGGCGATCATGTCTGTTCGCCATGTCGCGGAGTTGCATGCTCTGTCCTGTAGACCACCATTTTTGGTGTTTCACAAATACAAGGTGATGCTTCTCACCTCTCAGGACTTCCTTCCCAAGGTGGTTTCGGAGTTCCACATAAATCAGGAGATTTTGGTGCCCTCTTTCTGCCCTGACCCCACCTCTGACAAGGAGAGGGATCTCCACTTGTTAGACGTGGTGTGTTGTCTCAAGTTTTATGTACATCGCACTATCAGGCAATCAGACGCGCTGTTCGCATTCCTGAGGGTCCCAGGGCAGGAAGACCTGCATCCAAAGTGAGTATTGCTTCTTGGATCAAGTCCACTATTCATAAGGCTTACGAGCTGAGGAAGAAGCCTGTCCCCTTTCAGGGTCACGGCTCATTCTACTCTATCTATTGGGGCCTCTTAGGCTTACAAGAATCAGGCCTCCACTGATCAGTTGTGCAAGGCTGCCACCTGGTCGTCTGTGCACACCTTTTCGAAGCACTACCGTGTTGATGTGCTGGCATCAGCTGATGCCAGTTTTGGGAGGAAAATCCTGGAGGCAGTCTTGCCTTTCTAGGATCTTCTTTGGTTCTTGGTGCTTCCTTCTCTTTTGAGCCCGGTTGGCTCTAGTTCAGTGTGCTGTGTAACAATTTGGGGTGGTGTTACCCCTGTTTAGTGTCCGTTGACACTACATTGTTTTGTTGGGCTATCTCTGATCTGATGGTTTATATCTGCTCTGGTGACTTTGGGGGCCTTGCGCTTGGTCCTTGCCTTACTTCCTGCTTGTGGGAAACTCAATAGTTGGACATCCCAAAGTTACCGGTAACCTGTATTGGACGACAGAGAAAATAGGATTTTAGTCTTGCCTGTTAAATCTTTTTCTCTTAGTCCACACAGATTACTGGTCTCCCACCCTGTCAAGGGACCATACTTGGCTCTCCTGTGGCAGACCGCGGGGGTCCTTCGGAGTCACGCTCACATGAGTCGTGTTTCCTTCCACTATCTAGTCATAGTTAGTTTCTCAAATCTTTCTGGAGCTGGTTGGCTAGCTGCAGCCAAGTAGGGAAGGTAGGCTGTCAAGTCCTTTCTAGGGGTCTAGTCATTTCTAGAATTGTTCCTGCCTACTTAAAGGGGTGGATCGCCTACCCAAAGCTAGCAGTAACCTGTATGGGCTAAGAGAAAAGGATTTAACAGGCAAGAGTAAAATCCTCTTTTATTTATGCTGTGCTGTCGCATTCTCGTTAGGTGAGAGTTCAGGATTACAGTGCAGGTTAAACTAAAAACAAAACATAACATTGGCACTTCTATTGCTTAATTTATAATAATTTTTTGTATGTGATGCTACATGATGATATAAGAAAGCCTTTCCTTTTAATGGCACAGTAAACCTTTTGTCATGGGGGGAATATGTTGTAAGCACAAGGGTGCTCCCTCTGCTTGAAGATGGGCCATTTTAAAGTTTTACGTTCCGACTAATCGTATATATGTTTCTGTGTGTATATAATATTTTAGTGTGTGTTAGCAGCAGGGGTACTTCTGATGCTGACAGATGGACAACTGTTAAAACCTTTTTAAGCTGTTAGACATATGTAACCCTTTTGCACATATGAAAGTTTCATGCCATCATGAAAACTTCCTTAAAGGGATAGTAATGCTTCAAAATAAAAGTAGCTCCAGTAAATCTTCTTAGTATCTGGGCCATGGAGAGTGTTATTTCAATACTGTCAGAGTTGTAGTTCAAGAGTAATTGAATGATAAAGTTTCCCCTCCCGCCCCTTTTACCTAGTGTAAGCCGCCTCCCCTCAAATTTGGAATCTGGTCCCTTAACCGGACAGCTCACAGCATGGGACAGTCTTCTTACTGTGATCATAAGGAAAACCCTGCCCCCCTTGACTGGTTTTTCCGCTTTTTCCCTTATCTTGATTGAAGATTGTCCCTCTCTGCGATCCATCTGGACAGCACCCTACTGCTCTGAGGTGAGCAGTGTTACATCAGTAAAAGGGACGGAAGGGGGACCCTTTATCATTCAATTACTCTTGAACTACAACCCTGACCGTATTGAAATAACACTCTCCATGGCCCAGATACTATGAAGATTAATTGGAGCTGCTAGTAGTTTGAAACATTACTATTCCTTTAAGGACCAGTATGACAGCATGGCTTGTGCATGATGCTACCTGTGGTTAGCGGTGATCACTGGGATGTCCACTCACAGTGGCCATGTGTGCAAACATTAGGGGATAATGTACCCTTTGTTTATAAAGGGATTAAATAAGCTTAGTGCAGACATGTTGGAAGTTCTAACCAGTCTAATGGCTATTTTTCAGGTTAGTGGGCTAGAGCTTTGGAAACTGGATGAATTGGATTGCCTCATCAAAGGGGTTCTGTTTATAGACTCTGCTGGCTTTAATGGGCAATCACAATGCTTTTATCTGGAAAATCCCAAAGATCCTGAACACTGCCAGAAAATCCCATATAATTTGGAGAATCCATACCCCCTCCTTTTGGTGAACATTGGATCTGGCGTCAGCATCCTGGCTGTATATTCCAAAGATGACTACAAACGAGTAACTGGAACAAGGTACATAACTAGCACATTTATTTTGTTTTCATGGGTATACTAAAAAGTTTTATGACATCGATATAGTGGGACCGTGTCATCCTATGTAATAATTAGCTAAGGTATGTTTGTCAGAAGCCGTCATGTGCAGTAGACACTGCTGTTCACGCTGCAGTCATGCGCATTAGAGACTGCCCGTGCCGCTGCTGATAAGGAGTGGGTGCTCCGAATTCAGTCTGGAGTCCTCTCTGCGCACCTTCCTAGGACCAGGCTGTCCCAGGAATGTGCGCAGGAGGGCTATGGTCTGAATTTGGAGCACCTCGCTCTGTATCAGCCACAGTGTGGGCAGTCTCTAGTGCACATGACTGCAGAGAAGAGAGGATCTGGCCACCAGCAAAGGTTGCTGGGTGGCACTGTGGCCCGTGTACAGGGGCTTTTCAACTAGTTGTTTCATAATTAAGTTTAATGCACTTTTTTAAACCCATTATATTCTGGGGGTTATTTTACATCCTGTAATGATGTTAGGAACTGTTTTGTTGATGCTTAATCCCAGACCACCAGAGCCACTAACACTGAGCAAATTTAACTTCCCAGCATGCTCCACATTGCTCTGAAGGAAACCTGGCAGGAAATGAATATGACCGCTGCATTTCCACATGTGTATTGCTTGTCCCCTTTGTGCACGGTTTCCATTCAGAGATTCAACTTTAGGGTCTCCTGTCTTACATCCGTACTAATCAGAATCCCAAAGTGTCACTGGGACTGTTCCATTAAAGGGATCGTAATGTTTAACAAACTTCAGCTCCAATTAATCTTCATAGTATTTGAGCCATGTAGAGTGTTATTTCAGTACGGTCATAGTTGTAGTTTAAGAGTAATTGAATGATAAAGTATCCCCCTCCTGCCCCTTTCATCTAGTGTAAGCCACCTCCCCTCAGATGTGGAATCCGGTCCACAGACCAGACAGCTCAAAACAAGGGACAATCTTCTTACTGTAAGAACAATGAAAGCCCTGCCCCATTGACAAGGTTTTCAGGTTTTTCCCTTATCTTTATTGAAGATTGTCCGTCTCTGCAATCCACTTGGACACTACCCTGCTGCTCTGAGATGAGGAGTGTTACACTAGGTAAAAGGGATGGGAGGGGGATACTTTATCATTGAATTACTCTTGTACTACAACTCTGACAGAATTGAAATAACACCCTCCATGTCCCAAATACTATGAAAATTAATTGGAGCTGCTTTTATTGCGAAACATTACTATCCCTTTAAGGTGAGAGGAATCTATCCAATCCTTTTCTCAGAAAATGTCAATTGTTTACACACACACACACACACACACACACACACACACACACACACACACACACACACACACACACACACACACACACACACACACACACACACACACACCTCCCCTGTGCTATTACCGGAGTTAGAGGTTTTCTTTCATTTGTATTTCACTTTAGTACATAGCCTTAGCCTCCAGGAGTGAACATCTTGTAACTGCTCTGCCGTTGTTAAACTACAGATTCCATCATTCTTGGCCAGTTACTAACCATTCGAGAATATGAGCTATAGCCTCACAACAGCAGACCACTACAGAATACCCACCTTCCAATACTTTCAGAACCTCTTACACCTGGCTGCCCACCCTGCAACTATCCTGATCTTAAAGGGATAGTAATGGTTGCTTTTAACAACATTTAATATTGTAGATATTAAAATAAATAAATAAATGAACTGATATAAGTCCTGTCTCTCAAACATGTATAGTTTGAGAGATATATGCTTATAAAGTCCCCCCCCCCATCCCGCCCCTTTGACAGACGTCGGCACTCTAGCTGACCGCATGAGATCCTGGACCCAGGACCAGTCGGCGGCTCTTCGGCAGAGCCGAAATAGCAATTTCTAGAGGGAAATACTTAATTGGAATGGTCTACAAAGGCACACTCCAATGAAGTATTAATTTCTAGATGGAGCTATTTCGGGTCTGCTGAAGGGCCGTTGGCTGGTCAAATGAATCTCCTATTGTCTGCTAGAGCTCTGACGTCTGTGAAAGGGGCAGGAGAGGGGAACTTTATAAGCATATATCGCTCAAACTATACATGTTTGAGAGACTGGACTTACATAATTACAGACCATTTTAATATCTACAAAATTAAAAGTTGTTAAATACAGCCATTACTATCCCTTTAAACTAGGGCCATAAGGATTGTGCGACTTGTAGTCCAGCATGGGATGGAATTTAGGAAACTGCCATCTCGTGTGATATGCTTTGCTTTCCTAAGTAGTAACAAATTGCTAAAGAACCAGTAATTGAATATTTCTTAAAGGGATAGTAATGCTTAATTTTACCCTTGGATGTAATATTGTAAGCTTTATACAAAAAAAAATTAAGATCGATGTAAGTCTTGTCTCTCAGACCTTTATGCTCTGAGAGCTATCGCTTGGTAAAGTTACCTCTTCCTGGCTGTTTTAGTCAAGTCAGCGCTCTATGGGGACAGCTGCAGATTCCAGTCATTTGACTGGGTCAAGTGTCTTTAGCAGAGCTAAAGAGACTTGACCACTATAGAACAGGAAAAAAAAATAATGGCTGCCACTCTCTCCTACACACACACACACACACACACACACACACACCCGCCCCCAGAAACACACACCCGCCCCAGAAACAGACACACACATACACGCGCGCACACACACACCCCCAGAAACAGACACAAGGACCACACAACTTTGCACTCACTTTATTTTGCACCTACACCACAGACACACACACAAGCCCAGAAACACACACCTTTGCACTCACTCACCGCTGCCCCGGCTCTCTCCTCTTCTCTTCCTGCTCCGGAACACAGAGTCAGGGACAGCGGTGAAGCGACCCTTTATTTATTGCCCGTTTGTCTGGGGAAGGCTGCTGAATCCCTTTATCTGCATTTGACCCAGCTGTCCTGGGCTAACCCCTGCCTGGCTCTGCTGAAGATGGAGGAAGTACAAGCTGGATTACCCTTACCTACATAGCACAACTGCTTCAGTTTCCATAACCCACTGCACAGAGGCAGGGGACAGCCGCACGGTGGTATCAAGGTTCCGGTTTTCAGCGATGAGCTATTAAAAAAAAATGTCCATTTAACTCCCTTGGATCGTGCTGGAAATACCTTCATCACATCATAGTGGTTTCTCCCGTTGCGAACTTGCGATTATTACTTTTGCTCCACTACATATTCACGAGTTGATATTCGCTCTCTGTCTGGCTCGCTCTCTGTCTGGCTCGCTCTCTGTCTGGCTCGCTCTCTCTCTCTCTCTCTGTGTGTGTGTCTCTCCTCTCTCTCTCTCCTCTCTCCTATCTCTCTCTCCTCTCTCTCTCTCTGTGTCTCTCTCCTCTCTCTCTCTCTGTGTGTGTGTGTGTGTCTCTCCTCTCTCTCTCTCTCTCCTCTCTCTCTCTCTCTCTCTCCTCTCTCTCTCTCTCCTCTCTCTCTCTCTCCTTCTCTCTCTCTCCTTCTCTCTCTCTCCTTCTCTCTCTCTCCTTCTCTCTCTCTCCTTCTCTCTCTCCTCTCTCTCTCTGTGTCTCTCCTCTCTCTCTCTCTCTCTCTCTGTGTGTGTGTGTGTCTCTCCTCTCTCTCTCTCTGTGTGTGTCTCTCTCCTCTCTCTCTCTCTCTCTCTCTCTGTGTCTCTCCTCTCTCTCTCTCTCTCCTCTCTCTCTCCTCTCTCTCTCTCTCTCTCTGTGTCTCTCCTCTCTCTCTCTCTCTGGTGTGTGTCTCTCTCCTCTCTCTCTCCTCTCTCTCTCCTCTCTCTCTCCTCTCTCTCTCCTCTCTCTCTCCTCTCTCTCTCTCTCTCTCTCCTCTCTCTCTCTGTCTCTCTCTCTCCTCTCTCTCTCTGTGTCTCTCTCTCTCTCTCTCTCTCTCTGTGTCTCTCCTCTCTCTCTCTCCTCTCTCTCTCTCCTATCTCTCTCTCTCTCTGTGTGTCTCTCCTCTCTCTCTCTCCTCTCTCTCTCTCCTCTCTCTCTGTCTCTGTGTCTCTCTGTCTCTCTCTGTGTGCGTCTCTCTCTCTCTGTGCGTCTCTCTCTCTGTGCGTCTCTCTCTCTCTGTGCGTCTCTCTCTCTCTGTGCGTCTCTCTCTCTCTGTGCGTCTCTCTCTCTCTGTGCGTCTCTCTGTCTCTCTCTCTGTGCGTCTCTCTGTCTCTCTCTCTGTGCGTCTGTCTCTCTCTCTGTGCGTCTCTCTCTGTGCGTCTCTCTCTCTCTCTGTGCGTCTCTCTCTCTGTCTGTGCGTCTCTCTCTCTGTCTGTGCGTCTCTCTCTCTGTCTGTGCGTCTCTCTCTCTGTCTGTGCGTCTCTCTCTCTGTCTGTGCGTCTCTCTCTCTCTGTCTGTGCGTCTCTCTCTCTCTGTCTGTGCGTCTCTCTCTCTCTGTCTGTGCGTCTCTCTCTCTCTGTCTGTGCGTCTCTCTCTCTCTGTCCTGTGCGTCTCTCTGTGTGCGTCTCTGTGTA